>QEPC01012679.1:9689015-9705276 GCA_003113815.1 Sphenodon punctatus | reverse complement strand
GGGGGCCACGATGGAGCGAGCATTCTCGGTGGTAGGGCCGCGGCTGTGGAACTCCCTTCCGGAGGAAGCTCGCCTGGTCCCAAGCCTTTTGACATTTCGGCGGAACTGTAAGACCTGGCTGTTTGCCCAGGCCTTTGGGAGGGAGGGTGGTGGTGGGGGGGGTGATTTTAATCCTCCGCCCATTTATTTATTTGTTTTTCTAGCCCTGTTTATATGATGTGTTTTAGATGATGTATTTTATATTTATATTTTAAAGTGAATTTTAAAATATTTTATTATTGTTGTTAGCCGCCCCGAGCTGCATTGCAGGAGGGGGCGGGATATAAATCTGTAAAATAAAATATAAATAAATAAATAAATAATCCAGGACGAGAGTTAAAATGAGGTGAGCTGGTCAGGCGAGGGTTAGGGCCCGATTAGAATGGATTTGGGTCACAGTAGCCCAGCCCCCTTTAAAGATGTAATGGCATCAGCCAACCTTCCACCGCCCGGGTCAGAAACTGGAAAATTAAATCAATTTCCTTTGGAATAAGTGTGACAAAGTCAGAAGGCAAAACCTGCCCAAGGACCAAAGGACGACACCCAGTCCCCGGGGCCCCTCTCATTGGACCCAGACTTCTCAGCCGCTTCTACTTCTACCCAGACCAGCGCTCCCCAACTTTTCCAAGGTCACGGGCCACTTACAAAGGGCAAGATTTACAGCAAGCCACCCCTTTATTGGAAGGGTTCAGTCATGCAAACAGGTGATGGGCTTGTTGGGGGTTAGGGGAGGGGGGTGAGTGAGGCGGTGGGAGAGATGGTGCAGGGTTGTGGGGTATTGTATGGTTTTAATGTTTGGATACTGTAAGCTGTCCTGAGCTGCCATTGGCGGGAAGGCTGGGGTAAAAATTTAAATAATAAACTAATGTTATAGGGTGGCAAGCAAGCAGAAAATAAAGCATAAACAAAAATAATGTTTGTTTTGTTTTTTAGTGCACCTGTTTCTTTAAGAAACCCTAGTGTAGATGGTGAAACATTCCCCCCAATCTTTCCTGCAGCAGCAGCTCTGGGCTTCTCCTGAAGCAGCACCAGCCTGGGGAGCACAGGGGGCGGGGGCATTTTAACCCTTTCCTCGCCAGTTCCGAGATGTGTGCGTCCTCACATTCCTTCCTCCCTCTCAATAGTCTGCATTGATTTCCTGACCTGCCACCATCAACATCTGCTTATGAGCCCTGGGTTGGGGGCCAATGATCTAGCCAGTCAACTGCAAAGCAGACACCCGGGTAGTGCCAGCAGCGTTCCATAAAGACGACAACCCCAACGACTCCTCCAGGATGCCTTGCTCCTGCCACCCAGGATGCAGAAGGTCTGTGGCCTTGCCTGGGAACTGCACCCAGTTTGAGTGGAAATATCCATTGGGCTCAGGAGAGATTCCACCCGCTCTCCCGCCCACCCTGCGCCGCAGCGGCACCAAGACGAGGCCCTGGGAAGAGACCGGCAGGTGGCGCTCACGCGAACCGATTACAGCGTCGACTGGTTTCGAGGGACTACGTGGTGGTGGTGACGGCGGCGAAGGTGGTGCGTTTCTCCACTATCACAGCGTCTCCAAAGCCTCGTCTGGTGGAACTGTTAGTGGTGAGGGGCCTGGTTAACCCGGCCTGTCTCTGCCAGGAACCAGAATCATCTGCCGCCCACGGTGACATTTTGATCAATGACTTTGCAGACAAAATGGGCGCTGCCATTTTTTCTGCAGAGTCAGAGTTTGGGGCTATGGAAGCTCAGTCTTGTTTGGGTCAGTTTCCGACGGTTTCGCCCCCTGACGTGGAGAATGTGCTTGGGGTGACGCAGGTGACCAGTTGCGAATTAGAGCCTTGCCCATCTTGGCTGGAGGAATCAAGCCCAGAGACGTTGGGGCCGTTGCTGGCTGGGGTTGACAATGATTCTCTTTGGGAAGCTAGGGTGCCAGACCCCATTCAAAATGCAGTTGTGTGGCCCTTGCTTAAACAACCATCTTTGGACACGGATGCCCTGGCCAGCTATCGGCCTGTCTCTAATCTTCCCTTTTTAGGGAAGGTTATTGAATGGGTGGTGGCCTGGCAGCTCCAGACCCATCGTGACACTATTGGATTCCTGGACCCGTTTCAGTCAGGGCTTTCATCCTGGGTACGGCACGGAGACTGCGCTTGTGGCTTGGTCAATGCTCTGCCCCTTGAAATGGACAAGGGGAATGCTACCTTGTTGATCTTGTTAGATCTTTCACCGGCCTTTGATACAGCTGATCATGAGGTGTTGTTGACATGTCTGCAGGATCTGGTGGGGGTGCACGGGACCACTTTTGAATGGTTCCGTTTGTCCCTGTCAGGGAGGTCTCAGTGGGTGGTGATGGGTGATTGCTCGTTGTCCCCTCGTGACCTCCCCTGTGGAATCCCGCAGGATTCTAGTCTGTCAATAATGGGGAAAAGTCAACATGGATTTAGCAAAGGTAAGTCATGCCTCACTAATCCATTGGAATTCACTGAGGGTGTAAATAAGCATGTGGACAGGGGAGACCCAGCAGATACAGTGTACCTGGATTTCCTGAAAGCATTTTATAAGGTCCCACATAAAAGTCTTTTGAGAAAATTAAAACATCATGGGATAGGAGCTAGTGTCTTACTATAGATCAGTAACTGGTTAAAGGATAGCAAGCAAAGAGTAGGACTAAATGGTCAGTTTTCACAATGGAGGGATGTAAAAAGTGGTGTGCCCCAGGGATCTGTATTGCGACCGGTGCTGTTTAATGTATTCATTAATGATCTGGAAAAGGGCGTTAAGAGTGAGGTGATCAAATTTGCCGATGACACCAAGTTATTCAAGGTAGTTAAAACACAAGCAGACTGTGAGGAACTGCAACAGGATCTTTCGACACTGGGTGCCTGGGCATCGGCATCTAAATGGCAGATGAGATTTAATGTGCACAAGTGCAAAGTGATGCACGTAGGGAAAAATAACCCAAACTATGCGTACACAATGCTGGGTACTAAGCTAGGAGTTACCGCTCAGGAAAAGGATCTAGGGGTGGTTGTGGACAATACACTGAAATCCTCAGCCCAGTGTGCAGCAGCGGTCAAAAAAGCAAATGGAACGTTAAGAGTTATTCGCAAAGGGCTAGAGAATAAAACGGAGGATGTCCTAATGCCTCTATACAAATCAATGGTGCGACCGCACAAGGAATATTGTGTGCAGTTCTGGTCACCCCATCTCAAAAAAGACAGAGCTGAACTAGAAAAGGTGCAGAGAAGGGTAACGAGAATGATAAAGGATACGGAACGGCTGCCATACAAAGAGAGGCTTGACAAGATGGGTCTCTTCAGCTTAGAGAAGAGAAGACAGAGGGGACGTGATAGAGGTTTATAAAATCTTGCGTGGTGTGGAACGAGTAGATAGGGAACAGTTATTTACCCTCTCAAATAGTACTAGAACTAGGGGACACTCCATGAAACTAGCTGCCGGCAGATTTAAAACAAATAAAAGGAAGTACTTTTTCACTCAACGCATAATTAACTTATGCAATTTGTTGCCAGAGGACGTTGTCAAGGCCAGTAGTAAAGCTGGGTGTAAAAAAGGCCTGGATAAGTTCTTGGAGAGTAGGTCCATTCATGACTATTAACCAAGTAGGTTACGGGATGAACGTCTTACTGTCGGGAGCTGGGACTGAACCACGGGGAATGGATCCCCCATTGTGACTGCTGGTTCTTCTCCCATGCGATCAATATTGCCCACTGTCGGAGACAGGATGCTGGGCTTGATGGACCATTGGTCTGATTCAGTCTGGCGCTCCTTACGTTCTTATGTCTCCCCTCTTGGTCAATGTGTAGCTGAGGCTGCCGGGCACGGTTATTGGGAGGTTTGGGGTGAAGTGCTATCAGGACGCTGATGACACTCAGCTCTACCTCTCGTTTTCATCCGACCCAGGCCCTTGCAGTCTCGCTGCTCACCCGATGCCTGGCTGCTGTCGGGGACTGGATGAGGATGAGCCAATTGAGGCTGAGTCCAGACAAGACCGAGGTGACAATGGTGGGTTGGCTTTGTGATCTGGAGGGGTTTGGGAATCCTGTTACTGATGGAGTCCATTCCCCTCTGGTCGATCAGGCTCCAGGCTCGGAATGCTTCTGGACCCCCTCGCTGCCCCTGGATTGTCAGGTTACAGCGGGGGCCAGGAGCGCTTTTCACCAACTCCATCTGGCGATGTTTGGATCTGGCCGCTGACGTCCGTGCTTTCATCCCCTCGAGGCTGGATGACGGCAACGCGCTCTCCGTGGGGCTGCCCTTGAGGACTGTTTGGAAGCTGCAGCTGGGGCAGAATGCGGCGGCGGCGCGGCTCCTTTCAGGGCCGAGGCACCGGGAGCACATGACACCAGTGCTCTGGCTGCCTATAGCTTTCTGGGCACAATTCAAGGGGCTGGTTTCGGCCTTTAAAGCCCTAAATGGTCTGGACCCCATCAACTCTCCTACCGTGCTGTGTTGCATCCCCTGTGGTTAGCTGGGAGGGCTCTCCTGTGGGTCCCACCTGTCACTCGTTTCCATGGGACGGCGGTGCACAGGGGAGCCTTCTTCCCGGCGTTGTGTAATTAGGTTCGCTTCAGCCCACGTCTGAGCATCTGAGCTGGCATCAAACATTTTTGTTTGGCAAGGAATTTGGTGGGTGGGGATAGGGCCTGGGGTTGGTTGGGGGGAGGGGTTTTGCGGGGGCTAGGGGTAGAGTTTCTGGGGAAGGGAATAGGAGTTTTTATGGATTCTAAGCCAACCCAAGCAGCTATGGGTTGGGCAGCATATAAGTCTAAATAAATAAGGAGGCGCCAGCAGATGCTGCTCTGCTCTTGGTGCGGGGGCAGGAGGCAATCGCATCTCTCATTTCGCCTGTTACAGCCCTCGCCTCTAGGGGGCACCTGGGCAGATCCAGGAAGCCTCCTGCTGCTGCCCAGTGTGGGGTGCAGAGGCCCCACTGCTGCTGGGGGCATTTGCGGTTGGGCACGGCCGCACGGTGATGACAGACATGGCTGTGCCCAGACCCTGCTGTCCTAGGGCCTGACAGGCAAAGGTAGGGACCCCCCTGGGGGCAAGGGCAGCTCTTGACTCCAGGGGATCAGTCCCTGGTGCTCAGCACTGTGATCTGTGCATGCCCCTTGCAGCAGCACCGGCTGCGTCCCCGCCCCGCTGCGTGCTGACAGAGCCACTCTCCGTGCCAAGGAGGGGCAGGGCAGGGCCAGTGGCCTCCCTTCAGGTCAGCCTGTCCATCACAAGATGGATTCCCAGCCCCCTGTTCCCGGGGCGAGAGGCCACAGGGAGCAAGACCCAGCGTGCCAGGACCGGTGGATTTATGCCCTGGCTAAGCGTGATGCTCCAGCACCTTCCGGCATCCATCACCCCCGGGTGTGTACACAGCGGGCCAGCTGTTTGCTCTGGGCCCCAGCAAGAGCAGCTGGTGGGCATGGGAGACGCAGCATCCCGGCCCCCCAAACCGCCCCATGCACAGAGCAATGGGGGTATCACATCTCCCCCTGCCCCACCCAATGGGATTTCTGCCTCTGCTGCTCAGCAACAGGGCCCCTAATCACCCTCGCCAAGGTGAGAAAGCAGGGACCCGCCCCACCGGGCAGGCGGGGGTTAGAAATGAGATTCAGTGTCACCGTTATAAAATGGCGACTCACTCTCAAGCCCCCCCGGCCCACCCCCTGCTACCTACCCCCTTGCGCTCTCGCCAGCGTTCAGTTGGAGCGTTTGGGGTCGTGTTCCTCCCTGAACCACAAGGGTTAACAGAAACCTCGGAGAGGGCGTGTGCATTAAGGCAGCCACCCAGGCAAATATTTAAGGAAGACTTATGAACAATACATTCTGCAGGGCCTGGCTGGGCACCTACGGCACCAATGCAGGCCCTGCAACATGCATTTTTCATAAGTCTTCCTTAAATATCTGCCTGGGTGGCCACCCTAGTTGCCTACGCCTCCCCACCTTAATGTCTGACGCCACCCGCTGATGGCGGCGAGGAAGAGGGAGGCAGCTATAGAGGCAGCTATACCCCTGCCCAGGGGCCTACGAGCCTGGGGGGCCCACGCCCCAGTACAGCTGTGTCCCTGCTGCTAGGAGGGGGACATCCCATCTCCTGCCCCAGGGGCCATGCCAAGCTAGCTACGCCCCTGGGCAAGGCCCCACAGGAGAGGAGGGACCCCAGATTTTGTAAGAATGTGGCCACTGGGAGACCAGATTTGGTCCCAAAGAGCATCCTCTTCCCCCCCCCCTGCACCCCCTGTTAGGAAGCAAACTGCATCACTGGAGGCACTTGCCACATGGAGCCACTTTGGGGTCTTCACCCTTGGCTGCCCCCTGCAGCCGAGTGAGGCACCCAGGGCTCTGGATGAACGGCAGTGGCGTAACTAGGGCTAATAAGGCCTTGGGGTGGCCCCGATGACCAAGTTGACACTAGTTAGTGTTTGCACGGGGGCGAGGCGGGGAGGTGCCTAGGGCAAGGAAAGGAGGTGGGGGGCCAGGACTTGAAGCAGGGGGCTATGGTGTGTGAGGGATGCAGTGTGCGGAGAGGCCTGGGGCTGAGGGAAAGGCCAGGGAATTGGCACAGGGACAGGCTGAGGGGTAGAAGCACCCCAGGGGGGGCAAGTCTCAGGGGAGTGCGGCTGCGGCACTGACTGTCACAGTAACCAGCTGGGCCCCCTGTCCCCAAGAAGCCCCTGGAAGCCCTAGGGCAGCTGCCTCATGTATCCCTATGCCGCTGCGCTCAAGGAGCCACCATGGCTCAGAAACCCCAAAGCAGAAGGAGAGAACCCGGCTAAGCCTTTGCGGGGGAAATCCAAGCCAGCCCCGTGATTCTGGGAGCCTGATGCACGATGTCTAGGCCACACTAGGAAGCCATTTCCTGGAGGCGGAAGGGGGTCAGGGTCTCTTTGTGTCCCCCCCCCTTTAGGGCTCAGTAGGGACAGAGAGAGCACCGCCTCCCCTTGGGCTCCTAGGCCGGGGCCACGGCCAGTGGACTGGACTGCAGCACGAGGAGGGAGCCCTAGGCCTCCCCAGCAGCAGTGCAATGAGCAGGCAGCCTGGGCAGCCTGGGCTGGGGGGTTTCTCCTTGACATGCAGCTGTGGAGAGAAACGAGCGCGCGAGCGGCGTTCTGTCAGGGGAGCCAGGTTTCCGGCGCGATCCCGAGCAATTATCAGCTGAATGCCAGATGTTCCAAAGCGATGCCAATGTCATGGGAAATAAATCTCTGGCAGGTTCAAGGTCCAGGCCGGGTACAGGACGCTGCAGCTGCTGAGTCGAGCGCTCCGCGCAGAGTGGCCGCTTCCTTGGGCCGGCCGGGGGCAGCCCTGCTCCCCTGGCTATTTTTGCAGCTAGGTGCTTTCTGGAGAGCCACGTCCCAGCTGACCTTGGGCGCTTTCTTTTTGAACAGCCCCTTCCCAAGGACTTGGCCCAGGTTCCAGATTCAGTGCTTGACCCAAGGGCCGGCCTCAGTTCGTGAAGCTGGAGCCGTACAAGGCCCCCCCAAGCAGGTCTCTCTCCTGAGCTAAGCTTCGCTGGTTGCTGGACTGGAGAGGGCTGGGAATAGCACAGCAATCCAGCAGGGGGCACTGTGCTTCAGTACTGGCACTGCCTGGCTGGGTGGGCACGAGGGCCCCTTGCTAGAGAGGGGCTTGGAGGTCCCAACTCTCCAAAAAGGCAACCACATGAAAACCATACTAAATAATACATAAAGCCATATATAAAACCCTATGGACCCCTATCCCCACCTGCCAAATGCTTGGCTAAATAGACAATCCAGGCTTTGACAAACCTCCAGGGGAAGGGAATTCTGCAATAACTAGTGGGGCCGCCGCAAGGGTTAGAGACCCCTTTGGTGGGGGGCCCCAGAGCCATGGGAACTGCCACGAGCGTTGCCACGCTGCATGGGGGCCACATGGGCCTGGACCCAAGAGGCAGCGGGGGGGGGGGGGGGAAGCACACAACAGAGCTCACCCTTCCCCCAAAGATTCCCTCACCTGGTCTGCTGTCTAGCTCTGCCTGACCCCAGTGGGTGCGGGGAGCCCAGATCCACCCCCCTTCTCAAACTCCAGCCACAGACCTGGAAAGGAAAGTGTGGAGGGGGTGGGGAAGGGGGGGGGTTGGTCGGTTGTCATGGTTACATGAACCCCCGGACATTTGGAGCCCCCCCCCCCACTGTTCAAATTAGAGAGCTTGAGTGCGGGGGGGGGGGCGGCAGACGTCAGCCCCCATGGGATCAAAATCCTTAGCGGGGGGTGAGGAAGGGCGCCTAGCCGGAGACAACAGCCCAGTAGCTTCCTCAGCTCCCCCTGGGCCCGTGGGAGAAGAAAGTGATTGATCTTTCAAGCCGGGGGAGTGGACTCTCCTACCCCCAGTGCAGCCCAGCAGGCAGGGGCACTGGCCAGGGAACGCCTGGGGTGGACCCAGGGGAATCCAGGGTTTCCATCTAACCTCCGCAGCGGCTTCCCAGAGCCCCCCTCTCCCCAATACGCACACACATGCCCCCCCCCCTTGTGGGGCTCCATCTAGACTTCCTGCTGCCCCCTCAATGGCGGAGCTGAGAGGGGGAGTTCTCTCAGAGAAGTGGTGTGAAAGGTTGGATTCTCTGCTCTGGCGGCCCACGTCCTCCCCTGAGGTCAGCGTCTCCTATGAAGTGGCAGGGAGGGACACTCTATTGCAGGCCCCGCCTTGGCGCTCTAGGGCGTGCGACAGGTAGTTTCCATAAGTGCACTGGGGAAATGTACCTCTCTGCCAACCCTAACCAGCCTTAGCCAGGGCATCGGCAGAAGGAGGGTAGGGGGATTTCTTCAGACTAAAAGTGAACGGGAAAAGCCTGGCCCATCTTATTTCCACAGGGGCAGGGAGTGCCACACACAGCGGGGATCGTGATGTTCTCCTCGGGTCCCCCTCTTCCTTCTGATGCAGCCAGGTCCCTCACCAACACAGTGATGCCAGGAATATCCCAGACAGTGGACAATCCTTAGAAACAGGTCCCTGCCCTGAGGGGCTTACAATCTGGGAGAGACCAGGGAGAGAGGGAGGGACAAGGAGACCTTCACGAGGCTGAGAAGTCGCAAGGGCACGTGCTTAGCTTAGTTCCAGGGGAGCAGGGGGACCCCAAACGTAAGGACATGTGGAAGAGAATGAGGGAGCAGTCTGTCTGTGAGGAGGAGGGAGACCCCAGCACCGCGCTAAGGGAGTAGGGAACATCTAGGCTGAGTTTGAATGGGCTGGGTGGCAGCAACACCCAGCCCAGCCCCAATGCTTGAAGTTAGGTTCCCCTGGGTTGAAAGCTCCCGGTGGCAGGGGCTGCAGATTGACCCCTGGGGATGCTGTCTTTACTGCTCTCCTGGCCTGGCTGCCCGCACCGCCCCCCAGACCCGGGGCAGCCTTCGGAAGGAGCCTCTCTGCAGAGGTTGGCGCCCCACTGCCAGCGCCCGACGCCCCCCAGGCTGGCAGAGCATACGGCCCCCTGCGGCCCGGAGCTCCCTGCCGCAGCAAGGGAGCAAGAGGCTCCCACAGCCGCCGCCGCAGCAGCAGCAGGAGGAGGAGGAAAGGCCTGGTACGTAGCCTTGATGCTAAGGAAGCCCCCAGAGGCTGATGTACGTTATCAGGGAAGGGCCAGGCCTCTTGCCTCCGCCACGTTCCTGGCGTGTGCCTGCAGCAGGTGGGGCCGGCCCTACTGGTTGACTGATCTCGAGCCCCCCACCCCCCAAGTCCCTGACTCTGGGCCCCGCTGCCGATAATGCACGCGCCGCAGCCGTCGTCCAGCTGACCCAGCCTTGGCCCTGGCATTCTTCCCGTGCCGCGCAGGCTCCACGCTGATACTGCCTGAGGCCTGGCCAGGGCTCTCTCACTGGTGGTCCGACTCCTCGGCTTCTCCGGGGCGCAGGCACATCGGGGCTTGGACGCGGCCCCCACTTGGCTTCCTACGAGTAGCTGCCAGCAGCAGCAGCAGCAGCGCCGCCGCACTCCCCGGGCTGGAAGACAACCTTTGTTTCCTGCTCCTGAATCAGTGCCGCCTCGCCGCCTTCAAGGACAAGAGCCCTTTAGCCACATCTGCATTGTGGGGAGCTTGGCCAGGGAACAATTCCCCTCCGGCTTTCACAGCCGATGAGCCAAGAGCAGGGCTGCAAAACACAGAAGACTCTGAACCCAGGATCCTTTGTTGGGGGCCGTGAGCAAACAGGGACATTCCCAGCTTAGTGCTGAGCTGCCCTACTGACTGCACTGTCCAACACCGCCGCTCCTAGGATAGCGAGAATCAGCAACCAGGGCCAATGAGCCTCGGGAGCAGAGGATGTATTGTAGCTAGGGGGAATTGGGCCCTGCTGGGGCACTCCGCTCCAGTGTGTGTCTGCACTATGTACAGGGGGGGAGCTAGGGGGGAATGGGCCCTGCTGGGGCACTCCACTCCAGTGTGTGTCTGCACTATGTACAGGGGGGAGCTAGGGGGGAATGGGCCCTGCTGGGGCACTCCACTCCAGTGTGTGTCTGCACTATGTACAGGGGGGAGCTAGGGGGGAATGGGCCCTGCTGGGGCACTCCACTCCAGTGTGTGTCTGCACTATGTACAGGGGGGAGCTAGGGGGGAATGGGCCCTGCTGGGGCACTCCACTCCAGTGTGTGTCTGCACTATGTACAGGGGGGAGCTAGGGGGGAATGGGCCCTGCTGGGGCACTCCACTCCAGTGTGTGTCTGCACTATGTACAGGGGGGAGCTAGGGGGGAATGGGCCCTGCTGGGGCACTCCACTCCAGTGTGTGTCTGCACTATGTACAGGGGGGAGCTAGGGGGGAATGGGCCCTGCTGGGGCACTCCACTCCAGTGTGTGTCTGCACTATGTACAGGGGGGAGCTAGGGGGGAATGGGCCCTGCTGGGGCACTCCACTCCAGTGTGTGTCTGCACTATGTACAGGGGGGAGCTAGGGGGGAATGGGCCCTGCTGGGGCACTCCACTCCAGTGTGTGTCTGCACTATGTACAGGGGGGAGCTAGGGGGGAATGGGCCCTGCTGGGGCACTCCACTCCAGTGTGTGTCTGCACTATGTACAGGGGGGAGCTAGGGGGGAATGGGCCCTGCTGGGGCACTCCACTCCAGTGTGTGTCTGCACTATGTACAGGGGGGAGCTAGGGGGGAATGGGCCCTGCTGGGGCACTCCACTCCAGTGTGTGTCTGCACTATGTACAGGGGGGAGCTAGGGGGGAATGGGCCCTGCTGGGGCACTCCACTCCAGTGTGTGTCTGCACTATGTACAGGGGGGAGCTAGGGGGGAATGGGCCCTGCTGGGGCACTCCACTCCAGTGTGTGTCTGCACTATGTACAGGGGGGAGCTAGGGGGGAATGGGCCCTGCTGGGGCACTCCACTCCAGTGTGTGTCTGCACTATGTACAGGGGGGAGCTAGGGGGGAATGGGCCCTGCTGGGGCACTCCACTCCAGTGTGTGTCTGCACTATGTACAGGGGGGAGCTAGGGGGGAATGGGCCCTGCTGGGGCACTCCACTCCAGTGTGTGTCTGCACTATGTACAGGGGGGAGCTAGGGGGGAATGGGCCCTGCTGGGGCACTCCACTCCAGTGTGTGTCTGCACTATGTACAGGGGGGAGCTAGGGGGGAATGGGCCCTGCTGGGGCACTCCACTCCAGTGTGTGTCTGCACTATGTACAGGGGGGAGCTAGGGGGGAATGGGCCCTGCTGGGGCACTCCACTCCAGTGTGTGTCTGCACTATGTACAGGGGGGAGCTAGGGGGGAATGGGCCCTGCTGGGGCACTCCACTCCAGTGTGTGTCTGCACTATGTACAGGGGGGAGCTAGGGGGGAATGGGCCCTGCTGGGGCACTCCGTTCCAATGTGTGTCTGCACTATGTACAGGGGGGAGCTAGGGGGGAATGGGCCCTGCTGGGGCACTCCGTTCCAATGTGTGTCTGCACTATGTACAGGGGGGGAGCTAGGGGGGAATGGGCCCTGCTGGGGCACTCCGTTCCAATGTGTGTCTGCACTATGTACAGGGGGGAGCTAGGGGGGGGAACAGGCCTTGCCGGCATCTGCATTGTGTACAGGGGGGTGCTTGGGGGGGGGGAACAAGCCCTGCTAGGGCGCTCCGCTCCAGTGTGTGTCTGCACTCTACGTGCATGGGGGCTCCCATGCTCATGGTGCACCTATTCTAGCTACACCCCTGCTGCCCCCCGCGCCATTGGAAGTCACTGGGAGAGGAGGCCGAGGGGGGTAGTGGTATTCCAACCTACCCGCACTAGCAGACACCAGCGACCTCTCAGGGTCAATATTCTTCTTAATAATTTCTAGTGCTCTACAGCTGTGATTATGAGCCAGGTCCCAGCCCTGAGGAGCTTACAATCTGGAATGGGTGAGGGGAGAGAGACAGGGATACATGCATGCAGCTGAGAGGTTGCAGGTGCACACACTTGTTTTAGTTACAGACAAATAATATGAGTAGAAAGAAGGAATTTACAGGGGTGAGGAGAAAGAAAAACTTGGCAGAAAAAGGTAGGTTTTTAGGAGGGATCTGAACGAAGGGAAGTTGCAGGGGGAATGTGTTCAAGGAGTGAGTTCCAGGCACAGAGGGCAGCCTGGGAGAAGGGGTTGGGGGAGATGGTTCAGGAAGCAGAAAAGTCTGGGGCGAGTGAGAGAGGAGTGTCAGAGGAGGACTACATATTAGTGCCAGCTTCCTGCAACACAGGGTGAAAACAGACATGACGCTAACCACCCTTTAACCACTCTTGGTGGTCATTTATGCATGTTTCAGGGCTGCATAGGGCACCAATACAGCCCTGCAACATGCATAAATAAATAACCATCAAGGGTGGTTAAAGGGTGGTTAGCGTCATGTCTGTTTTCACCCACAGACAGCATTTTCCATAAAAAAAAGCAGGCCAAGTCCCTGCCCCAAAGAGCTTCCAGTCTGAAAAAGCAGGGAAAAGGCCTTGCAGAGTGGTAGCTGAGGGTTTGGGGTGGGGCAGAGGCAGATTTCCCAGAAAGTGCCCCCTGCTTTGCTGAATCTGCTGGGTGGTTAAATCAAACACGGCAATTCTCCTGCAGGGAAATACCCCCCAAAGTTAGTGTTTGCCAAGGGTCACTGCACTCACAGTGGTCTGAACGAGTCTCTGCCTTGCTCCCCAATGTCTGAGTCGCCAGCAGTGGCTTCCTGGCTCCTTTCAGACTCTCGGGGCCAGCCTCACTCTGCAGCCTCTTGGGTCAATGGCACAGTGGGGCTGGATTGGGCCCTCTTGCCCAACCACCATCCCTGCCCCAGCCAGGATTAATCCCGGGGCTGCAGACTCCTCCACACCCTGCTGGGAGGATTCATTCCACTGCCGCTTACTGCTGGAAAGCTCTTCCCCATATTTGACCTAAGCTGACCTTCCTGCAGCCTGGCTCCCCTTGCTTGCAGCCGCGGCGAGGAGCTGCTTTAGAACCACAATGGAGTAGCTTTGAAAGGGGTGATGAAAGCGTTTATTCTAGAAATGTCAATCTGGTGATTCTTGACCCATTGGGGCTGTTAACTCGGCCTGTGGAAAGAAAGCGGCATGAGGCAGGCGTGATGAAATGGAGAGGGATTTTGGTATTGGTTTAGATTATTTGCTTTGCACCCGATAGCACCTAAACCAACCAAACCAGACGGAAATATTATCCGATGTGAATATTATTCTCACCACTGCCCCTCTCACTGTCCTGCTGTCCTCCCTTCCTCCCTGCGTGTAAGCGAAACCCATGGACCCCCGCAACGTCTCAACTTCAGGAACATTCCCTCTCCCCCTTGGCTCCCCTAGACTGTAATCCCCTTGGGGAAGGGGCCTGTCCCGTAACTACTGCTTACTCAGTGCCAAGTTCATTGCTAGAGCTAAATACTTCATATTTGAATGGAGCGGGATGCATATCTGATCTGCTGGGTTTGGCTGGAAGTAGCTAAACCTGATGGATAATATAATCACCCTGAATATTCATACATTTTGCCTCCAAGGAACAGATACAGGCTAAGGACTCCTCTGAGAAACTAGCAGCCTGATCCTAAACCCTGCACTCTACCAAAAAAACAAAGAAAAGTGTGTCCATGTGTGCCCAGCCCATACACAATGTGCGTGCAGTCCCTGCCTAGAGACTGCAGAATGACCGACCCTGCACACCACTTGCATCACCGTGCCGCGGCTATTTAGGATCCGGTTTCCAAGCTTGGCACCAAGGTGAGATGGAAGATGCAGTCGTCTGTGTATCATATCGTCCCAGGGTGCATGAGAGCCCATTAGCCTGATGCCCCGACTCACCTCCCTGGCCCACGGCAATGGGGCAAGAGGTCTCTGGGTGAAAGCTTCTCTGGAAGGAGCCTCTCCTTGAGAGTAACTCTGAAGGTCGGAGCCCGCGACTATGACAGAACAGGCTGACAAACGCCTCCCGCAGAGGCCTTGGGCCCGATAATGGATGTTCCAGGCAATGTTGACACTGGTGATCCACCAAAGATCAGGTTAACAAGTCTGACGTTGGTGACAGCGTGATTTGTTCCCCGGCCTTCGGTGATAAACTATTGCGCCCAGCGAACACCCCTGCACAACTGTCGTTGTCACCACAGAGATGAAAGGGAAGCAGAGTTCTAATCAAAACACAGGCACCAGCAGAGGGGGGGAGCTGGAGATTGAAACAGGCCACTCCTTTCAGGACCAGGCGAATCGGCTCAGGCACGCCAGCAGCTTCTGCCTTGGCCGAGCCCAAACTATTATCAGCATCTATAGCATGAACCGTCTGGTTCCGAAGAACCCTTGCAGCGTGAACAAAGCCCTGCCAGTGTGGGGCAGCCAGGAACACAAGCCCCATCTTGGAGAGGGAATGTTGGATAGCCACCATCATCGAGCTGACGATCTTCCAGGGGACAGCACCTAAAGTCACAAGGAAGGAGGAGAGCTCCAGCCCTGCTGTTCACTCCTCCTAGCTTCCGGTAGCAGGAGGCTTAGGATGCTCTGAGCAGGTGCTCACATCCACTGCCCATCGATCTTCCATGAGTTTATCTCCTTCTTAGCTAGGGTAGCCCCCAGCAGCCCATGGCGATCATGCCTCGGGTGAAAAACTACCTTCCTTGACTGTGGCTTAAACCCCACCGCCTGCTAATCCCACCAGGCACCTCCAAGCGCTTGGAAAGGTAAATAGAGCTTCCTCTTCACTTTCTTCAAACCCTGAACCCACTTTTTTTTTTTTTTTACACACTGGAGGAAGGGCCCCCTGTGGCCAACGGCTTGCACCCTCTCACCCACAGCAACTGACCCAAGAAAAGATCTCAGCTCCAGCTCTTACGCTTGGGACCAGCAGGGCCACCACCTTCTCTCTAGACTCGCCCTCAGATGGAGGCTGTTCCAAAAGCTTGTGTATTTTTGTTACCTTTTTTCTGTGCCCGTCCAGAGAGAGGAGAATTTGCACTACAGAAATAACGGGGAGTAAAACAGAGACTTTGACGTATACAAAAGCTGAGAAATTCCTCACTCATTGTGGTTGCAACTTAGAGCCCCATTAGAGACGAGGCCTTGCTGTCCCCAGCTCTGGACAGACAAAGCCCACATTCTCCCCCTCTGCTGCCTTTGACACTGTCGACCACTCGCTCCTATTGGACTCTCTTCACTCCCTAGGATTCTGCGGCTCTGTCCTTGACTGGTTCTCCTCCTACCTCTCTGACCGCTCCTTTAATGTGTCTCTTCCCAATTCCAACTCCTCCTCCCTCCCCCTCTCGGTCGGGGTTCCCCAAGGCTCTGTCCTTGGCCCACTCCTCTTCTCTATCTGCACCCTGTCCCTTGGCTAACTCATTGCCTCCCACGGCTTCCAATATCACCTTTACGCTGACGGCACTCAACTCTCTCCACCCCCTTTCTCTCTCCCCCGGTCCAAGCTCACCTCATCAACTCTCTCTCTGATATCTCCACCTGGATGTCCTGACGTCAGCTCAAGCTCAACATGGCTAAGACTGAGCTCCTTATCTTTCCTCCCTACCCTTCCTCTCCCCTGTCCATTCTTATTGATGGGGTCACCATCCGCCCTGTTCCCCAAGCCCATAGCTTGGGCTTTGTCTTCGATACTCACCTTTCCTTTAAACGTTACATCGACTCTGTTGCCAAGTTCTCTCGCTTTGCCCTCCACAACGTTGCTTGGATTCCCCCCTTTCTCTCTGTCTCCTCAGCCAAAACCCTTGTTCACACCATGGTCATCTTTCGCCTTGACTACTGCAACCTCCTCCTTACTGGCCTCCCCCGCTCTCACCTGTCCCC
>QEPC01012679.1:9653737-9688811 GCA_003113815.1 Sphenodon punctatus | reverse complement strand
CCCCCTCCCTCACCTCCTCTAACCGCCTTCATCCCTTCTCCCTTGCTGCCCCCCATGCCTGGAACTCACTCCCTCCCCACATCCGCCTCGCCCCCTCCCTCCACACCTTCAAATCCCTCCTCAAAATCCACCTCTTCCTCACCGCCTTTCCCGACGCCTGTTAGAACTTTCATCCCAATTTTTACTGTCTGCCCTCCCCGCAGACTCCTGCCTAACCGCAACCAAGTCAAGCACGTGCACCTGAGACTTCGCATCCACTTGATTGTTATTTATCCCTTGTCTCTCCCCACGTCCCCTCTTCTTGTCTCCCCGCTCCGTGGCTTTTAGATTGTAAGCCGTAGGCAGGGACCACGTCTATCTTATTGTTCTGCAAAGTGCCAGGTACACAGCTGGCGCTATACAAATGCTTATAATAAATAATAACAATAAATGGAAGTCAAAGTGCATGAGGTTCAGTTGCAGAGTCCTAGCCTGGAGTTTCCTGTGGCTACATTTTGGATAATGGGGGGGCTAGGATAGAGGTTTATAACTTCTGAGAGGGTTTAATAACCCTGAGAGGGGCTAGGATAGAGGTTTATAAAATCTTGAGTGGAATGAGTAGATAGCGAACATTTATTTACCCTCTCCAAGTAGCACTGGGACTAGGGGACACACCGTGAAACTAGCTGCCAGCAGATTTAAAACAAATAAAAGGAAGTATTTTTTCACTCAACACACAGTTAAATTGTGGAATTTGTTGCCAGAGGAGGTTGTCAGGACCAGTACTATGGCTGTGTTTAAAAAAGGACTGGATAAGTTGTTGAATAGGTCCTTTAACTGCGATTAGATTACGAGATGGGAACTTACTGTCAAGAGCAGGGAGTGATCAGCAGGGAATGGATTGCCCATTGTAAATGCTTCTACTTCTCCCATGCGACTGGTATTGGCCGCTGTCAGAGACAGGATGCTGGGCTTGATGGACCATTAGTCTGACTCAGTCTGGCATCTCTTGTTTTCTTAATGGCTGCCACCAACCAGCTTCTCGCTTGGGAATTGTAGCCCAGCCCCATGATGCTCGCTGGCAGGAGTGGGGAGTGGGGCAGAGAATCACAAGGGGATGCTGCAAAGGGGGAGGGGCTCTTGGCCATAAAAGCTGATGGGGTAAGAGCTTGGGTGCACCCTCTACTTAGGTGCCTGTAAGCTGGGCCCATTGGGAAACCGGAAGAAAGGAAGAGGGAAGGAGAGGAGGGGCTGTGTCACCATGGCAAAGCCTTTGATGTGGTTTCCATTGCCATTGCCAAGGGAACCATTTCCGCGATACCGGCACAGCGGGCACATCTGGTTCTGTTGAATTCCTGTTCACGGAGTCAATAAAAGGTTCCTGCGTCAGGAAGGAAAAGAATAAACCCCAAGCATCAAACCAGGAGCTCTGGCCACACAAGGAACAACGTGCCAGAGAGGGGGCAGCCACCCGTGGGTGCGGAGCGGTTCCTGACAAGGCAGTGCTGGTACCGGTGGGAAGAGAACAAGGCCTTGGGGCCACTAACCAGACCTCTCCCTTCAGCCAGGCTGCACGGGAGCAGCTGATCCAGCACTGGGTGAAGCCCAGACTCTGGGGCTGCGTCCCCGACTCAGTGACCCCTCACAAGGCATCCTGCCGGCTCTGCGCATGGTGCCAGTGACGCTTACTGCGCCGTGGGCCGAACACCAAGCGCCTCAGACAGGAGCCAGGGTGGTGCAGGATTCCCTCTGTGCCCGTCAGGGCCGAGGGGGGTCTTTGCATTTAGGAGCAGCCGGCGTGGCGAGGTGCCAGGGGACAGACAGAAATTTCTGAGCTAGCAACTCCCGCCAAGGCTGGAAAGCCAGGCAGTCTGTGCTTTGCCGAACCCAAGCTGCCCCGGTGTGCCAGCGGAAGGAGATTGCAGATGAAGCCCTCCATGTCCCCACCTGATTTATGGCCTGACATGTTTATTGCTGCTGCCAAGAGAGCTTATTGTGAGCAAAGAGCTCCCTCGGCCTGGGAATTGCCTCCGAAGCCAGCTGTAAATTCCTGCCGGGGCACCAGGCTCTCTCCCCCTTGGGCACTTTGATTCTGGGCCCTTTGGCGTCTCTCGACCATCTTTGTCGCTTTCAAACCTAACTCGACTCTCGTCCCCTGCACAGTACCAGGGAGCTGGAATCTTCTAGGGGGGCCAGGGCCTTCCCCTGGTGGCCAACTCAGCCCGTGGGTCCCAGGGGAATGGACGCTGTAGGAGAGCAGAGAACAGCCACAGGGACCCTGTACGTGCGTGGAAATGCCCCCACACCCCACAGCGGCCTCTCCTGACATGCCCTGCAAGATAAAACTTGGAAGATCTGATTGGAAACCTCATCGATAAGTGCCGGAGGGGCGAGGGGAGGGCGTGCAGTGCTGTCTATCTAGCAGGCGGAATCAGAGCTCGGCCCGGCCAGCGGGCTGTTGGGAAGAGGGCAATTCTAGAATCCACCCTACTGCTGCTTCTCGTTAATACCGTGTTCCCCTCCTGCAGCCCGATCCCGCCTTTTACCTTCCTCTTTTCAATTGTTTTCAAATAGATTTTTATATTGTTTTATTGTATAGATTTTACGAAGCGCTCTGGCACAGTGCTTGGCGGAGGGCGCTAGGAAGTCATTCTTCATTATTATTCGAGGGTAGTAAGCCAATGTGTTCTCAGCATTACGCAGGGCCCAGAGAGATTCCAGGGGGGCAGTGATCACACCTGCAATGGGCAGTGCAGGCAGTCTTATAAGGCCCTCTGCTCCGTTTGGAGATAGGGGAGCAGACAGGCAGAGTGGGACACTTCTCAGGCTCCTGAGCTCCTTGTTTTCTCCTCCATCCTATTCCCAGACCAATGCATGTGCGCCCCACCAGCCGGAAGAGCAGGCCCCTGGAGCAGAGCTCTGAAGGGGAAAGAGGGTGGGGAAATCTACCTGCCCCTCTCCCTTTCTAGCTTTGGGATGTCTCCGCACTGGGAAGAGGGCAGGGAAAGTCACGCTTGTTTTCCCACCCACATGGGCTCCAGGTCCCAACTCTTCCCGGCTGTTGCGCTGGTAGGACCAGAGCTGGGCAGCCTCAGGAGAAGCAGAGAGGGTGGGTGCGCCTGGAGACGGCCGAGGCTCTGCAGCCCCCAACAGCAACCCTGCTGCCCTGTAGCCCCAGAATGGAGGGGTAACTTCCAGCCCAGCAGGCTGGAACTCTGAAAACCTAAAGCCAATTTCCACAGCCAAGCTCCCTGGGAACATGGTTCTGCTTAGGAAAGGGTGTATTTCTCCCTTCTCTGCTTCACCTCCCAAGGGCAAGACAGCCAGGCAGAAGGAGTGCAGAGGCAGAGGAGCCCAGGGGGGAGCAGCTGGTTACTTAGGCAGACGTTCCCATCGTCACACAGCGCACAATGCCATTGTGACAGTGCAGTCATTTACCTCTGAATGGATCCTAATGTATGCGCTGCCAATATCTATGGAAAGGTACTAAACATACAAAGCTCCTCTTAGTCTTTTCACACTTCGTCTAGCTCAGCGATGCAAAAGATCTTTAATTGATTTCTGCAGTTTCTCGCCACAGCATGCCGTTCAAGGTTGTGGGGTTTTTTGGTTTGCTTGCTTAGGTTTTTATTTCTTGTGTTGCCGCAGCTATTAAGGGTTGAGCGGCTCAGCTTGCGGGTGGGGAGAATTATCTCCTTTCATTGTAGCCAAGAATGGGGGCAGTTGCCTATTTAAACCACTGCATATTCTCAACCCCTTGCGGTCATAACACATGGGAACCCTTCCTCCAAGAGTCGCCATCAGAATGCCGAAAGAAGGGGAAGAGCAGCCAGACTGGCCTTGTCCCCCATCTTTGGCTGGCCAGCACGGGATCCTGCAGAGGGATGCTCCCTCTTCACTTTCTCTGCACCATTCATGGCCTCGTGCACTTCACTCGTACAACCCTTCAGCTGTACCCCACTTCACTCACACAACCCTTCAGCTGTACCCCACTTCACTCACACAACCCTTCAGCTGTACCCCACTTCACTCACACAACCCTTCAGCTGTACCCCACTTCACTCACACAACCCTTCCTTGTCCTTTGTGAAAGAATTCTAATTTTGAACCTCTCCTTGTATGGAAGCTGTTCCCTGATTATTTCCCTTTCTACCCTCTCCTTTCTAAGCTGCGGTGCCCAGAACAGCAGTATGTTATTCTTACCCTTCCCAACCATTTCTCACAGTGTCTGGCTGCTGGTGTGCAGCAAGTCCATATTCTTCAAGAACTAGCCAAAGCAGGAACTCTTTCCTGAGGGAGAGCAGCCAACGTGGGACCTAACCCTGAAATAATTGCAATGAGTCCATGCAGAAGACACCACAGGGAAGCTTCTTCCAGAGCTTGCTAAACTGGGGAAGGCGTGACACTCAGTAGATTATGGCATGGGGAGGGGGATCAGCTCCTTGGCGTTTCTTCCCCTTTGGGGAGAAGAGGGGGGCTGGTGTCCCAGGAATGTCTCCAGGGAGCAGAGGGACTAGGAGAGCACCTCCAGTGTGGCAGAGAAGGCTCTAGCTCAGGGCAGTGCTTCTCTCCACCCCCAAGATCAGTTCCAGAAGGGCCCCAGAGCTGGGAGCCAGCAGGAGGGGTGCAGGCCTGGAGAGCCAGAGCCAGTGGGAAAGGCCTGAGGTTGATGTGTAGATAGTGCACTACATGTCCAGCCAGTTGCCGGATGTATTCATTACCCGACACTCCACAAACCTTTGCTCTCCGCTGCCTGCAGAGAGATCACCCGAGCAGCTATGGCGCCCCAGCCTCCGGTGTCTGCGCAGAGGGAAAACCCTTGCTCTGGGTCGATGCTTAGCCCCACGAACACGGCAAGCTCCCGGGATGGACGGGGGAGTGGGGGGAGGAGAAGAGGCCGCGCCGCCACAGGAAGTGAACACACACTGGAGACCCACGCTGTGCAGAACGATTCACATTTATTAGTTCCAATACCTAACACTTGCTAACCATGCGTTAACACTTATTGGTCACATTTCCACAGGTAGTCAAGTCACAGAGCAGAGCAGTGGAGCTAGGCCGGGCCTTGCGCGGCTTCCTGCAGCCGGTGGGCGAGGCACGGGCCAGGAGAAACATTCATTTGGTCATAGTATAATGGCAGGAACAGCTCCTGAGATGGGAAGGGTGATGCCCGCCCGCCCGCCCGCGGTGCAAGCAGCTCTGCCATGCTTCCACTCTCCAGGCATGTTAAACATAACAGCTAAACATTCAACTATTTGTTATGTTGAGGTGACATCCTGCTTCCCTGATTTATTGCAAGGGATCATGGGAAAAATCCACTTTTGTTGTGCCAGACTGACCGAGCGAGCACCATCCCCATAGCCATGGGTGCGCCATGGACAGCAGGGGCGTGCCGCGATTGGCTGAGACACACAGGCACGGGGAATGCAGAAGCCTTGGCGACCAGTGCCCCATGGCGCAGCCCCACCCAGGGAATACAAATTAACCAGAGCAAGGTTTGATCACACAAGCCCCATGATTCCAAACGGAGGCAGGGTCTCTGGAGCCCTCATCCTAGAGCCACCAGGGAAGGCAGCATTGGGGCAGACTGCAGCCAAGAGCAGGCCTGCCGTCCGGTGTCTCAGGCACGCCTCTGGTGTGGGCGTGGCCTAAGCAAAACCCTCGCGAGGTTCAGCACCATCGAAACAGCCTCTGCCGACCAAATGGCACCTGGGAATTTTCATCTGAGAAGCGGAACCAGAGGAATGTCACCCAAACATCCCAACCCTGCTGCAACAGCAATGCTTCCACCAGAAACATGTAAACAGAAACAAGTAACAACAGTTGGTTTTTCACACAATCCCTTTTGAGATGATAAAACAGGAAGTCACACAAGAGGTAGTTTTGTTATGGAAATTGAGTCAATAATGTTATCAACTAGTACAAGACAATTTTTAAAATGGAAAGAAAACAATGAATCACAAAAGGCTCAGTTGAGGTTGATCGGTGTTTGGGTTGAGTTTGGGGGTTTGGCCCTTTTAGAGGGGGTTCTCCCACCTGGCCACTTTTGCTTCTTTCAGGAGCTAGTTTGGGGCCCACACGTACTCAGCTCACCCGCTCTGGTAGGGGAGAAAGAGCAGTCGATGACTCAGCCTGCCCGTTTCAATCCCACTCTGGAGTTGATCCTGGCTGATCAGATTTGCAATGCCCAGCTCGAGTGGCCTGGGTTATTCCTGCAGTGGGGCTCAAATTTAAAACACACACACACACAGACAGAAAAACTATGGGAAATTTCAAAATCTCAAATGACATTTGGATTCTGAAACATTTTGGAAATTTCCAACATCAAAATGTGGACATTTCAGACCAAAACAGAAGATTCAACTCTAGACATCCCCAAATTCTGACATTTGCCATTTCTGCACCATTCAGCAAGTGTGGAAACGGGCAACAATGAATATAAAAAAACCTGGGAATATTCATAGTTGAAGTCTGAAATTTAAAAACGTGAACCAAATTTTGCAAAAAAAATAATAGTAATAATTCAATAGTTATCAAATCATTTGTGTGTGAAATGTGCCCCCAGGTGCCGTGATTTTTAGTCTCCTCTTTAGATTTTAAAGGCAAGAGAGAACATTTGGGGAGAAAGCACCAGCTGCTTGAAAAGTGTTTGGATTGGGAGACGCTGCCCAGGTGTGTGTGTGGGGGGCAGAGTTCCTGGCCCAGGCCGGGCGGCTGGACGCTTCCCCTGAGCTTGGTGTATCCTGTGCGCAAGCAGTATCCCAACATCATCCCAGAGAGAGAGGCCATTGGGGTTAGAGGACAAGTTAGGGACTGGAAGGCATGAAGCAGCCCCCTCTCCCCCCCATGTGCATCACTACATAGAGTAGAGAAGCTTTAGTAAATGCTTCCAGGCAGAGCTGTAACTAGCCAATGTGGTGGGAACCACGGGTACATTTGCATGGAGGGGGCACCAACCAACCGTGCCCCAGGGCAGCTGACTCCCCAGCTGTGTCTGTTGCACCGTGACTGCCTGCCCCAAACTCCCTTCGCTGCTGCTTCTTGCCAGCCAGCAGCAAGCGGGAGTGCTTAGCCAGGAGTAATGGAGGGGGGGCTCTGCCCCCCACAGGTAAGCCCCGCACCCACCCGTTAGTACTGGCTAAGCACTAAGGGAGTCTGGGGAAGGCAGCCACACAGCTGCCCTGCGGCATGGTTGGTTGGTGCCCCTCATGTAAACGCACCCGTACCCGTAGGCTAGTTACAGCTCTGCTCCCAGGACTCGGATTCTCCCTGCATTTCCTAATCATTTGGACATTTCCCTTGTGAAACGTGCCAGGATCCCATCACCTAATTCGCCCTGACAGCCCTACTGGTTGTTACTTCAAAGGCCTTAAGACGAACGGCCTTAAACCCACAGAGCTCCCCACTGACGGAGCCGTTCTTTCTTTGACCCCAGGTGAGCGCCACCTTACTCGAACATGGAGCTCCCAAACAGCCCCTGAAAGAAGCTCCTGCAGCAGCGTCAAACGCAGAGTTTCTGCGGGTTGCATTTAAATACATATCCCTGAGCTTCTGTGCGCGTCGCAAGCAACGCACGGAGAACCCAGAGAAACCCCGCCACTTGACGCTGTCGTCGGCTGGAGCGTCAGCTCTTTGATTTACACATCATCATCTAAAACTTAAACATTAGCTTCATACTCAACTAGTTCCCAAGTTCCCCCCTTCTCCTGCCTTCCACGGGGCAGGGCTGATTGCCGCTTAATATCCTGAGAAGTACAGAAACACCATCGTCTTGACAGACACCGCGCATCAAGCCAAGGACGGAGAGACAGATGGACGGTTAACATACACATTCACAGGAGGAAATTATTCTTTTTTTTTTGGTTTTGTTTTCCTTTTAAAAAGTAATAAAGACGAAAGAAATTCAAGTTAAAAAAAAGAAAGGTTGGTTTGAAGGACCAGACTTTTAAAAGCCAAGCTAAAGCCACAGCAAGACTTCTCTGAGCAGAAGCCTTGGGGCGTGTTGCTCCTAGGCTGTAACGTAGCTGCTGCACAGGGAGTGGGACATGCAGGGGAGAGTACACAACGTGGTTCCCAACCTCCCTGCCTTGGATGTGGGAAAATCCAACCTTTCTCTCCTCCTCTGTGCTAGCCACGTCCTCTCCACCCTTGCCAACATCACTCAGCACATACATTTGGGGGTGGAGGGAACAGGCCAGGGATGCATGCTGCCCACATTTCCAAAATGATGGAGCTCCTAAAATTGTGTTTTCACAGCAGCCTTTACGCTTCTTGGTTCCAACAGGGAGCAAAAGCACCAAAATGCCCCCCCACCCCCCAAGGCAGTTTTGGCCAAGAAAAAACCCTTCCAGCTAGGGCCAAGCCCTGGGCCTTTGCCACATGAACAAGAGGAGGAACTCCATTCCCTGGCAGCAAGCTTAGCAAAGCAGTGCTTAGACAGAGGGAGGAGGGATGTTAAATCCTAGGAGCTCCCGGTAGCAAAGTAGGCGACAGCCCCTTTGAATTGAATGTGTGTGCTCGAGCCCCTCTAACATACCCTCCCAAATCAGATTACATTAGAAGCATCTTTTCAGCCACTGGTTTTATTTGTGCAAATACTATGGGGAAAAAGAGCACAGGGTTGGGGTGGGCACGTCCATCTTGCAAACCGAGAATAAAAAAAGCAACTTGTCACAGCAGAGAATTCCACCAAAAAACTATTATGGTTGATTGATTCTTCTGTGACAAAGTCAGATAAGCAACGGCAAATAGAGATCAAAGATAATGGACATTTCCCCCCTCCCCCCCATGAGCATTAAGCACAAATAAAATGTGGATCGCTGTAAACTGAATGTTATGTGAAGAATGGGACAAAAAATTCCAACCTTTGTAAGGTGTCCTTCAAACCAAATTCACAAATACATCTAGTGAGTGACCTAAGGTCTCTACCCTTCTAGCTACATTCCTACTTTCTCATCATAATACCTGAGTTTGCAATGCGACACATTCACTTTACCCTGTTTAAAAACCACAAGTCACTAGAGGACTTGGCACCGTTAATGACGACTGTCCGGCGATGATGAGCTAGCTTCTGGCTTGGTACATTAGCCTCCTGCTTGCTTGTAAGTTTAATGCAGGCTTTTTATTCCCTGCGATAAATGGATTCTTTGTTCATGGATGCCATCGACAAGGTTTACAAAAATGGCTATACAATCGCAAGGCAAAGAGCCCCCGAGTCCTCTGCGATCAACAAGATTACCTATGAAACCTTTGCTTGGGTGGTATTTTGATTGGGAAACAGATCATTCTGTGAAGCTAGCTACCAAGCTAAAAAAAAAGTTTTTTTAAAAAAATCGATTGGTCGATTATTTTTTTCTTCTAATTTAAGCATGGCGATCTGCTAATTTAAGACCAATCCTTATTCATCTTCAGGGTGGTAATTGAAAGCTGTAGAGTAGATTATTTTTGTGCAACGGAATTACCCCTGAAGTATCGAAGCAAGCCAGAAGAAAACCCGTCACAAGAGTATCTTAAGAAACTGCTTTGAGAATCAAACGTTAAAGCGGACGACACTTTCTAGCTTAGAAACAAAGAAATGCACGAAAATCTTCCCACTACACTTGAAGCGTACACTGTCTTTTGGGAGAAACCTCCGCTTGCCTCATTTTTATAAACAGAAAGCAAATGAGATTCAGGACGCTAACTTTGGATTCATGAAGTGGTATAAAACTGGAGACGTCTGCTGATCCCAGCAGCCGTTACCCGTAACATCTTATTTGTTTAAAAACGTTAAGATCAGCAGCTAGTGGCCTAACCTAATCAAAAATAATAATAAAAATATTTTTAAAAAAGGGGAAACCCTCAAGTGGGAAGATTCACAGAGCGGAATTACAGAGTGCAATCCTGCCTTGCATCTAGCGGGTTAAGTCAACAGCTGGTCTCCATCCAGATGAGCTTGGAGGGAGCAGGCACGAGCTGCGTGCGCTGATCAGGCCACCCTCGGACTAAGCTAGAGATGCGCCAAGCCCACAAGTCCCTGGGTTGCCGGTGAATGAGTCGACACTAGCTTGTAGGTAGCACGGGGGTGGGACTGACTGGAGTGCCAGGTTTCATTGATCCCCAAGAGCAGCGGCGCGTGCAGAGGCTCCTGTCGAAAGCCAGGGTGCTTCCCCGGGACGTGTATTTACTTTGTGGGGTCGGAGTCGGCAGCAATAGGAAGAGGGGGTGAGGCTTCCCACTCAAGGTAGTTTTAAAGCAGCAGGTACTTGGTCATCACGCGCAGCCCCTTGGGAAACGACCGAGCGAGTGTGCGAGCCGGGATGTCTGCAGAGAGGGAGGAATCCATGAGGAACCTCAGGCCAATAGCAGCAATGACAGTCTGTGCTGGGGTGCAGCCGAGCAAGCTGCCCGGGGGAACCCAGAACACAGGCCACTCCTAGGCCTGTCGCATGACCAGGCTTCCCACAGAGCTCCAGGCAGAGCAGCAAGAAAGGCTTTAAGACCAAGGCTCACCCAGTTCCAAGGGCAGGGGAAGCTGGAATCGTCTCCCCTTAGTTTAGATACGCTTAGGACATCAAAGGGGGGGGGGGCAGGAGGAGCTGGGTTTTGAACGGTCTCTCATGGCTGCCCCAGAGAATCCTAGCCTGGACACAGCCCAGCTCCTGAGGCTTTATCCAAGTTCTGGGAGGTGTGCTTTGGCTATCTGCGTGGTGCCTGCCTCACTCCTGTCCGCTAGAGAACCTCCGCCCTACTCCGAGCCCAACGTGAAAGGCAAAGGGATCCCCTCGAGTCTGGAGGGAACGTTCTCGGTTTCGGGGAGCTGGGACTCCTCTGGTGGAATTGCTGGAGGGCCCCCATCTCCCCTTCCCCTTGTCTCTGTGTAGCTTGGCACATCTCTAGTGTCCTGGGCCCCTCCCGCTGCCCCCTCTCTGGGAGCCTAATCTAGTCCTGCCAGGGGGTGAACACGTTGGAGAGAGATCATGGGAAGAACAAAAAAACAAAAACATGAACAGCATTATCTTCTCCTTGAGGTAGTCTTAGTCCCTTGGCCCCCAGCCCCCCAAATACAAAAGAACTAACCCTAACACACACTGTAACATTAAAACATCTTCACATTCTGTAAACTGCAAGAGAATGCATCAGCTGCATTCGGACAGAACCATGTGCACTGGGTTGAAGATCATACATTCAACTCTGTCGTGAAATAAATATATAGGGGGGAAAACAGTTTTAAAACAAAAAACGAACAAACAGAAAAGATTCTTGCTACACAGGCAGGGCCCCTCGCTGCCCTGCCGCCTGGTGGTTCTCCTCTCCTCTCCTCTCCTGTGAGCCGGCTCCCCGCCTGAGGCACCAGAGTAAGGCACGGGTTGGGGACAACGAGGGCTCACTCTTTGCTCACGCTGGTCTTGCAGGAATGCAGCACGGCCTTAAAGAGGAGAGGCAGCTGCTCCAGGGGGACGTTCACCATTTTTCCTATCAAAGAACAGCCACGATTAGCAGCTCTCTTGGAGCCCAGTCTCCACACTGGGGATGCCAGAGAGGAGGTCTCCTTGGGCCTCTCAGAAAGCAGCTGGTAGCCAGAGGGAGCTCTCTGCCCAGGCAAGACTAAAGCCCTTGTAGCCATGTGCTCATGCTGCAAGCTGGCCCCAGGTTTGGTACAACAGAGGTAGGAGCTCTGAGGGGGAAGGCTGCATGCATGCTTCCCAAGTGCCCAGCCACCATTATTTTAACCCCTAGGTGCAAAACGCTGACATTCTGCTTTTGGAGCAATTTCTCTAGCTCTAATTAGTGATGGGAAATTCACAGGAACGTTTTCAGAAGCTCTTGCGTTCTCTTCATTAACAGCTATTAGCAAAGTAGATTTAGGGGACGTAACATCTTACTCTCGGGAGCTGGGAGTGAACAGCCCCCTTGGGACCTATTGGGGACTTCCTCCAAATGACTGAGATTGGCCCCTGTCGGAGACAGGATGCTGGTCTCGATGGACCATTGGTCTGACCCAGTACGGAACTTCTTATGTTCTGTCAAATGCCAGGCTGGGTTTTAGAGGGGGATTTGAGCCAAGTGCTCCTTCTGCGGACTGCGGGCTCCTGGCAGATCAAAATTCCTCCTGCTACAGACAAGAAGTCTCCCAGTAGGGGGAGGGAGGAATTTATTTATTTTTTACATTTTCTGTCTGCCCTATCCCAAGGGCTCGGGAAAGGTGACAATACACAAAGATATATCTAAGCATGCACAAATAAAATCAACTAAAATCCCCTATCCCCAAGCTCCCAAAACTCTATCCCTGCCTGCCAAATGCCTGGTCAGAAAGAAAAGTCTTGAATCACCTCCGGAAAATGAGCAGGCTCGGGCTTAGACCAACCTCCAGGGGAGGGGAATTCCATAATTGTGGAGCAGCCACTGAGAATGTTTGTCTGCGGGCACTGGCTTATGAACTCGAGGGGCAGATGGTCCCTACAAGAGAGTGCCCCCGGCTGACCTCCGAGGCCATGATGGGGAATAAGGTGAGCAGGTGATCTTTCCGATACATGGGGCCCAGGCTGTTAAGACACCTTCATAAGGAAAAGGCCCTTTTGGTGGGGAAAGCTATGCCTGCTGGTCCCCCTCTCAATGAAGGGTGGGAGTTGAGCCCTGTCTCTTTTAAAACAAATACCACCAGGACAGTTTGCAGGAAGAGGTGGGACCAAGCTGACCACTCACCAGGGACTAGCTAAAGTCCAGCCACCAGTGTTATTTGCTTCCTTCAAAGGAGACCCCACCAGGGAGGGTGCTAGCTGTGGGAAGGGATTCCGAATTTACCTGCAATGTAGCGTATCTCTGGCAAACACATCATCAGATCTGGGAAGCGGTTTGGCTGATGTGGGTACTTGTACTCTGTGAAATCCTGGCAGACGTACCAGTACCGTTTGTTCAGCTGCTCCAGTTGGGATGCGTTGGCCAGGCCTCTTATATCTGAAGGGAGACAAGAGAAGCAGAATGAGCTGGGGGAACTGCAGCCCCAGGAGAAGCCTGTGCTCAAGAGTGATCCATCTCCAGCCGCTGCGGGAAGAGAAGCGCAGACTAACAGCCACCACAATTACACCCAGGCATTGGGAGAGGGCACCTTGGGGCCAAGTCCCCCGAGGAGGAAGTTATTACAGCATCAGTGGCAACGTCTGGGTGCCTTGTCACCTGCCACAAGAGACAAGGACACGCAACGCCACTAGGAACTTCTCCTCGGAGAACTCCCTTGGTCTGAGGATAACTCCTCTCTGAATCCCTGCTTCCCTTTTATTAAGTTGCTAGGTGTCAAGGCTTCACGGGCTCACGCTGGGATCAGAGTAATATTTTCCACAGGCAGAACCTTGCTGTTCCTATGGAAAAGACTAAGCCGTATCTGTGCAGTTCTGCAGGAGATGTTCCAGTCCACAATGCTGAGTATCGCCATGCCTCTTCCTATCTGTTTAGCATGATCAATTTAAGTGACATTTGTAAACCTACCGAGACTTTATGTAAAAACGTGGCTTTTCCCAAATACCAAGAAATACACACCAACAGACACTTCCGCGCTACGGAAGTGGCACGAGGAAAGCCCCTCTGCCCCCGCCCCCCGCATGATCAATGACATTCACATGCGACTTTGTGTCACAGGAGGGAATCAGATAAGCTAGCGGCAGCAAAAACAGACAATCCTCAGAAGGTCTGTATTGTTCTAACGCTACTGCTCAGGGGGGAAAAGCATTTGTCTGCTGTCCAGAAATGGATTGTAAAATAAATGTTCAGGTATTCCACATAAAAAACTGCAAACTCCAACTAAAAATAAAAGACGACAGGAAGTTAATGAAAAGACATTTCTAAACACAATGGAGACAGTTAGAAGCGTATTATCCAGCGTCAGGAAATTGCCCAGGGCAGCAAAGCGGAACCGCTGCCTGGGATGCACATTGAAACCTCAGCACAAAACGCTTGGTCCAGGCGACAGAGGAGCAAGGTCTGGGCAGAACCCTGCAGACTGCCCTTTGCCTGGCAGCACAAACACCCCTGCCAACGCACGGGAAGCGCTTATTCAAACTACCAAGGAGAGCAACAAAGATGATTGAGGGTCTAGAACAGGGGGGTGGTAACCTTTTCCATCCTGGGGCCCAATTTGAAAAGTAGGACAAGCTCCGAGGGCCACACAGATGTTGGGGGCAGGGGTGCGCTTGGACAAAGGAGGGTCTGTCTCCTATCCTTGCACGCCTGCCCTCATCTCTGCTCACTTAACCTGAGCTCCGCTTCTCAGTGCTTTGGGGTGTTAACAACTGGATCCAGGTGGCCAGATCCAGGAATGGGACCACATACAAAATTGTCAGGGGCTGCATTTGGCCCCCTGGCCTGAAGTTCCCCCGCCCTGGTTTAGAATACAAGACAAAGGAGGAACGTCCGACAGTGCTTGGGCGTGGTTAGCCCAGAGAAGAAAAGATGAAGGTTTCCAATATTTAAAAAGGAGGCATTAAAAGAGAGGGAGGACATTTGTTCTTCGTTGCCACTGAGGACAGGATAAGGAGCAATGGTTTTAAAATGGAGGGAGAGTCGATCTAGGGGAAACGTCCTGTTAGAATAGTTCAGCAACGGGGCACGTTGCCAAGGGAGGTTGTGGAATCTCTTCCCTGGAGAAAGACAGGAGAGACGTTTGCTAGGGATGCCTTAGGCACAGGGCTATCTTGCCTAGGGGCTGGACTAGATGGCCTTTGAAGTCCCTTGTAGGATGCTTTGGGAGCTGCTGCTGCTGAAAAGATTAGGCTCAGGCCCACGAAGGCACTAAGGGATGGACTAAAACTACACTCTGCTGCTCTGTCCTGGCCCCGGAGATCTGGGATCTCGGGGGGACATTTGGGCGCCTGTGCTTATGAGCTGCCCCCTAACCAACGCCCCTGCTTCTCAGCATGATGGTGACTGGGAACCGGCAATCCCATGCCAGGTGGCTACTACTGCAGAGTTCACTTGGGGAAGTTACTCAAATCAGACCCGGTGTATTGCCAAGTGTGAAGTCTCTCCCCCAACCAGTCTGCCGACCGCTCTCCAGGGCAGCGTGCAATCAATCACACACTCGCTTTCTAGGCAATAATCCTGCTCGAGACCAGAGAATACTGCGTAAAAAAGAGTGGGTTTGTTATGCAAGCAGAGACGTAGCGACGCAGGAGCCAGAGAAGAGATCCAGTCCTGAGCAGCGCACTCCCAGACAGACGTGTGCCGGGCCTGGTTTGCCGCTGCTAACCGCTCACCCAGGCCGGATGTAGAAGAGGTTTCCATTGGTCGCTGCGCGCCGTTCATATTCTGCTGCTGCTGCTGCACTAGGTACAGGCACATCTGAACGGAGGGGCACGCGGTCATGGAGGGCTACGTTCACAGGCGTTAGAAATGGATGAAGCAGAGTGAATCCCCCCCCCTTTTAGCTAGGCTGGGAATGGGCTGCCAGTCCCCGGGGATACAGCTCTCCTCAGGTTTGCACTGTCCCCCTCTGTTATTTCTACGCTCTTGGTGCAGCAGAGAGGGCTGGGTACACAGGAGCAAATCCCTCTTTGGGAGAGGCTAGAACCCCTCCCCTCACTCAGAGCAGGGAAATCAGGAGACTCCGTCGGGTTACGGGACAGAGATTGGACCCCGCCAGTCACTCACCTTGATTTAGGAAGTTAATGGCTTTCATACACGCGTACTCCTCATTGCTGACCTTCAGCTGGTTAAATTTGCGATAGAGGTAGATCAGCCGCTCCATCACCTCCATCCCCTCTTCACTGAATCTGGAGGAAGGAAGAGACAGATGCAGACAAGGGGGGGTCTGTTAAAAGGGAGCTGACTGGCAGACTAGCGCAGTTCCCTGGGGTACGACACACCTTGGTGCTATGCAGGATTGTCCGGAGAGACTGACGGGGCAATTGTCCAGCTCAAAATCCCACCAACCGACCAGTCTACAAAGTTTAGCCAACTCCTCCCCATTCAGATTCCAGGTTGTTCAAAGAGCTTTATCTAAAATACCCTGGCCTGTATTATGGATTCATTTGTACGGCTTTCTACAGCATGGGGCTCATAAACCTCTGGGTTCCAGTTGTTGGCACTTGCATCTAATCTAGCAGCAAAAAAAAAAGAAAGAAAAGAAGAAAAGAAACAAAGCAGTTTCAAGCCCAGCTGGTTGTGGAAAAAAACAAAGCAAAACTTAAAACATGATTGTTTTCAGGGCTCACAAATTAAAAGGGCCCAAACTGTATTTTTCTTACTAAAAAGGTTTTAAGGCAGTTTCACAAATCTTGAGCGAGTCCTGTTCTTGCAAGTAGACAGTAGCGGTTTCTGAATGAACTAGAATTGTTTGGAAAGAAATGCTCCAATACATCAAGGCAAACTCCGGCTTTGTTTCCTGGCCTGGCACAAAGAGCCCCTTCCACTGAACCCCTTGTTTTGGCACAAGCATTTGTTTACTTCCAAGTTATTTGTAAAATGCGCGCTTGAGTCTGGCCCAGGAAGAGAGAAAGCAAACTGCCTGAACTGTAGGTCATTTCTTCAGGAAAAAGTAATATTGCAAGTGATGAAAGCCTTGCCGGCTAATCTGAAGTTGCACAAAGTTCCCTTGCTCTCCGGCGGCTGCTATTAAAGATCCTGCAGGTGCAAGATTGCAAAGCTTGAGAAGTTAATGAGCAGAGAGTGCCCTGGGTCTGTTAATTGCTGCCGGAGCATGCCCATTCTCCCTGCCACTCGTCACTTCCATAAATTCTGGCCAGCCCTCATATCATCCCTGCGGTTGTGTCTTCTGTCGAACCAAGCTGCTCTATTTTTCACAGCCTTGTTTCTTGTGGAGCCCCCACTCCTCCAACATGCTATGTGTCTCCCAGTGTTTACTTGCTGCTAGCTGTGTATCCGTCACAGGAACAGTGAGGAAAGGCTAGCACTTGCGTTTCATTTGCCTTCACTCTAGACAGCACAAAGCAGAACATTAGTTCGAGGAGCCAGAAAACCAACAGAGGAGATTAAGATACAGAGAGCGACTCTATTTTTCAGTCTTCTTCCAACTAGCTGCCAGTACTACTTGGATAGGCTGATAACCAGGAACAGAAATAAGCACTGGAGAGTCCCAGATCACGGCCTGGCTAAGTGCTTGCTGTGCAGGGAAACCAGCATTGCTGGGGGCTTTGTGGCATTTCCCCCGCACCCCTGCTCAGGGGAGGCTGTGCGAACGCAACCTCAGAGAGCAGCAGCTGTTTCCAATGAGGGGGGAAGGTTCTAGAGAGACGCTAGGGGCCAACCCACGCAAGCCGCGACAACCACATCATCTCAAAGTGAACTCGACCTGGGGGACAAAGGAGGGCAGAATTTGGACTTGCATATTTCAGCATAAGAGTTCTCTTAAAAGCACAGGCACCAGCAAGGATTCAGAAGGAAGCACCTATGGTAATCCAATCAGCACTCTTTCTGTAATGGCGGGGAGGTGTGGGGTTGGACAGAGTTACCACTCAAAAGCTGAAGTTAACCGGGAGCGTAAGAGGCCTGCTCATTAGAGCCAGCACGGAGCCGGCCAGCAGCAGATGCAACAATCTGGCACTAAATCAAACTTGCAAAGTCTCAGAATCTGATAAGAGGCTGATTAGCTGAAACCATAAATTTGATCCAGTATTGCAGAGAGAGAAAGTGAAAAGACAAGGCATAATTTAAGGAGAGGGAAAGCGTTTCTAATAAGCCTGAAACAATGTTTTCCTCGACAGTTCAAGGATTGAGAAGGAGCGTGATCGCTCTGCAGGCAAGGAAGGGAGAATGTTAACCCCTTCACCTGAACATGAGCTCAGTGTAGCTACTAGCCTGTTACACAGCGAGACTCCAGCGGGGATGTCTGCTCTGCCCACTGGACACAACTTGCTCCTCATTGCTACACCCTGGGGCATTTCATTCACAACCACATTGACTGTCTCCCCCCACAGCCCTGATATCGCCCTCCACATTTCGCCATACCTGAAATGCTGGATCGGAGAGAGAGGGAATCCATTTTAACCTTTGGATCTACATGCATCGAGCTTCTCCAACGCATCCCTGCAGCCTGAAAGCTGAAAGATTCCTATCCCGTCTCTTCCCTTCTGGCTTGTGTTTTATCAGGGCAGTTTCTGGGCAGGGGCAGATTAGGTGCAATGGGGTCTCATCAGCTTGGGGGTGGGGGGGTTTCTTTGCGTATTCCACCCCAGTTCTGGGCTCTCCTCTGTGGGTTGAGGCTACTGCTGCTGCCGGGGGTACCAGTGGCCAGGAGAACCGCCTCCCCTCCCACAACACTATCAGCTGCAACCCTGGCAGAGAAGAGAAGAGAAGAGACCAGGCTTGGGGCTGTATTCATTTGGGGGGAGTGCTATGTTAATCTGCTCATACTGGGAGTCCTGCGTCCAGTTCTGGGCACCGCATTTTAAGGACACTGACAAACTGGAACGGGTTCAGAGGAGAGAGACAAAGATGGCCAACGGTCTGGAAACGAAGTCCTATGAGGAACAGCTGAAGGAACTGGGTGTGTTTAGCCCGGAGAAGAGAAGACTAAGGGGAGCCAGGATAGCCGTCTTCCACTCCCTGAAGGGCTGTGATAAGGAGACAGAGAAGACTTGTTTGCTGTTGCTCCTGGAGGCAGGGCAGGAACCAATGGGCTCAAATTACGAGAAAGCAGATTTTGGCTAAACATTAGGAAGAACTTCCTAGCGGTAAGAGCTGTTGGACAGCGGAACAGACGCTGCCTAAGGCGAGGGCGGGGGTGAGCTCTCCTGCGCTGGAGGTTTTCAACCAGAGGCCAGACGGCCCATCTGTCGGGGATGCTGTCGCTGTGGGCTTCCTGCACTGAGCAGGGGGGTGGATTAGATGCCCTCTGTAGTTCCTTCCAACTCTAAGACTCTGCTTTTGGGCTCTTGACAGGGAGTGCTAGGGCATGGGACTTGGCTCACGCACAAGGTGTGCCTGGCTTTTCCTCAATAGCCACTGGCTTATAAAATGGCTCTGGAGATTTCTCCCTTTCCTAATCACCACAGCAGAACTGCCAACCCCCCAGCCAGCAAAGCCAGATAAAAACCAGGGAGGGTGGGCAGCCAGCTTAACGTCATCTGTGACTGTGCTCTCCAAACAAGCCTCTGTCAGGCACTTGGACTCCAGAAAGAAGAGAACTCGCCAGCATGATGAATTAAAGTCAGGTTGCTGGGAGCATCAGATAACTCTGGTTCCTCAACCGTGTCAGCTAAATTACAACATTGTTAAATTTATGTCACCAAAAACAGTGCAACGGTAATTAATAACCTAATATCGTGGCAACCGTGTCAGGAGTTCTGTGATCTGCCTCTTCATCTTGCTTCTAATTGGGAAATTTTAGGGGGCAAGTTATTTCCCATTTGGTGTGTCTTGGTTATTTATGGATAATCTCCTTTGAGCCTAGGTGTCGGCTCACACAGGACCCTGGCTCTAAACTCTAAAGGAGATTTTCTAGGGGGAAACTGGCCCCGAAACTGGGTTATTATCCTCTGCTTTCCCTCAGCGTACTGGGAAACCTTTAGCATCCACCAAGACGATGGAGCGTCAGGATAGCAAACAACAAGATTAGCGCTGCCCCAAAACGGAAGAATTCTAGAAAATAGCTCCTCACGAGTGTGGGATTTGTTCCAATCTGCCAAAAATGCAGGGCCAGCCGAAATAAGGCCTTGCCCCTTCCTTCAACAGGTAAAGTGGGGGTGCGGACCTCCAACCCGTGACAGTCAAGCACACAACGACACACTTTTCTTGCTCCTCATGGCCAACCAAATCCAGAAATATTGCCTTTGACTCTACAAGTTATCTTGCTCTTTAATTTCATCAAGGCAAAGTCATATCAGTCCTGCTGAAAGAACAAAAGTCGCCTATTTTAAAATGATGCAGCAGAACCATCTCAAATACATAAACTTAGAGAAAATTTGGGAGAACATGCAAGAAATCTGCATCTAAGATGAATGAAGAGACCCTGCCAGAGCTGTATGAAGTTTCAGCTGCCAAACTAAGTGTAAACTACCATCACAAGATCTGAATGTGTGGCTGGGAGCACATGACCCTGGTGAGCCGGAGTCTGCAATGGCTGCCAACAGTCCTCTGGACACAATTCAAGGGGTTGGGTCGGGTCTATAAAGCCCAAAACAGCTTGGGCTCCTCTACATGTCTAAAGACTGCCTCCTCTCTTACGTTATGTCCCACTGCAATCCCAGTCCCCTTGCAAGCCCCATCAGTGCACAAAGTCCCTATGGCAAGGGTACACAGAAGAACATGCTCAGTGGCCTCTCCGCAGTTCTGCAATGCTCCTCCTTCAGAAAAGGGCAACAAGGATGGTCGAAGGGATGAATCGACTTCCATATGAGAAGAGGCTCAACAGGTCGGGGCTGTTTAGCTTGGAGAAGAGGTGGTTAAGGGGGGATAGGACAGAAGTGTATGGAATCATGAGCGGTGTGGAAAAAGTAGACAGGGAACTGTTTGCCATTTCCCACAACAACAGAACAAAGGGGAACAAGTTAAATGGCAGCAGATTTAAAACAAACAAAAGGAAGTACTTTTCCATGCAGTCGTGTAACTCACGGCAAGAGAAGGCAGTAAAGGACAGCAGTAGGACTAGCATCAAATGGAAATTAGATAAAATTCTTAGAGGACCGCCATAAATGCTTACTAGCTGGGGCTGAAACCCCTGGCTACTGGTAATTGGGAGTGGTTAGCAGGAGATGGGTCACACCTCCATGACCTGGACTTGTACTTCTCTCGAGCTACGGTAGCTGGCCACTGTCGGAGACAGGATGCTGGGCTCGATGGGCTGCTGGTCCGACCCAGTCTAGCACTTCTTATGTTCCTGTGGAGGTTCAAAGCCCCATCCATTTGCACAGGCAATTCAGCAGGCAAGGACAGGGTTTGGGAAGTCATCTGAATGGAAATTTTATATTAAAAAAAATCAGCGGCTCCTGCTGTCCACTTTCCATCTATGAAATTCAGAGGAACGTTTTTTGTTTTATGTCTCACCTACACAGTTTTAACATGGATTTAGCGAACGACACTTCAAAGCTCACACTGTGCCCGGTGAACAAAGGAGTTGTTGTGAAAGGAACACATGTTGAAGCTTCAAATAAAGTTTTATTTTGATTTTTAAAAGGAGGGTGGAGAGAAGTATGCACGCCAATATAAATAAGGACTATTTTAACTGTTGGGTTTTTTTTAATTAAAAACCCCCAACCACTTGTTTGTGGCAGTGCTGAAGATCCAAACAGCTTTACACACAAAGGCTGTTTTCACACGAGACGCTCTCCACCCACTATGCATGTTGTAGGGCTGCAGTGTTGTCCTATGGGTGCCCTGGAACGTGTATAGTGGGTGGAGAGTGTCTTGTGTGAAAACACCCAAAAACAAAAAGGTCAAAATTCTCCACAAGGAGCTTTTTAAAACTGGTTTGTCAAAAGTTTTAATGAAAAAACTATGAAAACATTTCAATTAATTTTGTGTGACTTTTCCCACACACATTTTTTGACCCGCTCCAGTGAGCGGTGACTTCTAGGTATCTACCCGAACACGGTAATGGAGTCAGCACCTGCTGTTTTGAGCACCCAATCTGTCTCTGAGAGGGAAACCAAACAGCACAGGCCAGTCTGAGCTCACAGCCCCAGCTTAAATGAAGACGCTGCCAAAGGAAGCATGTCCTGATGAAGTAGTCTCTTAGATTCTCGGAGTCCTCCACTTGTTAAATCTGTTGGGCAAACTGGGTGGCCAGTCCTCAAATGCCCAAGAGACATGAGCCAAACCTCTCCATCTCAAAATCATGAGCTTTAAAAAAATGAACCCGAGTTCTTAGTACTTGTCTTTTTGTTTCTGAGCTTTTGGTGCGCAGGACTGATGAACCTTTTTTCTACAACCATGAGGGAGAGAATGTGTTCTTCGCATATAAAAGCAGAGATTCTCCGCTTTATTAGGAGTGTCTTGATTCTAGGCTTTAAGACACCGCAAGAGTCACAAGATCCATGATAAAGACAGCAGCAGCAGCTTGCAAGCCTGGGCAAGGCGTATTTTGAGTATCTAAGGTCTGTTTCTCAGAAACGTTGACAAGCAGATTCCAGCTCAGGTCTATGGGAGCTGTGGGTGTCCCCCCATCCCAGAAAACTGGCCTAAGATATTCATCTTGAAAGGATCCCTCCTCCGTGGTTCCCTGCATGCTTTTTCAAAATGCTTTACTCCTTGCAGGCTTCCCACTCCTGTTTATGCCTCTCACCTTGAAGGCTGTTAAGAACTAAGCACACAGATGGGCCTCAGCAAGCCAACCCGAATGCTGCACCTCAAGAGGAGAGGGGCCCAGCCAGCACCGTGCTTTCAGAGATTCCTACACTGCCAACCTTTGAGACAGGGAGTAAAGAAACTGGAAGCTTAACAGAACCACATTTCACCCCTGCGAAAAAAGGGCTTATGATCATTTGATGAGCAAGACCACACAGAGAGCTTTCAGAACATAAGTAGTGCCATGCTGGGTCAGACCAATGGGCCATCACACTGTCTCTGAGAGTGGCCAATCGACGGGCAGCACCGTTACCCTTCCTGCCGAGAGAGCAGACTGGCTGACCTGCCCAACCTCACACGCTGAGCCAGTGGCAGAGTCAGGAACAGAACAGACCCCCAACTCCATCTCATCAGCCCTCCTCACCTGTGCAGCTCATCATCGGAGGGAGAGTACTTGGAGGTCACGTCAGCCAGGTCGCCGAAGATCTGCTTGCTGTAAACGGTGAGCGAGGAAAGCAGGATGAGCTCCTGCCACGTGGAGCCCAGCAGGCACGTATAGTCCTTGATTGAGAGTTCACAGAAGAACGGCAGCTTCTTAATCCAAGCAATCTGCCTAAAGAGCAACTCGTCTGCCAGGCGGCACAGCAGCGCAAAGAGCTCCGCCTGAGTCACTTTGTACCTGCGGGCACAGGTAAAACGGTGGGGAAAGGAGGTTAAACTGGTGCCAAACTACAATGCAAAGAGTTCAAGGAGTAGTTCTCTTGAGGTCTCCGCCGTGTTCCTGGTGGGCACAGTGTCACCTAGTGGAGAGAATGGGCACTGGCTCAAAGGCTCTGCTGCTCAGAGGCAGCTGGGACACGCCAAACCCACCCTCTGCCTCACCCAGCAGCTCCACGCCAGCCTGGGACTCTGAACAGACTACGGTACCCTCCTTGAAAAGGAGAAAAGCTTGCTTGATGCCCAGGCTCAGCCAGACTCAAACACAGGCGGCAGAGCAAATCCAGAGCAGCCGTCACCAGATAAGGCTCGGGCGTCCAAGCGCATACCCGGCTGCCATGTCAATCGGGAGCCAACCCTGCCCCCATCCCGAAAATGTTATTCCTGGGGCAGGACAGCGGCTAACACCCCATTAAAGGGGGTGTTCTCACAAGCACACCGGATCCAACATTTTTACTCCAATGAAGCTACTCTAGAGCAGCGACCCCACCTCCATTATCATGAGCAAGGGGGAATCAAGGGTTAAAAAATGATGTTTTATACCGTGATCTTCCCCCTTTGGAACTCGTAGCAGGGGTGAGGTGTTGGAACAACAAGCTGCCAGTGGGGCAGACAACTGTGGAAAGGCCACATAAAGGAGGAAGTATTTGAGGTTTGTTAGGACCGTGGAGGACTGGGTAAAACAAGGGAAATGCTCTGCAACAGCACAGACAAGCAGACGCCCTGGAGTAGGAGCCTCCAGCTGCACAGAGTCCGAGAGAGCTTGTGCATACACAGGGGAGGTTAAAGTGAGGTAGGAGGTAGTTACCTCTGAAAGAGATTCATATGAGCACACCCTAAGGCGAACGAAGCACATGACAGAGCGCCTGCATTCAGAAAGCAGGAATGTTTACTCCACATACATGCAGTGTAGGAGATCTATTCTGTGAACCCAGTATTAAAGTGACTATTACGTGGTGAAGGGTGGCTCCCCTGCTAATACGAAACTGTGCCCAATATTACACACGCGCTCCATGCACATATATCCCTCCGCGGGCTGCTGGATCCTGTTGCGCTGACTTACCCGTCTTCAATGAGCATTGGAGTGCCGAGGGGCTCCAGATCCTCTGCCGAGACTAGCTGGTTGATGAGGCTGTGGGACTGGGGGTCTAGGCTTCGGGTCTGAGGGGGCAGCAGAGCCGAGTGAGCAGAATAGCTAAAAAGGTGCGGTAGGTACTGATAGTGCGTGGACACTGGCGTCCCGATATACTGGTCCCTGAGGGCGGTGAATCCATTCAGCTCCACAGACCTGCTGAAGAAGGTACGATCGGATTAATGGGCTGAAGAAACTCCATCCAGGTTAGGAAGCCACCAAGCTTCATCCAGCCCCAGAGGGCTAGGAAAAGGTTTCAGGCTAGAAAACGGGGTGATTGCAAGCCCGCTGGGGCAGAGACTTGTTTGCAACTAACCATGGTACACGCCGGGGCTATACAACTATTAATGATAAAACCCCAGCTAGGCTATGGGGTTCAGCTGCATGGAGGCGGTGATGGCGGGGCGGCCTCACGCTGGCGTCATACTCACACTGGCCTCTGTGCTAAGTCCATTTCCGGAGAAGGTTCAGAGTTTCTGCAGGTTAGAAAGTAAGGTGCCCTTCTCAGAATGAGCCCTAACGTTCTGTCATAAGGCTCAAAAAAAAGGTAGACTGGCAGACAAAAAGGATTTACAAAACCTAATCAATAAAAACCTTTTTAACTATTTTTTTTGTTTTTAAAGTGCAAATTAAAACCTGAAGGAAGGAAAGAGTCCCACCATCCCAGCGTTTGCACCTCTACCATGACAACCCTGCGCCCAGATATGAAAGCAAAGCTGGCCAGAAAGCCAGCAGAAGCAGGAATGCAGATGCCTGGTTGCCCCAGGAGGGGGTGGGAGATTAAAGAATAGCTTCACAGGCACAATTCAGGGGGCTGGGTTTGACCTATAAAGCCCTGAGCGGCCTGGGTCCCAGGTATCTCAAAGGCCACTTCTCCCCTCACGTCTCCTGGTGGTCTCTGAGGTCAGTCGGGAGCCCCCTCTCGCAGGTACCTGTAAGGTTTCTACACCAGGGGCATGTGGAGAGGGGTTCACGGTGGCTGCTCCGCTGGCTAGGATGGAACTCCCTCCCCCTTGGAAGTTCATCGAAGGCTGAGCCTGCTCATGTTCTGGAGGAAATAGAAGTTCTTTCCGTTTGGGGCCTGGGTTGCAGAGTTGTGGCCTAGGGGATTTTATCTGATGTCACTTGGTTATACTTTCAGATATTAATGGGTATGGGGATTTGATTTGATTTTGTAAATTTTGGAACATACCTTTATATATCGTAACCACTCTTGAGTCTTAACGGAAGGGCAGGATAAAATGTGAATAAATTTTTTAAAAAGTAAATAAATAAAAACGTGTAGGCTCCATAAGCTAAAGGACCCCTCAGTATTCTGTTGTGGCCATCCCACCCCTTAGCTCACAAATGCCTGAGCTGCGTGTTCAACGCGCTCGAGTTACACACGCACTCGGTAACGTGCAAGCCAGAATGCAGCCCACGAAGCAGACAAAGATCCTGTTGCTAGAACGTTATTTTGATTGTGTGTGTGTGAAAACTCCCACCTTGACGATGGAGTCGAGACAGGTGATGGCTGGTTGCTTTCAGATACTCCGTTGCCAGGAGAGCTATGGTCGCTGTCCCCATTGTTGCTCCAGGAGATGTTTGCCTCCCCCTCAAATTCTTGTCCAGACATAATTCTTTCAATCTCTTCCTCTGAGATCTTTAGGGGTAAGAATGAGAACGGTCAGTGCACAAGGCCAAGCAGGACTCTTTTGCACAACTATGGATACTTCAGGACTGAAACGTTGCAAAGACTCCTACTAGCATCTGCCATGCTTTCCACAGCGCTTTATTTTAAAAACAGGTGAGTTCTAATTAAGGATTTTCACAGCATCATAATGGCCTGTCCCGAGTTCAACCAGCGGAACCCAAGTGGTTCCCGCTGGGGAAGAAGAACGGTAAAAGGGAAGCTTGGGAGCACAGGGGAAGTGTGACATTTTGTTCCCTCACCATCTGGAATATTTTCCTGCTTATACGCACAGTTAAGTCATGCAGCTTAAACAAGAGACATGGGCATTGCTCCCCAGACTTCACAGAAATGTCCAACAGAATTACCCCAGAATCTCTCTTCCACAGTAACGAGTGCAAAGTCATTCTCATTTATGTCTGGCACATCGTTCCTTTTCCTATAAGTGTCCCGCTGCGACTCCCTCCTATCAATCATGCTTGCTTCTGGTAGCATTTCAAAGAGAAACAGAACGCTTGGAACAGGTTGCAGAATCCCAATAGCCTTTACCTGGGGGATGTTACTCTAGAGACTTATCAAGTTGCCCAGCCCAGAGACAAGATCCAGTTGCCCAACACCACAAACTGTCTTTGGATTTAGGAGGCGAGTAGGATTTCACAGGTAGATTTCAGACATAAACCCAATGAACTAGCAAGACTCATTTGCAGTTTTGCAACAACTGCTGCTTTACTAGTTGGATTCTTGCAGAGGGTTTTAAGCAGCGTAACTCTTACAGGATAAAGTTTGCTTTTAAAGGATATTAACCAAAACAAAAAATTTAACAGTTTAAAAAAACCCTTAAATGCACAAGTTTTCTTCAAATAAAAAAAAAAAAATCTGGACAATTACAATTCAAAAAACCTTCAACTCCATATATTGCCAAAAACCACTGAAATTATTTCAAAATTCAACCAATATTTAATATTTTACCATCATCAACATGCATGTAATATATGTACTTAATTCCTTACCATACATACTTATATTCATTTTCATCAATAACTAAACTTTCCCATTTTCCCATGATTAAACATGAATTTCTTATCATAATTTGACAACATGCAATTTTTTCACAGTGCATTAAGTCTGTCTGTACACAACTGCATTGTGTAGAACGAATTGTATAATGTTATGTACACTCACATTGTTAACACTTTATTGTATTAATTGTATTCAATTTGTATACATGTAAAGCACAGACTTAATGCACTGTGAAAAAATTGTATGTTGTCGAATTATGATAAGAAATTCATGTTTAATAATGGGAAAATGGGGAAGTTTAGTTATTGATGAAAATGAATATAAGTTTAGTTATTGATGAAAATAAAATGAATACCATGAGTATGTATGGTAAGGAATTAAGTACATACATGTAATATATGTTGATGATGGTAAAATATTAAATATTGGTTGAATTTTGAAATAATTTCAATGGCTTTTTGCATTTATGTTTTGTTGCAATGTATGGAGTTGAAAGTTTTTTGAATTGTAATTGCCCAGATTGTTTTTTTTTTATTTGAAGAAAACTTGTGCATTTATGGGTTTTTTAAACTGTTAAGTTTTTTGTTTTGGTTAATTTTCTGTTTTTTGTGTGATATGTTATATCTGGATATTAATGTAGACATTATGATTGGGGGGGCAGGAGGTAGGCGTGGGTGGTAGGGGGGTGTCAGGTCGAGGCTGGGGATGTAGCGGGGAGGCAGGAGGTAGGTGTGGGTGTTGGGGGGGTGTCTGAGGTCGGGGGTATGTAGTGGGGGGGGCGGGATGTACGCAGGGGCGTTGAGGGGGTCTCAGGTCAGGGCCAGGGGATGTAGCAGGGAGGCGCGGGCGTTGGGGGGGGTGATCTCCCAATCTCACCCCCCATTCCCCATCTCACCCCCCAACCTCACCCCCGCCAGCCCTGATNCCCCGCCAGCCCCAGCAAGCCCCAACCTCACCGCCCCCCACCAGCCCCGACCTCACCCCCCGCCAGCCCCCGATCTGTCATTGTGAGGGGGAGAGCGCTTTTTAAAGCAAAGGAGGTCGAGACCATCATGTGGTCTATTATTTGAATAGGGTGAGCATGCAGAACCCAGTTGTGAGAATGTTGGGAGTCATCTCGAAGAACCTTTGTTACAAGGCAACAACCTTCTGATCAGCACATGGGGAGGAGCTGTTTGTAAACGCTGCTGCTGCTGCTGCCCTACTAGGAGGGAGAGGCAGGAGAGGGATGGCATAAAAGTTCAGTCATTAATTAGCTGCATCTCTTCCTTATGCTGTGTGCTAAGGAAAGCTAAGTGACTGTACTTTTTAAAATCACGTAACTTTCCTAGAGGCGGGGGCACTTGGGGAGGAGAAGCAGGAGAATGACTGCCCCTCCGGGTCTCCTCCTCTTACCCCGCCGCACCCAGCTGTGGAGCAACTTTGCAGAGGAGCAGCAACAAAGTCTGTGTGACAGAGCTAGTCAGCCAGGTGATTGAAAATCAGGGGAAACAGCAGGCACAGCACCGGCCAGGCACGGACTGGCTCCGCACCAATCCCGGCCCCCCAATCCGTAATCCGCCCAGGGCAGGCGGCGGCTGCCCTTGCCAGGCATTCCGGTTCCTACCTTCTGGGGGCTGCTGCACCCTGTGTGCACCCTGGAAAGAAAGAGTGCCCTAAGAAAAGATCATGTTCCCCTCTTGCAAAAACCTGGGCAGCTATTCTGCAAAGAACCACCTTTCTTTTGTAAGATACGTGATTCTGAAAGATACGTGATTCTGAAAGATATGTGATTGTAATAAGTAGATTTTAAACCCCACTATTGAAAATCACGTTTCTTTCAGAAGCCCGCTCCGTCACACACATGTTACACTCCAGTCAGTTTCCTGCGCCCCGCTTCCTGGCTCCGCTCCTCTGCCCTCTCCGGGAGCCGGGGATGTGGGTGCTGTGTAACGGACACGAAACTGACTGGAGTGTAAAGTCTTTGTGAAGGAGCTGCCTTCTCATAAAGTTGCGTGATTTTTAAAAGTTGAGTCACGTACCTTTCAGGTCATCAGCTGCTCAACTGAGCATGTACGAGGCTGCAGAACTGAGCTGTTTCTTGCCCTCAAGTGCGCATGCGTGAGCCTGCAGCACCGATTTTTTGTTTAATAACAACTCGGTTTTGGCTGCACCAATTACTATTATATTTCAGAAGCATTTGTTATTGATCTCATGCTGCAAGCCTGTGATTTTTGGGGGCTCTACTCATCCAGGTGGAGGAGATATTGATGATTCAAAATCGTGAGGACGCTGTGAATTTTGACCACAACCAATTAACGTTTAAACAGTCATAACATTTCCCTCCCCCCACCGAGGGATCTTCTTCAAACTTTGTGCATATGATGGTCCTCACAACTTATAGCCATGGATAAATTTTCAGCAATGTAGCTCAAGTGGTTTCCTCAAAATCGGGGCTTCAGCAGTTCCCTGTTTATAATGGAGAGAAAATACCCCTTGCCCTGGGTGTGTGTGTGTGCAACCAATGTTCACAAAACAGCGTGCTGCAGCAACAGTAATATAACCCAGATAACAGACTCCTTCACCTCTCTCACTTCCAGAGTGAGAAGCACAGGGAACGGACTGCAGAGGCCTGCCAAACACAGGGATGCAGAGGATTACTAGTTTAGTTTTGTGGAGCTGGGAGGCTTTTAGTTTTTGGATGGGGTATGGATTTGTGCAGCTGAGCAGACCACCCCCAGCTTACAGCCAACGTCTCCCCTTCACCCACCTTATAAAGACAGCCCCTCGCGCTGCAGGCTTGAAAATGCCAATAATTCCTCACTCGTACAGCAGAGGCTATCGTGCCGAATTACCTAGCATTTTACAAGACACCGCCACACAATCCGGCCCATCAATCAGGAAGACATTTACCAGGGGCTCCGCTTGCAACAACTTAAGAAATTGTGGGGCAGTCACTGAAAGATTTACTGGGAGCTTTACAGGGATTGAAGTACTTGGTCCATCTTAAGGAGGAGAGAACGTTTCCTACAGTTCTTTAGAGATTGTCAGCTCACTCGTGTAGCCAGGCAAGGTCCGAGCTTTACTTGGGAATCGGCTCCCTTCCTTCTGGGTGTGCAGCTGGCCCAGTTCCTGACACTCGGTCGTGAGCCTGAAGAAGATCACCTGGATCTGGCTGCTGCCATGACACAGAGCTGGAAGATGCTGAGCACCGTGTCTGGCCTCTGCAGCTGCAGCCATCCAGACGGAGCTGCCAACTCCTCCTCTCCCCAGGCCAAGTCTGCACAACTGGGACAGCAGAACGACAACAGGGGAGCGTGGAGCAGGCAAAGCTTTCAGGGTGGGGTGGGTGTGTGTTCTCTTCCACCGCTCCCCTCACCCCCCCAAAGACAGTCCGACTACTCACTTGCCTTCCCCATTTGCAGAACTAGGAAGATGCACCCTTTGTCCAGATGCCGTGAGGTGCTGGAGCTCCAGGAGACAAAAGGGTTGGCCTGCCCCCCGTAGCAACAACCAGCCAACAGCCTACTCACCTGGACGGGTCCAATACTCTTGTTCCGGCCCCCTGGCATGCCGTCTTCTCGAATGGCTGAAAGCACAACCAAAACCGGGTTAGAAACTGGCAGGCGGAAGGCGCTTCAATGGCGCGCAGAAAACTCTCCTGCCGCGCGAAACACCGAGCCTGAAGGTTTCATTTCTGTTCTCCCCACCCCAGCAGGATGGGAGTGGCAAAGGGGGCACTGCCCTGCCATTCCCCACTATAAGGGGCACATAACCTTGACTTAGCTGAGGAGCACGGCGAGGCTTCAGCAATGTTTAGAGAGCCCTGTAGGATTCTTGGACAAACGGCGATGAGGAAGAGCACAGGACGGTATCGGCCGCTCTAACACCCAGGGGGATACTAAAGGAATCGTCTTCCTACTGTCTAGAGCAGGGGCTACGTGAAGTGGGGACATGCTGGGGCAGGGCTTTAGAGCTTTATTCCTCCATTGCTGAGCTCTGCCATGAATCCAGGACTGGCCATTCCATGGCTGCACCTCCTCCTCTATCATTTCTATTGCACTATTAGTCGTACCCAGCGCAGCGCTGCGCAGATGCACACAACACAAAGACACTCCCTACTCCATGGAGAGCTACAATCTAATCAAACACAAACACACAGACAACTACAAATGAGAGTCTGCCTATCAATAAGAGACTACAGGATGCAGTTACCTTGGTTGAAATCAACAGGACTGAGATGTATAGGGCCTGGGCTCATCATTTAAAAGTGATCTCGAAGAAGTGGGCCTTGAGGCAGGACTTGAATATGGACAGGGAGGCGGCCTGATGCACCCCCCAGGAAGATTGTTCTAAGCATACGGTGCAGCAAGGTGGAAAGCTCGGAGTCAGGAGCTGGCGCTGGAGGAGAAGGGCACAGATAAGAGCATCTTGCCCGATGAACGGGGGACATGAGACGGGGCGTAGGGGGAGATGAGAGAGGAGAGGTGCTGAGGAGCTGCAGAGTGACGACACTTGTAGGAGAAGCTTGAACTGGATGCGGAAGTGGAAGGGGAGTCAGTGTCGTGACCCAGGGACTTCTGGTTTCTTGCAGCACTGGACTGTAATGCTCGTCATGACCCCTGTCTGCTGAACGGGATTGGCTGAGTGCTTCACCTCCGTCTCTGCGGGGGTCACTCTCATCGGGGCTTGCTAGGGCATGCTCCATGCTGTCTAAGATTCCCTCGGGCCTCAGTCCTGCGAATTAGCACCGTCCTCTGGCAGGTGGCACAGTGTTGTCCTGGACATTCACAAAACCTATCTGCCAGCACTTAGGGGTGGGCAAATCCTAATTGATTGATTTCCTTTTAACATACATATTTGCTTTTATTTTACTGTAACCTGCCCCAGAGCCTGCTTTTTACGGGACGAGAGGAACAGAAATGTAAAGAAAGAAATAAGGTAACTAAATACATTTCTTCTTGCAAACTGTCTGTTTCATCCAGATAAGTCTGCGCTGAGTTCAGGTGTTATATCGTCCCTCTAATATTGTCTAACTCGGATCCTGAAACGGTTATCCATATTCGTGGCACGGAGACTGTTTGGTGGTTGGCTCGTCTGGCAGAACTCTGCATAAACTGTGGCTGGCGTGGAACCTGACCATCAGAACCTGACATGTTCCTGAACACGTTTCATTCACTGTAAAACCTTTGTGTTTGGGTCTTCATTTAAAAAAGTTATTTTAACTGCTACTTTAACAAGAACGGCAGCCTCCACCCCCATGATACTTTGTACGATAATACTTGATTGAGAGATCTGCAAGGAGAAGCCTGCCTCCTCAACACAGGGGAAAGGCTCGCCTTTATTTATTTAGTTGGAGGTGGGAATTCAGGGAATGTTTGTACTGCTCGGATTGTGACTATTTATCCAAGATCTGCAGAAGTGATGCTTGTGGATGGATTAGCTCTTGGCAATAGCTCTTTCCCCAGGTAACTTTTCTCCTGTAAAAACACCAGGCTGCCAAAGCTGGCTATGTTGTCGATATCCCTGCACTGTCTGTGTTTAATAGCATAGCTGGGTTTCCCTATAAATCAAGTGATTTTAAAATCCATGATGCTTGGGGTTCTTTTCCATTGGCTTTCTTGGTTTTGCACCAATAAGGTTCCTATTTAAAAACTTCCTTGCACAGCTAGAAACTGTTTGAATGAAAACTGCGCTTCTCACGTAGTAAAACCACTCCCTATGGGATATACACGCCATGCTGATAACTCGCAGGTCTTGCCTGCCAGGCAGGAATGCCAGGTGCTCTCTGGAGAAGACAACACACCACAGGTTGTAAGTGAGTGTCACCAGCCTCCTTCGCAAATGTGGAAACAGGGTTCCAACATTCATTTGTGGCCCAGGCAGCAAAGACACAACATAACACAATAAGGAGTTGGGTTTTAGCAGATATTTCTACCAGAGGAAGAAGAGGCGGCTACAATTGTTTTCCTGTTCAAGAAGAAAATCATTCTAGTACAGCCAGGCCGCCAATCGTGTTTGTAAAGGATAAGATTTGTAAATTAAGACATGCCGAGACACACCCTGATGCACCTGCTGAAGCCCCATGAGGCGCTGCTCTTCCATGGCCGGGGAGAATCTTTCCCCTCCAGGGGGCCACTGAAAATGACTACCAGTTCCATTGACTAGACAGAAGCTGGAGGGAGGGAAGGTGCTTGAGGGGTTATGTTCAGGACGGGCAAAGAAGAGGGAGGGTCTGCGTCATGATTTCATCCCCCCTATCCTCAAGTGCATGCCCTCGTCTCTGCTCCCTTCCCCCCAAGCATGTCTCTTCATAGGGCCAAATCCAGGAACTGAAAAGGAGTCCAATAGAAAATCCAACCTCCCCCCACCCCCGACCGGAGGAGGGTTTCGTCCTTAGAGCTGGGCAGCACTTGGTAGATCCAATCCACAAATATTTATGCAAACTTTTCATCTGTTTAGATCTCTTTAGAGATGCGAGGATCTAGTAAAAAACCCAGACATTTTCAGGAAAAACAACTGGCTTTATTTCATTTTTTTAACCAGACACATAGAAAGGGAAAAATGGAAATTTGGGGACAAATTGAAAAAAATGTATTGGAAATATTCAAATTTTCTGCTGGGCTTTAATATTGTCCTGAGTTAACTACAGGAAGATGTCTAGGGATGTTCATTTTTAAATTTTATTTTATTTTTAAAAACATTTCCCTCCAGAAACATAAATTTCTCCTATTTTTGAATGATAACAGCAGGTCTCTATTTCTATACTGTCTGAGGCCTGTGGCTAGAACCTTCCTTCCTCTTTACAAAGCCAACAATACTGATGTGCTCTATTTTCAACCAAGATTTCTTTCCCTTATTTTAAGAGATGTGTCATGACACCTAAGTACCTCAGTGGGTAAAACCAAACATGACTGCAGTGAGGCAGCAACCCGTCCCGGGAAGTCGTGGTGGACACGGTGTGGCCCAGGTCCGGCCGGCCCCCAGACTGTGCCCAGTCATGACGGATGGGCAGCCATGCAGTCAATGACAGCTAGCCATGGCGGTCCCTGATCCAGGCTGTGTCTGCCAAACTGAACAAATTCACTGTGGCCTGCCTTGGCCCAGTTGGGCGGGCCTTCGCCCGGGCTATGACCTCGGAGGTTTTCTGAGCTCAGAGTACACAGCCCGGGGGAATCCCGTGCCAACATCTGGTGCTACCTGTGCAGATGTGCACGTGGGGTCCGGTCCAAAGTGGGCCGCAGTGGGCTTCTGTCATGTCTATTTTTACCCAGTGTGTTGCTTCATCACTAACGAAAAGCTAATACTAGGTATATCATCATTATTCAAACGTTAATAATGTATACTTATTTCCCAAGTCTATCCGTAATTGCTACATGCTTGCTAACTAAACTATACAGAACACACTTCTCATTCTCAAAGTAGTAAATAAAGTTTAGTTGGAATAAGCAATTAGCTACTGTGTGTTTGATTCTCCCTCCCCACCCAAAAAATACCCAAAATGAAAAAACATGTTTTTTTCCCCATGCCTTCAAAATTTCAAGAAATTTTACATCTGTAGGTCTTTTATAATAACGTAAGTAGTGCCAGACTGAGTCAGACCAATGGTCCATCAAGCCCAGCATCCTGCCTCCGACAGTGGCCAATCTCGATCACACGGGAGAAGAACCAACAGTCACAATGGGCAATCCATTCCCCGTTGTTCATGCCCAGCTCCCGACAGTAAGAAGTTTATCCCATAAACTACTTGGTTACTAGTCATTAATGGACCTACCCTCCAAGAACTTATCCAGTCCTTTTTTAAACCCAGCTATACTGCTGGCCTTGACAACGTCCTCTGGCAACAAATTCCATAAGTTAATTATGGGTTGAGTGAAAAAGTACTTCCTTCCATTTGTTTTAAATCTGCCGACAGCTAGTTTCATGGAGTGCCCCCTAGTTCTAGTACTATTTGAGAGGGTAAATAACCATTCCCTATCTATTCCTTCCACATCACTCAAGATTTTATAAACCTCTATCATGTCCTCTCTCAGTCTTCTCTTCTCTAAGCTGAAGAGACCCAGTTTGTCAAGCCTCTATTAATTATTATTATTATTATAAGCATTTATATAGCACCAGCAATGTACCTGGTGCTTTAAGATAGACACGGTCCCTGCCTGAGAACTTACAATCTAAAGACAGGGGGAGGGGAGATAGGGAAGGGGGAACAGAGGGAGAGACAAGGGGTGCAACAATGATGAGGATGTGAGAACTCAGGTACATGTTCTTGGCTTGGTTACAGTACATTGGGAGTTTGCAGATAACAGGTGGGGGATAATCCTGGGTGAGGATGATTAGCAGGAGTTAGGAAGGGCGGAGTGGAAGAG
>QEPC01012679.1:9597437-9653298 GCA_003113815.1 Sphenodon punctatus | reverse complement strand
GATGATCCTGGCAGCAGAGTTTTGAACAGAGATGAGGGAAGAAAGGTGGGAGTGGAAAAGACCAAAGGAGGAGGAGGTTACAATAGTCGAGGCGTGAGATACGGGCTTGGGGGACAGGGAGGATGGAGACCCCATCAATGGCAACTGACAGGGAAGAGGGAGAGGAAGGACTGGGAGGGAAGATAAGGAGTTCAGTTTTCGCCATGTTCAGTTTGAGTTGGCGTTGAGACATCCAGGCGGAGATATTAGAGAGAGAGTTGGTGAGACGAGCTTGAACAGAGGGGGAGAAGGAAGGAGTGGAGAGAGAGAGTTGAGTGTCGTCAGCGTATAGGTAGTATTAGAAACCGTGGGAGGCAATGAGTTTGCCTAGGGATTGGGTATAGAGAAGAGGAGAGGGCCAAGGAGGAGGAGGAGAGGACCGAGGGAGGAGGCAAAGTCCTGGGGCACAATGGCCTGCAGATCGCAGAAGGGACGGGAAGATGGGGAAGAGGAGGGGGAGCAGTGGGAGTGGTTGAAGGAGGCAAGGAAATGGTCAGATATGGGATGCGGCTCGAAGGAGAGAATGGAGACAGAACAGTTCCTAGAGAACATGAGATCAAGAGAGTGACCATCAGTGTGGGTGGGGGAGCTAGTCCAGAGGTGAAGATTAAAGGAGGCGGCTAAGGAGAGGAAATGGGCGATGCAAGACTGAGAGGGTGCATCAACATGAATATTGAAGTCGCCAAGGATGAGTGTGGGGAGGTCGTCAGAGAGGAATAGGGTGAGCCAGGACTCAAACTTGGAGAGAAAGGAGGCGAGGGAGCTGGGGGGCGGTAGATAACAGCAACATGGAGGTGGAGAGGGGAGTAGAGGCATAGGGAGCGAGCCTCAAAGGAGGGGAAGGAGAGAGAGGAGAGGGGTTAAAACTGGCAGGAAGAGGCAAGAAGGAGGCCTACGCCACCACCCCGGCCCTCAGAGCGGGGCTGATGGGAGAGGGAGAGACCTCCGCAGGAGAGGGTGGCAGGGGTGACAGAGTCGGTGGGGGAGATCCAGGTTTCAGTGAGGGCAAGAAGCTGAAGGGAGCGAGAGAAGAAAAGATCATGGCTATAGGGGGCTTTATTAGCGGAGAAGCGACAGCTCCAGAGGGAACAGGAGAATGGGAGTTGATTAGGGGGGAGACAGGGAATGGGGATAAGATATGGGGAAGGGGGGCAATGGGATTGGCGGGAGATGGGCAGAGGGGCAAGACGTGGTGGGGGGAGGAGGAAGAGGTGTGGGGATGGTGGAGAGAGAAGACAGGCTTAGTGGGAGGCAGGAGGAGAGGGGAAAGAAGTAGGGGGAGAAACAGGGGAGAGGGAAAGGGGAGAGGAGAGAAGAGAGGGGGTGGGAGAGAAGGACAGGCATCTTGATGGGTTGGTTACAGCTTAGTCCTCCACAGCACGGTGGCGGCGGCGTGTCCTCTCCACTAGGCATGTTCGTTCGAAAGCCATTCCATGCCCTTTATCATTCTTCTTGTCCTTCTCTGCACCTTTTCTAGTTCAGCTCTGTGTTTTTTGAGATGGGGCGACCAGAACTGCACACAATATTCCAGGTGCAGTTGCACCATCCATTTGTATAGAGGCATTATGACCTCTTCCGTTTTATTCTCTATCCCCTTGCGAATAATTCCTAACATTCCGTTTGCTTTTTTGACCGCTGATGCGCACTGGGCTGAGGATTTCAGTGCATTGTCCACAACCACCCCCAGATCCTTTTCCTGAGTGGCAACTCCTAGCTTAGTACCCAGCATTGTGTACACATAGTTTGGGTTATTTTTCCCAATGTGTATCACTTTGCACTTGTCCACATTAAATCTCATCTGCCATTTAGATGCCCAGGCGTCCAGTCTCGTAAGATCCTGTAGCAGTTCTTCACAGTCTGCTCGTGTTTTAACTACCTTGAATAACTTGGTGTCGTCTGCAAATTTGATCACTTCACTCTTAATGCCCTTTTTCAGATCATTAATGAATACATTAAACAGCACCGGTCCCAATACAGATTCCTGAGACACACCACTTTTTACATCTCTTCATTGTGAAAACTGACCATTTAGTCCTACTCTTGTCTTCCTATCATTTAACCAGTTACCGATCCATAGCAAGACACGACCTCCTATCCAATGACTTTTTAATTTTCTCAAGAGTCTTTTATGTGGGACCTTATCAAATGCTTTTTGGCAATCCAGGTACACTATATCTACCGGGTCTCCCTTGTCCACATGCTTATTTACACCCTCAAAGAATACCAATAAATTAGTGAGGCATGACTTACCCTTTGCTAAATCTGTGTTGACTCTTCCCCATTAAGCCAGGTTTATCAACATGCCCAGCGATTCTGTTCTTAATGATAGTTTCCACCATTTTACCCGTCAAGCTTACTGGTCTGTAGTTTCCAGGATCACCTCTGGATCCCTTTTTAAATATCGGGGTTACATTTGCCACTCTTCAGCCCTCAGGTACAGTGGCAGATTCTAGTGACAGGTTACAAATTACTAACAGTAGGTCTGCACTTTAATATTTGAGTTCCTTCAGAACCCTGGGGTGAATGCCACCTGGCCCTGGTGATTTGTTAGTATTTAACTGGTCGGCTTGCTCTAGAACCATCTTCAGAGTCACATTGATTTGTGACAACTCTTCCGATTCATCACCTACAAAGTAGGGTTCCGATGTGGGTATCTCCCCAACATCCTCTGCAGTGAAGAGCGAAGCAAAGAACTCGTTCAGCTTCTCTGCAATGTCCTTTTCCTCCCTAAGTGCCCCTTTTACTCTCTGGCCATCTAATGGCCCAACTGACTCCCTAGCAGGCTTCCTGCTTCTGATGTACTTGGAAAAGTTTTTATTACTAGTTTTACCATCTTTAGCAAGTTGCTCCTCAAATTCCTTTTTGTCCGCCTGCCTTATTCACTTTTTACATCTACTTTGGCAACGCTTGTGCTCTTCCCTAATTACCTCATTGGGACTCTTATCTCTTTTCTGCTGCAAGTTCTGTTTCAAGGTTTCAGGTTCATTTGAAATTAGCTCAATTAAACCCCCCAAACCACACAAAGAGAGAGCTAACAAGCCACCTGTGCGAGTTCCCATTAACCCTCTACAACACAAACGGGACAATACCTACTGCCCAGGGAGCCAGATTGGGAGAAGTCGTCAAATCCTCTTGTGCTACTGCTTTTTGCTGCCAGCTCAGGAGACAGCCCCGGGTCTGATCCCCACCACTGCTACCCATGGGGGTAGCAACAGAAGCTCCTATGAAACTTGTCCATAGCTAATGGCAGGTTTGTTTCCACTCTGTGAGTGTATAAATAATTGCAAAGAATGCAGTCATCGTGGTAAAAAACCTCTCTATTAAGTACCTGGCTTTCACCAGCTACAAAGCGTCCTGGCTACTTTACTACAGTCTAAAAAGAGATGGATTATTGGCATTTCCCAGGAGAAGAAATGAAGCGGGATAAACTGCAATTTTTTCTACAAACTGGACTTCAATCTGGTCTATTTCTTTAATGCCCACAAGATGTCGCTGTTCCCTTTGAAATCAGCAGCCACCAACGCTTTAGCGAGACTCCCCATTAGGAGGTCACAAAGCCTGCTCCAGATCACCGAGGCCAGGGAAGCTGCCTGCTCTCCAAAGAATACAAGAGTGAAATGCAGAGGGCTGTGGGCGACGAACTGCCCGGAATCCAGTGCATGGCTGAATGGGAGAGACAGCAACTCGAGAGAGGATACGCTTAACGGGAAGGCAGCAGAAACTAGAGTGAATTCAACCATTCAATCAGGGTGGGGGGTGGATGCCAGGAGACCAGAATGATTGTGTGGAAGAGGCAGAGATAGGTGCCTGGTTTGTGGGCAGAGTGCGCCAGGGGCTTTGGGGAGAGCGTTCCTGGGAGCAGAGATGGCTCCGAACTAGGAGCAGTATTCAGAAGACTCCGATCTCTAAAGTTCCTGAGGACGACAGAGTCTGTTTGCACGGGAATTACTTTAAACAGTTCTCTGCCTCCATCTCCCGGCTCTTACCACGGGACACGTAACAGTCCGTGCAGGGCAGATTTGGTATGGTGCCTTGGTGAACACCCTGACCCACCAGGAACCAGAAAGCTCTGCTCTTTGAGTACAGGTTCGCACAGCACAGCCGGGACTTGGAACAAAGCAGATACATCCAGGGAAAACTTGAGCAGGAAGGATTAAGGATGGCACCATGACCCATCAGGGAATCAAGAATTAGGTTTTTAAGGGGAAATTTCCAGAAAATCCATTCAATCATGTTGACCACTTGGAGTGATCTTGTAAGCAGAGAACTCCCTCCGCCAATGAATGTTTAAACTCTTGGGGTAAATATCGGAGGACTAGAGCACAGCACCACTGACGAGGGGGCCGCGAGCTATCTTCTGCTAGAGGAAGATGACCGGTTTCCAGCGACCAGGCAGGCCTCAGGCCACTGTCACACAAGACACTCTGTCTCCAACCACCCACTATCCATGTTGCAGGGCTGCAGTGTTGCCTTGTGGGTGCCCTGTAACATGGGGTGTCTTCAGACGTTACGAGATCACGGTGAACCACGGTGAATACCCACCTGTGGTCACCGTGTCTCGAACGTCTGCTTGTGGCGCGCCAGATGTTCGCCACGGTGAATCCCCACATGGGGTCTGTTTGAACCACGCTTCCCGGGCTAGCCGGGGGAAGGTCCCGGGAAGCATGGTCAAACGGACCCCGGGCCGGGACCAACGAAAAGTCACGTCTGGCCGTGTGCCACGGCCCGACGCGGCGGCCGCAATGGCCCCGCCGCCCGCCCGTCTCCTCGGAGGGCGGGCGGCGGGGTGCGTGGAGGGGGCAGGGCCGTGCGGCCGCACGTTGCACCGCGCGGCCCCGGCCCCTCCCAGTTTCCCCGCCGGGATCCCCCCGGTACGTCTGTTGTGGCGTTACGGGGTGACCCCGGCGGGGAACGAAGCCGGTGGTTTCGGTACGGGGCCAAAGGGCCCCGTAACGTCTGAAATCACCCATGGATAGTGGGTGGAGAGTGTCTTGTGTGAAAACACCCTCAGCCTTACAACACATGTGTTAAGTAGGAAAGGGCTGGGCGAGAGAGTGCAAGGAGGGAGAGGCAAGAGAAGGCAGGCAATAGCTTATTCAGGAGGATAAAGTAATAATTTCTGCAGCTAGGGCAGCAGAATGCAATTTCTCAGAGTTTAAAGTTTAGTCGGTATTTCCCCTCCCCTTTCTTCCCCACTTAGCAAAATGACTGGGGATTTTTTATGACCTTAAGTGCTGATGGGCTCATCCTGCCCCCCCCAAACAGTTACTGTAAACAGGATTTCACTACAAAAAGTATTTCCAGAGCTCTGGACTTGGGGAATGCCTGGTATGCTATGCAAACCAGCAGAGGAATGAATTTGGCAAAAGGCTTTAAGAAGAACGATTAAGTCTTAGGAAAACACAGCCGGCTTTAAAAAACAAGATGAAATTTCTTCTTCTGAATCAAGGAAGCAACCTGTCACGTAATGACTCCTCCCTGCCTCCTGCTCTCGGTGCATATCAAAGGAGTCAGTCCTGAACAATCACTATATTATAGCATCACCTAGTTCAATTTCCTGTTAGCAGCACTTAAAAAAAATCTGCTTGCTTTTGAAAGAGAAGAGGTCGCATCACCACAGATTAAAAACAACGCTGAAGTGTGTTGACTGAAAGGAGACAGTAGGACAATTCAGTCATGAAATCAGAGCAGCAAAACTACTAGCCTGTTGTAGTTCAGTACACACTAAAAAAAACACACCACACTAAACCACCCCTTTTCGTTAAAAAAGAAAAGAAAAAAAGATTGGATGGATTTGCACCAAAATCTCCCACGTGGGTAGCATCCTTCTGTTTCTTTGCAAAGCCCCAGATCAAGGAAACGTCCTGGCCCCGTTAAGCAGTCATCTTGTTTTCCAGCTAGCCCAGGCCAAAGAGACCGCACCAAGAGATTTGTTCAAACATTTTCAAACAGGAAACGAGAGACAGGATTTCATTTTTAATCTTTACGAAGACTTTTCCTTGCTATGTGAAGAAAATATTAAGTTATAAAGTTGTTCCTGCCTTCTCCTCAACCCCTTACTGACCCCAAATTTTTAGTCTAATTTCTGCATGATGCAAATGTCCTAAAAGCGAGAGGCAATAAGTAGACAGTATTTGTGTGTCAACATCAACTAAAACTGCTTTCCTGCTCTCTAGCAAAGCAAAGGGCACTTGTACCAAACTAAACCAACACGATGACACTAAACCTACTGGTTTTAAAGCTGATGGGACTTTCTCTAGGAGGTTTAATGGTGACGGTTCCCAGCCTGCCCAAAACCATGACCTAAGTTTGCACTGTCCTCACGGGGGAAATTTGACCTGGCAGCAAAGAGAGACAGACCCTTTACTCCAAAGCCTGCTCTGGCACAAAAGCCACCCTCCTCTGAATTGCTTCCAGCCCAAATGGAAGTGTAAAAGGAGCAAAGAGTCTCTCAGGCACGGCCTGCAATAAATAAGTCAGCCACCTTCGATGCCTGTGAAATCTTTTTATGTCCCTAGTGTCCGAGCTCCTTACTGTATTCTCCAGGGATTTCAAAACAGGTTCTTTAAAGCTGTTACTGGGGGTGGCGGGGAGTTATCCAGCAAATGGTAAATGCTGTAAGTGTCCCACTCCCTTCCTCTACACTTTCCAAAAACAGTCGGCCGGGCTATCAGGTTCATGCTTGGGTAACTTTTTAAAAAAATTTTTTTAGCAAAAGCCAGTTGTTTTCCTCACTCATACCGAGAGGGGCACAACACATAAAATGCGGAAAGGTATTTCAAGGGGGAAAGACAACATGACATGGAGAGTAGCAAATGGGAGCTCGTGAAGTATTTGACAGAAGGTCTGTCACTGTGAGGCCTTAGCTCATTGTGGGGAGCAGAGTTCTTTAAAACCCATTTTAAAAAGGGTTTCTGCTCCCATAGCTTTGCCCATCAATGCACCAATACTGGTTGCAAGGAAATATTTTGGAGAATCCACACGTAACCCTTGACACACTGGGCGTTTGTTCCTTTTGAGATCCTTTAAGCAAGAGATGAACGCTGTATTCATACTGAAACCATAAAGAACAGTGTTCCTCACTTGGGCTAGATTAGTCCTCATATAAACTTACCTCCCTAGAAGATATCACCTGTCCTCAGCCTTTGAGGGGCTAACACGGCTAAACATGACCCAGAATTCAGATCCAGCATTTGTTCTTTTTGTTAGTAGGATGTTTAAAGAAAGGCTGGGGTGGGGATGCCTGCTGTGTTGGTCCCAAAAGGTAAGAGATAGAGACAAAGGCCACTTGCCCACGTTACCACGCTGCCAAATCTTCCAGTGGGGAAATCTCCCGACGGGGGATTCTTACGGCGGCTTTTTACAAGTGGCCCCGTGCAGAGCACGCTGTAAGAATCCCCCAGCAGGAGATTCTGCGGCACCGTAACGTGGGCAGGGGGTCAAAGAGGGTCAGGTGATCTCTTTTTTTGGACCAAGTGTAGCTGGTGAGATTATGCAAGTTTTCAGGCCACACAAGGCCCTTCCTCAGGCATAGCTATAGGTTCTGACTTGTCACCAGCCTGACGAAGGGCCCTGTACGGCCCCCAAAAACATGCATGATCTCACCAGTTGGTCCAATAGAAGGTAATCACCTGAATTACTTTCTCTTCATCACTTTGGAGAAAGCGAGAGTGGTATGTTGTGATGGTACCCAAAACTCAAGGGGTAGTTCTGGCCCTTCTAACAACAAGGTGGTGTCTGTCCTGCATTCCCCACAGGTGTGGGGGCGGGACTCATTACCTTTCCGGTTCATCCCCATCTGGAGGCACTTGAGCAGACGGCAGTACTGGCATCTGTTGCGCTGCTTGCGTGACATGACACAGTTCTTGTCTCGGCTGCATCTGTAAACTCGCTTGTTGCAAATGCTCCGTTTGAAAAACCCTTTGCAGCCTTCGCAGGAGATGATCCCATAGTGCAGACCCGTAGCTCTGTCTCCACAGATAAGGCAGGTTCGCTGATCAACCCGATCATCTGGAAGAGAAAAAAAAGGCTCTGTGCTCAGAAAACAGCATGCCTTTAAAGATAACAGACTTGAAAAATGTCTCCACTAAACAGGACAGGAATGCCTCACTCTTCCCTACTGCAGGGCCCAAGCCACCCTACAAGGGCAACACAGCCCAGCGAGGAGAGCCTTCGGATGCTTATTCCATCTACATACATAACCTATGCTCCTGGCAGCATGAAGGAAGCTGCCAGAATCACTAAGGGTTAGTGCTCTCAATGTGTGGTATGGGATCAGCGTGTCGGACGTGGTGCTCAAGGAGGAGAGACTTGCTACACCACAACAGACACTGAGGAACCTTTAGGAAAAAGGAACAAGAGGATGCTCAGGCTCAGCAACTTGTCCTCTGAGAAGCAGAGTATCTGGAGATCTAGGGGCACGAGACTAACATCCCTGCTCCTTCCAGGAAAGACAGAAGCAGGAAGTCCCAGAAGCAGCGCGCTAGACGTTGTGAGATTGACCCCAACTAGATTTTATTTATTTAGACTTGTATCCTGTCCCACCCAAAAGGCTCGGGGGCAGCCAACAGCAACACACACATACCTATCTATGGAAGACCTTCCCAGAAATCCCATCTCTTCTCTTATGCTTGTTTTGTTTTTAAGGGGAGGGAGAAAATAAAGGAAGATGGGTAGCATTTGATGGATTGGGCTGTGTGCATGTGTTATCCCATGACCCCTGAGTGGGGGGAGGGCGACAGAAGTTGGCAAGTTTGAATTGGGTTTTTAAACTTGTATTTTTAAATGTAAATCATTTCTGGGTATTTTATATTGTTGTTTTGCCATCAGCTGCTCCGAGTCCTTTAGAGAAAAAGGCTGGGGTATGAATCTAAATAAATCAATAAAACCAGGTTTCTGGCAGGAGAGCCGAGAATGCTGGATACAAGAAGAAATCCTGGAGAGGGATCAGGAGAGAGACTGCCAGCATGTTCCGTTCCTCCTTCCAGAGGCCACACACACTCCGCCTCCACCAGCCCACCTGATATCAAATGAGCGACTAGGAGGAACGGAATGGCGTTGAACGCCCTCAGAGTCCAGCCCAGCAGTCATACAGCAGACGAGACAAGATGGCCTCTTGCTCCCCTCCCTTACCAACAAAGGGCTTGATCCTAAACCCACAAACGCCCTGGGCATGCAATGTACGAGCAATGCACTGTGAACATGAACCAAACGCGCACAAAACCTGTGCATGCCGTTTCAGAGCGAGCTTGCAGCCTGTACCACAAGATGGCCGAGCCACAGCCACCGCCTCTGGCATCCCAGTCAAGAGAAAGGGCCCCCCAGCAAAGCTCTGCAGGGCGCAGTAGGCTTCTTGTAGCATTTTACAACTGCAGGGTATGGGAAATGTTTCACCATGAGCTGCTACTAATGCTCACTTCTGCTCCCTTGGCGAAGAGCTGCAGCGACGGGGGAAACCTAGCCAACGCAGCAGTCTTACTTGCAGCCCAAAAAATCCCCTGAAGTATTTCCATTCAACCTGGGTGACGTCAGGGGAGAATAAGTTCAGACTGCCAGCAAAGCCTAGTGGTTAGAAGAGATTGTGCAGTGCCAAGTGTAGCCTCCTTTAACAAGAGACAGAAGTGTCCTGCTTGCACAGTACGACAATTTAATAAACGTTCTCACAGAGATTGTAAAACGAACTGCTATTTGGATTCTGGAGAATACGTTTGCAATGGTAAACACTGTGCCCCCCAACCAATTCCCTCAGTCACGCCACAGGAATGAATACCCATTCCGCACACAACGCCGTTACAGCAGAATTTAAGCCTCCGTTGCAGAAGAGACGGCCGAATGGCTTCCCAAGCCCCATTTCACGTTTTCCTTTTCACTATCGTTAATAAAGAACAGAGTTCTGATCGGTGATGCAGGGTAGGAGGATTCTGTATGATCCCCAGGACTCTGTTCTGCTCATTCTACTCAATATCTGGCATTAACAGAGTCAATACATGCCATGTGTTAGAAAAGAAATGTCAAACACCAACACAAAGCTTGGAAGAGAGAATGGGAGTGTGAAAGAGATCAGTCCTAGCAAGTGGATTCAAAGCTCCTGCAGACGGCAGGCAAACCAGCACACCACGGCATGCTACAGGAAGGAGAGCGCTGTGCTGTGCGGAGAGGAAGGGACAGCTGTTAGTAGGACAGAAGAGAACAGCTCCTGGGGGTAGAGAGCACAAGGGAAAGACCCAAGGTGAGTGAATGCAGAAGGGCTGTCCGGGTACGCCATGCCATCTCTGCCCTCGGCACCAAGAGAGCAGCAGGAATCCGTTGCGGAGATTGGGGGGCAGACTCCAAATCTGACCTCAGCAAGGGAAATTTAGATTTACGTCACCTGACACGATGGCTCTGAGGGCAAGAGCAAAGACAAATCTGGTTTGAGCACAGTGATCCCTCTGCTGCCTAAACACAAATATCAGGATAGCTTGTGTTTTATTTATGGGAGGGCATATATGAGAGAGAGAGCTGGTTGCCACTCCATTTTATCTTCAGACGTGTCAGCAAAAGGTTTGCTGTGCAATTGACAAAAGAATCTAAATGAACATTATTATAAAAATGATAATAAGGTTGAGACACAATGACTGGATTTTACTATTCCCTTTCCAAGTCTTAATGAGAGGCTTTCGGATGAAAAAAAGATGTAAATTGTACTACTCCCAGCAAGAGGAGATGTCATATTAAATTTGGTATCTTAAACCTTGAACATCCCCACTGAGACAGAATAAGGCTGATGCGTAACTCCGCTAGGATCTCAGGGGGCACGTGGTAATTTCCATAGACAGAGATGTCAAACTGAAAGAAAAATAAAGTAAATGATGGCTAAAGCAACTGACTTGGTTAACCTAGATGTATTCTCATTATCTTCCCTCTCCAGCGAGACCTAAATCTTGCCTCGCATTAGAAGTCAGTTGTACTTAAATAATTCTGTCAAATTACATCCAAAGCCTTTTCGTGGAGAAAGATCTCACTGTGGACAGACATGCTTTAACTTTTCTCATCCTAGCCAGGTCACAGCCAGAACAATCTGTGCCTAAGTTGTGTTTGTAACACTCAAAACAGCATCAGTGAACAGAAATTGTTCAATATGCTCCAAGGTGAAAGAATTTTAAATTCAGTACCTTTACCCATTTTCTTTTTCCAATAATCATGTTAACTTAGCCAAACTCTGCCTTCAGCGAGTGCAAGGTATTCAAGCAAAACATCTCTTTGAAACAGATTACAGAAAGGGTATCCTATAAGAGATCTCTCAAATCCCAACCTCTAATTCTGCGGTTGCCAAGGCACAGAAAGTAAAGATGCCTTAGAATGGACTGGCCCAAGTGGAAGCACAAACAGGTGCAAACAAGATCTAGTTTCTAATTGGAGTTTAAATAGAATTAGATAAATATGATTTTAAAAAACCCTCTATTATACATAATTTAAAAAACCATTTTCTATGACCGCACACATGCACAAGAGCACATTGGGAAAGTGAGACAGAGGAGAAAAACCAGGAAGTTGGAGAGCATTGGGGGGACACATTGTAAAGTGTTTTATGCCTGGAATATACAATAGCCCAAGTGGGCTCGCCTCCTTCAAGGCAGAGGAAAAATCCCAAATTCTGTTTCTCAAAGACAGTCTGCGTAATCCATGTATACTCGGAGATACTAATAATGTCCCATTAAGTGTCCATCGTATCTCTGATGCCAAGTGGGACTGTGGCAGGGCCTTCTCTCCAGCTCCCTAGCATGGGTCTGGTAACGGAGAATTAGCTGTGGCCTGCCGCAGACAAAGCCTCAATTGCTTCAAGCTGGGGCAAGTTAGCAATAGACAGTCTCAAATATTTTAGAATCTGCCCTCCACCTTCCCCTATAGCCAGCCCAATCCACCAGCATAGGGGCTTCTCTCAGATTCATGGGTTCCCTGGATAGCCCATTCAGTTCCTATATCGAGTCTTTCTCCAGGCTGCAAAAAGGTTAGCGTCCCACCCGAGGCGCTTGCTGGTAAGCCTTAGTAGTGCTTAGTCACCCTTGATCCCAGCTGTGGCTCTGTCTCCCTTGCAACTTCTCTTTCTCTGGAGCTGCTGTGTGTCCTTCTCCCACGCAGTTCCCCCTTACAGTGGGGCCAGTTCAGCTTTATACCCAGAGTCCTTGGCTGGGCTGCGCCCGATTGGCTACAAGGTGCTCACTGTTTGGGTATCCACTTTGGTTTTTAAAAGGACCAGGGCGCTGCTTAGCCTGCTTGAGCTAAGCTGCCCTGTCACCGGGACTCTGCCAGCGGTCTTGAGGTGAACACTGAGAGTACGCGGAGATACGGGCTGGACGTTTATTAGACAGCTGTATCCAGCAACATCCACTTACTCCTGGTTCCTGCTTGGTCCAAAAGCACTTGCTTCTAAGCTTCCTCTTCAGGTTCTTACATGCTTCATGTCATTTAAGGTTTATTCTTATTTTAAATCAATGGCATAGATTAAATGGACAATGGATTTCTCTTCTTGGTTTTGAACTTCTAAACTACGACGTGTCTAACAGACCAGTGGATGGCGAGCTCCTTTCTTCTACTCAGGGGAAAAGTCTATGAGGCAAATGTGCTTCCCAGAACTTTGGCTTCTCTCCACTACCCCCAGAGAAGCTAATCCTGCAACCTTTGTTGATGGAACCATATTTATCACATGCTATTCCAAGTCTGTTTCAGGAAAAAATGGACTTGCAACTTATCCCAACTTAGCTCCGGTAACCTGCACATTGGCAGGGCTGCAGCTGCTGTAATTCGGCATGCCCAGCAGCTGGCTTTTCCAGCTCCTATTAAATGAGCACAATTGGCTGGAAAAATATTAGCTGCAAATCTGATCTCTGCAAGACGCCTTCCTTTCTAGGTACTTGGGCACCAGTTTCCCAAATCCTCCATTCTTCAAAAGGCCTTTTATTAATTATTATTATTATTATTATTATTATTATTATTTATCTATACTATGCCAGAAAGATGCCTGATGTTGAACATTCGTAATTCCTGGTGTTGAACAGCTGCTCTGTGAGCAGGAGGGAGCAGGGTAGAAAAACAGTAAATAAATACATAAATAAATAATTTTATCTCTTGAAAATGTGCTGACTGCATCCCACCCTCAACCCTGGGCAGTCACACATCATACACTTCAGCCTTGAAATCCTACTCTTTTTATTGAGGGAATGCATGGCTACAGGATCAATTAAGGGTCAATGTACAGGGTTTGGGCCTCAATCCTACATACACTTGCTCATGCGCAAAGGTGTTCACAATTGGGGCCTTCTGCTCTAGCTTTTTTACAGCATTAGTTGGATAATTGCATTTGACAACGAATGCGGACAGTGAGAACAACAGGTGGTGGAAAGCACTGGAAAACTAAGAGCATTAATTGGCTTGGGGTAGGCTACGGGGTATTATTATAATCATTTATATAGCACCAGTCGTGTGACCTGTGGCTTACAATCTAAAAGACAAGGAGGGGGAGACAGGGCGAGGGGACAGTGGGAGAGACAGGGGAGAAGACAAACAAACATTCAAGCGGATGCGAAGTCTCAGGTGCGTGTGCTTGGCTTGGTTACAATCAGGTTGGTGGCAGCAGTCTGCAGAGGTGGGCAGACAGTAAGTATACGGGGAACGACTAGCAGGCATTGGGAAAGGCGGCGAGGAAAAGGTGGGTCTTGAGGAGGGATTTGAAGGAACGGAGGGAGGGGGCAAGGCGGATGTGGGTAGGGAGGGAGGGAGTTCCAGGCATGGGGGGCAGCGAGGGAGAAGGGTCGAAGGCAGTTAGGTGAGCAGGAGAAACGAGGGAGAGTGAGGGAGGGGACAGAGGAAGAGTGGAGAGCGCGTGCAGGAGTGCGTAGGGAGATTAGGTCGGAGAGGTAAGGGGGAGCTTGGATGTGGAGTGTTTTGAACTTGAAAACCAGGAGTTTAAACAGGATACGTTCAGGAAGGGGGAGCCAGTGAAGAGAGGAGAGGAGAGGCTGCACATGGTCGAAGCGACGGGCAGAGTGAATGACCTTGGCAGCAGAGTTTTAAAATTAGTTTCATTATTATCAAGCCCAGTGTGCTCCTGTGTTTATTTCTGCCTGGGATTCACAAGGGTGGGGGCTCCCTAGATTAACACCTAGCCGGTCCTTTCTTTAGAAGTTTANGCAGGATTTGGCAACAGAGTCAATGTAAGGTTTAAAAGAGAGGTGTGTGTCAAAGATGAAGCCCAAGCTACGGGCTTGGAGAACAGGATGGATGGTGACTCCATCGATGCAGATGGGCAGGTTAGAGGGAGAGGAAGAGGAGGGAGGAAAAATGAGGAGTTCGGTCTTGGCCATGGTGAGCTTGAGTTGATGTCGGGACATCCAGGCGGAGATATCAGAGAGGCAGTTGACGATGGACAGAAGAGGAGAGAGAGGGGGTAGAAAGATAGAGTTGGGTGTCATCAGCATAGAGATGATATTGGAATCCATGGGAGGCAATGAGTTTGCCAAGGGACAGGGTGTAAATAGAGGAGAGGAGAGGGCCAAGGACAGAGCCTTGGGGGACCCCAACCGAAAGGGGGAGGGAGGAGGAGTTTGACTCGGGGAGCAAGACTTTAAAGGTACCTTACTGAGTGGTGCGGGGATGCCAACAGGCTTTTGAGACTGAGGCCCTTAGAAAATCCTTTCATAAACAGACCCAGGGAAGACTGGATGAGTACAGCAGACTCCTTCCAGACAGCAAACATATTCCCAGTCCTGTACTAATTTCTAGATGCAGATTTCATTCTGGACTATAACAAGGAAACCTACCAATTCCTTCGCCCAACTAAAGCATTGTAAATTCAGCCTCGGGTTCCATGCCTCAGCTAGGATTGGACTGAGCGGCATGCCTGTCCCTGAATGAGATCCACCTATGAGACAGGAAGGGCCAAAGGCAGGCAACACAAGGATCCAAAGTTCGCAGGGCCAGGATGGAGTGATGAGGTCATCCTGGCGTGACCAGGAGAAATCTTTTAAATTATTTCAGAAGCAGGTGAAGAAAGAGGGAGGATGCACATCAGCTGTCCGGCTCCCATGAATGAGAAGAGGTCAGTGCTCCAAGTCTGCCCCTCTCGATAGTCAGAACTGCAAACACTATCACAATGCATGTGCACAAGGGAGCCAAATTAGGACCGTGCCATGAGGATTAAGGCTACCATTTCTTCATCCGAGGCCTTCACTTTGCCATGGAGCTGCTGATTCTTGTCGGGCTGAGAGGCCACACTGGGAAACAGAGCAACCGCAAGCTCCTTGCCTTGAGGAAAGATGGCAACCCTGGAAAGTGAGCCTCCCTCCGTTAAGGTGTACAGGGATACCCCGCACACCCTTCTCCCCAACAACAGTCGGTCCATAGGCCCAAACCACAAAGTACCCATTGGCATCCAGGCCACCCCAATCATCATCATCAACCTAGTCTGCTTCATCGGAAACTCTTTGAACACAGGAGATTTGGAAATATTTGTGTAGAGGATGCAGTATAGCTTCTTACACAGCCCTGCAGGACTGGGAGGAAGTATCTTCAATATCAGGGGTGGGGAAACCTTTTCCTTCCCGGGGGTCACTGTGAAAGCTTGCACAAGCTCCAAGGGCTGCACAGAGGTTGGGGCGGGGGTGCTTAAGGGATGCAATCAAAGGAAGGAGGGCCCCAATCATGGAGCTGTGCCATGGAGCTGTCCCCTGTCCTGGTGTGCACGCCCTCCTCCCTGCTCCCTTCCCTCCAGCTCCGTTTGCCCGTGATTGGAGGTAAGAACTGGATCCGAGGGCCAGATCCAGGAAGTGGAATGGAGCCACATAAAAACTTGAGGCGGGCCGTATTTGGCCTCCGGGCCTGAGGTTCCCAATCCCTGCTCAATATAAACCACTGTAACGCCGCAATAATCGAGCAGCACTCTGGATAAGCCCTGAATTTGGTGGGGAAGAGGGAGCAAAAATTCGGACTTTGGAACTCTATAGTGGAATAATTTTGAACTATTCTACCCCTCCCCCCCCATAATATTGGGGGGGTGGGGGGTAAAGAAGATTTCGCACAGTATTTTGAGCATCTTGGTTTTTAGAAAGAAAACTAAACCTGTCAGAAAGACAAAGTGAAGCATCAGCCCGCAAGCCTATCATCAAAAAGAAGCGAGCCCCATTCCTGAAAAACCAAGATAAATCTATATTTTCCATTATGGAAACAGGCAGTGACCATAAGATATTGAAGAGGGAGCGGTTGGTTTTCATTTATAATAATGAGCAGCATAGACCCAAGTCTACGAGGACACAATTTGTATCAGAGGGACTTGGGAGTAGAATTAGGCTCATCTGAACCACTTGAATTAAGGATCTGCCAACAAAGCGTTGGTTTGATTTGCTATAATTCACCTACCCACTTTTCCCACGAAACCCCCATTTTCTGGGTTTTTCCTTCAGTCAGCAAAACTCAGTCTGATTAAACCAAACCGTAGAAATTCACTCCCCTCCTTCCAAATGGACTTTGTGCCCTCCACTCATGCAAACATCATGAACGTCAAATTCACAAGATCTGCTCCTCAGCCTTGGAGCTGGGATCCTTTTCATTCACAATACACGGGGCTCTGGAATTGCTATCGCTTTTGAAGCTCTGCTTAGAAACTTTTGTTTGATTTTAGTTTTGAAGACGTGCTATTTAGCTGACTGGCTGCATTTTTAAAAGAGCTGACCTCCTAGTGGCACTCTAGAGCAGCAATCCTCAAGACTGGAGACGTGCCGTATCTGGAGACGTGCCAACATCATTACCTCTATCTATTAAACCGAGGAGCAACCACCAAACAAACAGGAGTGGGCAAAGCTGGTGCAATCTGTGGCCAGCTGTGGTGGCGGCAGCAGCAGCAAGAGGTTCAGGGGGGCAGAGGGATGGGGAAGTTGGTGAGCAAACGGCAGAGAGAGAGAGCACAAACACATCTCAATGTGGGATGCACCTTTACTGGCAGCAGTACGTTGCATCTGGTGAGCACAGTGGACATTCTTATTTCACCAGTTTTCAGAGGGATCGCACTTCAGTGAGAGTTACGTGACAGCCAAAATTAGGATGCTGGAGCACTGGATACAGACATCCCCTCATTGCTCTACTAGCTTAAAAACAGATTTCAATTCCACGTGTCCTTTTGGGCACAGACAAAGTGTGCAAAGCACAAGACAAGGTCAGTGCATCCCAGTGGTTAAAACTCACTGTTGGCACTAGGATTGTGTTGCTGCACTAGCCAGGACCATGTTGCTGTGTCGAAGCAAGGTGGCTCTACATTCTGCAGAGCTACATGCTATCACAAAGGCATGAAAAAATCACAGAACAGCGATGGTCCCAGCCAGATCCCTTGGGGCAGGGTATTGACTAGTAGGAATTATCTAAAGAGAAGTAGGAGCTAACATGCAACCGTGGGAAGCGCATGGGAACCCTCCACCCATGTTCTTCTATCAGGATCTAGTCTACCAGTGACACAATGGTATTTTAATAATTAGCCGATTTCTGGAGGAACGGGAAGGGGCACTGGCCACATGAGTTCTGTGGATCCTGATAAATGACCACACACATGGGCAATGCTTAGGTTCTTCATAGCATACATGTGGCCACTGAAAACAATGGTATTCCAACAGTATAGAAGCCAATGGCCCAGATGCACAGCTCCAATGATGCCCACGGAAATTAGAGATGGGAACGCACTGGGATGAAAGGAGGTCCATGAATTTTCATATGCCTTCCACGTGAGGGGCTATCCCTGCATTTCCAGGAGACAGGGCATGATATGAAGAGATATTCAGGATGGATATTCAGGGACCTGGGTTCACTGCATTTTCCACATTGGCGGCAAATGGAAAATGCAGTGAACCCACAACCCCGGATATTGTTACTCATTTCTTCCTACTAGGTGCCCCTCCCCTTCCTTTCACTCTCTTAACCCTAAATTGTGAGCTCCTTGGGGACAGAGGCCTGTATCTAGCAGCAACTGTTCTACACCAGGTAAGTTACTGCTGCTATATAAATAATAATAAATAATAATAAGAATGATAATTTAAACACCATTTATATGCATAATGAAGACAAATGAGAGGCGTGAAATTATACATGTGCGCTGTTTAGGATGATGCTTCTTAAAGAAGGCCGAACCATTCCACAGGTGAATGTGGCTGCATTATGTTTCAAGAGTGGTCAAATTACCCCATAAGGATTTGGGGCTAGGTTCGATACACACATTCATCATTTCAGATCTGATACATTTACCGAACACGGATGTCTCCCACACAGATGTCAAAGAAGATCCAGCAAGCCCATGCAAAGTGGAATAGGCATCTTCATGTCCCATTCTAGGGATGTCCTAAAGGTCTCCCAGAAAGTTGGGTGTGCAGAAGACTTCTCTGAGGGTTGGGGGCTTGAGCCCAGCTAAGCCCTGTCATCACCACAAGCATCCCCAGGATAGCACCTCCCTGTGAACACAAGGAGGAGCTAGGCAGAATTCTGAACAGCAGGGGTTTATTAGGATCAATGACACCATAAGAAGAAAAATCCTGAACCACCTGAACTTGTTCGGGCTTTTTCTTCTTACAATGTGAATTGGCACGGGCACATTCTCTGTATGTTTAATTGTGGTGACTGTTTACGGAGATTATTATGACCCTTTCGGGAAGAAAGAGGAAGTACTGGAGTGGCAACCCCTTAGCTGCAGCAGGGCTTGCGGATGGTATCGCACTAACTAGACATTTCCAGCTTAACAAGACAGACAACTTTGGATATCTTCTTAAAGGTGACAGTTGAAGGAATGCCCATGCAGATCGCATACACAATGCTCCTAATCTATCAGAGCATCTAGCTAAAGAGAAGCTCCTAAACATGACTTTGTAGTCATGGAGTTGCATAATCTCTGGCTTTAGTTATCTGATCAACACCGAGAGGAGGATTAAAAGTCCTCTTATTTGTGGGGTTTCAACTCAACCTTAGCCTACTGTCTCCTCCCACCCTCAACACCACCATAAATCCTTAGCCGATGGTGAGATCCTTGGTTACAAAGAATAGCTCCCCTATGTAGACTGAGTTGGGCTGCCACAAGGCACGCTGAAGAGACAATCTATCGACGAGTCAGAAGCCAGAAATTAACACCACTTTGGCAAAGCCAATAGATGGTGCCACAGTTTGAAGCATTTTCATTCAAGATTACAGTGCCCACACCCTAGGCTGTAAACAGAGGGTTACCCAAGCTCCGAAGAGATGACTAAGGATTTAAATGAGGGCTCATTTCCAGGCTTAGCTTTTTGTTCTCGTCGTCCCCCTGGAAAGAATGGGGCTGTCATCTAGTGAATGTAGGAAGCGCAGCTGATTAAAGCAGCCAAGGACCAAAATCCTTCCCATGCAATAGACCTTCTAGTGTGGAAAAGGAGAGCGCCGGCATAGTGAGAACGACCCCATTGCCACCATAGCTTGTGCGTCTCCCTTGCTGCATTAAGTAATTCGATAATTAGCGACATCCCCCGATCGAAATCCACTATGGGTTCAGTGTGAGCGTACACATCCATGCCCCAAATAGGTTCAGTTATAACACTCCAAACCAGTTGTGTAAACCGAACCACTCCATAGCCAAACTAAGCGTTTGAAAGCAAATTAAACGTTTTCAACCCCCCTTCCCAACCACACACACACACACACACAAAACAAAAGCCAAAGAGCCAACCCAGCCAGCAGCTTTCGGGTGGTTTTAAAAATCCTACAGGAATTCTGATTGGCCTCCAGACAATCCACTGAGGCCCATGGCTTGCTGACTCCTGACCTCTGCTATTTTTCATCCTAATTAATGCAAGTTTCTTGTATAAGAGTGAACATTAAGATGGCCATGGAAGAGTTAGCAATGACCTTTAAAATTTATCCATGGTTTTCAGTTTATGTAAAAGAGTTTTGCTCTGGGAAGGCCTCAAACTGTCCCTTAACCTTGAAATTTCACAGCAAATTGCTTTGGAAGAAGTTTAATCAAATGCTAGGCTTCTTGAATTCTCCATTGCTGCTTGCACTCATTTAAAGATTTTTTCAGCTTTTTATAAAGCTCTGGAATACACAGTAATCAATAACAGCAGCAAACAGGAGTTTTGATCAACTCCTTTTTTCAATTTCCACTTTGAGAGGATGGTGGGCTGGGCCTTTGGGGAAGGATTTCTCTGTTCTGTCTTACATTTTCCAAACTCATGTATGAGATGCTCAGGCTTTGTTCTAGTAGGGCTATTGTAATGGGTTGCTGCTACCACAAAAGCACTCGCAAAAATCTCAACCTCATCTTGAACCCTGAAGAATTTTATGGCTACCCCCCTCACTAAACCCTCCCCCCAAAGCACATTAAAGGACACATTGTATGCAAAGGTCATGGTAAGTTTCATACCACATTTTAATACAGTGTAATATTCTGGTTGTATTTTATAGGGTTTCCCATAGGATTTCTAGCATCCCTGTAAAAGCAGAAGGAACCAGAGACTTGCCTAGCTACTAATAACGCAGACTGAAGCGTCAGAACAATTGGATACAGATTCTAATTGCATTTCCTAAAACATTCTCTTCCCTAATTAGATAAGAGAGGATGGTGGATGCTTTTTAAAAAACGGATGTGATCAGTAAGTACTCAAAAAAACACAACCTCAAATACTTTAGCCTCCTCACTCATGTAATATAAGAACAAAGAGTATGTTGGGTGACCACACAATTGTGTGGCGAAAACTAACTTATAAGCACAAAGTAGCAAGTCCAATGTCTCTTGGCAATAAATGAATGCCTGTAACCCAGGTCTAGGGTAATAGCAAAGGGCTCGGCCCTCCAAAGGCTTAGGCCTATGCCGACGTCAACAGGATTATTTTGGACATGAGCCGCAACCCACTTACTCCAGAGTAGCCCTACTGAAGGCCTAGCTGATGCTTCGGTGGGGTTTTCAATCCAGCCCAAGTGTGTACTATAACTCCTGTGTATGTTTTGCAGGATCAAGCCCAAAACTGCGTATGGGCTCCACAAACTAAAGAATCAACTCAGCTGGTTTGCTTGCAAGAGAGGAATCCTAGTTCCGGTAAAGGCTTCCTTTAGTGTTGAAGGGCATCATCTGGTTTTTAGTTAAAGGGCAAATGTTCCCGTTATTTACTTGTGCATCCATCATAGCAACAGGGATCACTTGGGAACAACAGCAGAGGCTTCATGGTGACATTGTATCACTGCCATTTAATGCTCCCCAGGATGGCCTTAAAACTTCTGATCCCTCCCCCTTTCCCTGACTCAGGAAAAATGCCCCCCCCCGAAACAAATGTGACAGAATTAAACATTTCACCGGCATGGGAGAGGAAAACGGGCCAAAACCTCAGAAATATCCAATTTTACATACAAACTTTCCTCAATACTGGATCTTCCAACATTAGAGATAACACATAGCCTGACATTGCAATTTAGATACAGCTTAAAACAGCAAACCTACTTTACTCATGCAATTTTAAGACGCATCTCAAAAACAACACTACCCCCAAGCATTTGTTTACCCGTCTTTAAATTTCAAGAGCCAATAGCAGCTGTTTGGGGGAGAGATCTCACACGTGTTACTTAAATCTCCACAAAATCTTGCTCCGTTCACACCATTGGTGATGTCTGAAAACTGCAACATAGCATCATGGAAGGAGGTTTTTCTTTTCAAGATCTATGTTCTCTTCCCCCCCCACCCCAGCTGGTTTCCAAATCCAGTTTTGTGATCCACATTCCAGCGATCAGCAAGAAAGAGAGAGGTCTCCTGATAAATTTAAACTGTCTAGAACAACCCCTGCAGTGTGCAGCATTGTCGAAAGAAGAAATCCCTACTCAAACCAGACATGCTTAGGGAGCTGTGTATCGATAAGCACATGGATGCTGAGCATTATCGCCTTTGGTCTTCCATGACTCCAATACGGAGGAGCCCATCTTAGAGGCGTGCACAATGCGTCGGGCTCCACACAATCCTTCCCTGTTATTGATCTCTACAGATGCTGGAAAGCCCCAACCCCCCATTCTGAAGGAGAGCTTAAGAAATAAGACTTCCTGCCTAGCGACTGACAGGGGCTGAAAAGCCAGATTGCCTTGCTTCGCGGACCAGGCCTGCCTCCATGAAAGCCTGAATAGAATTAACCCTCTGAACTAAAACAAAAACATTTGTATACCCAGCTGTGATAAAGGTTAATTTAAATGTGCAGGGGCCCCCTCAAGTCTTTTAAAAAACAAGTCCAACAGCCTGCCATCTAATTCCCTTCACTGCCATTATTTGGACAAAAATATCCTGTATTTTGCCATAACTGTAGGCGCTTTGTTTAGAACAAAATAACTTTTAAGAAAAAGCACTAAAACCCATTTTTCTACCACTTGCAAATCTTGGCGTTTGCTCATTTTCCTCACTTGCTAGAAACCCCAAAAGCACTGTTAACCAGACTCACCTCTGGCCACACTGTCTTTGTTTTATCTGAGGAGAAGTTATCTCATCGGATTATTACCAAAAAAGAGCAAGGATTTGTCTATGATTTTGCTTTAATCCATGCAGACACAGATTTGATACAAAGATGTCACCTTTTCTTCCAAGGCTCTGTTATTCACCAACAAAAACTAGTCTGCAAAACACAACGCTTTCTAGCTCATTCTTTTTAACCGCCTAAGGCTTTCACACAGCTGTTGCACACATACACACAAGTGAGGAAACCATTCATCTTGCAGCTCCTGTGTCACTTGATCAAGTCCTGGGCTTTTGGCATACCCTATAAATTCTGAACAACTGTACATGGTTCAACTGCAAAGTGGGGAGAAGACTCGGAGAGAGGAGCAGAGTGTGTGTTCTCCAAAATGTGTTTCATAAATAATGACAGCAATTTGGAGTGCATTTCTCTTAAAGCTCAGCAGTGTCCAATTTCTTAAAGCCTGTTGCAAACACCAAAAACGGAGCCAATCCTATTACAGATTATGTTGAATGCATGCTAGCTCTTACTAGTAGTTACACACAATTCACCAAGATGACACAAACATACGCTTCACCCTTCAGCTGCATTTTGCAGATGTTTCAATATCCGTAAGATCCTGGTCACTCATGTCTTCCATGACTGGGTGTCTTACTTCAGTTATTCGTTTCTTTGGTAGACTTACTTCATTATCAACTTTCTTTGTCCTCATCAACCCCATTTGGGGGGGGTATGATTTCCCAGTAGTGCTTGCCCAGAAGGGTACATTTTGAACTTAAATTGGACACTTAAATTCTTCCTTAGGTTTAAGGAATCTTGAAAGTCAAAAAAGCAACAGTCCACTTGAAAGAATGTTGTTGGCAGTTAGGGATTTAAAATGTGTGACTTTCAAGAGTGATACAGAATTTTTAAAAAAATGACTGAAGCTTTAAGACAAACCACATGGTTTCTTTCAAGCACAGCAAGCCAAAGTGTAAATGCAAACGAAAGAAATGAAAAAATAAAATCCTACTCCGATATTGAACATGCTTTCTTAGCTAAAGAAGAACCCTCTTTTGAAAGAATAATCCTGGTGCTTTTGCAAGTATTTTCAAGCCTAGGGAAAGCTGTAAAGTATCTGTGAACTAGTATTGGTCCCAGGAGACATGTGTTATCAGGAGGCCACATGACCTGATACTATCAATAATTAACAATACTAAATAAAGCCTTTCCAGATGGTCAACCAGATTAGGGAATTTCAAATAGAAACAATTAAGTGAGAAAACAAACACTATTTTTTGCAATGAAATCTCTCCTCTCATTCAGATTCTGTATCAATACAAAGGAGGGCGTAGGAACAGTGTGCTCCCCCTCCCCAGACACAGGCCAGCGGCCTAGCCCACATGGCACACAGCCTGCTCCTAACTCTCCTCCCCTTGGGCTTGCTGTGTGCCGGCCGGCTATAAACCTTCAAAGCATCTCTCTCCCTTCGCTAGCCATTGCAAGCCACTTCCCTTACCTTTCCATGGATCCATTTCATGCCTCTGCAGGATTGCTGGGGGGTTCGGGAGCAGCCATGGAGAGCTAGATATTAGAGAACCAGCCCCAGCCTGACAGGAAACCTCCCCAAGCTTATTGCCAATTTCTCGCTCGCAGCTTTGGATACAACACTCATCCTCGCAGGTCAGTTTACAAGCTGGTCATGTGATTACAGAGTTCAAGCCCTAAGGTCACAACTTGCATGGACTCCATTTATTACCAAAGGTTATCTAAGTGGAACTGATAGCCTTATTTTCTTCAGTTAACAATGCTGCCTCACACATATCGCTGGAAACCAATAAGGTAACATTCAGCTCAAAAACCTCTTTGCCCAGAGAACTAACTTGTAAAGTGAGGATATCAAACTGTGATTAAAAAACAAACAGTCCCCTCAGACTGGGGAATTCGACACCATTCCCTATAGATCGAAATGCCTCACTCTTCAAGCAAGGTTCGGACTATTTAGGGCACACAGCCCCACTTGATTCAGGATGAGAAGTTTCAGAGGAACTACACCTATTCTGATTCTGCATCACGAGAAACTCTAAAGAAAATAATACTTGCAACAATTAGAGCAGCACACCTTTCCAAGAGAAAATGTTAAACAAGGGAGTTACTGGCCCACAAGGCAATTTAATTAATTCTGGCCTACCACCTCCATCCCCACCCCCCTGCACTGAGTGAGCAGCCTTTGTAAGAACCACAGAACCTCCATGGATTCAAAATCATCAGGCCTCCAGAAATCTACAGTGCAAAATTCAATTGCCTAAACACGCTGCTCAGAAATCCGCTTCATCCCTTACCTTCCATAAAGTTTGAATCTTTCTTCATCCCTCTGCAAAACCCAGCAGCAGCATTTAGAGAAGCAGTGTGCCACTTGGTTGCTGGTTAGAGAGCCATGTCAACAATGCAGCTGAGGGAGGAGCAGGCAACCTCCCTGACATTGCACGGGGAAAAGCCAGCAAATCTGATCTTTATGCTAATGAGCGGTGATGTCACGGATTAAGCAGCTTTCTAATGTTCAGAAAATAAGAACTTGAAATAAAAAAATGCCCTGAAACTGAGCAGGGTCCTTAGAGGCTAACAGCATTTCAGAAGGTGGAGAGTCCAATTCAGATTGGGTGCAGATTAGCATGCCTTCTCTCCCACCCCCTTCGGAAAATATCCCAAGGCCTTTTCTGGCTAACCCAAAAACATGGCACCTCCTGAAACATTCCACACCAGCAGGACCCTCATTAAAGGGTGGGACGGTGATTTATCATGGGGTTGCCATGTGATTGGATGGCAAATATTTACTAAACTCACTGCTGGTGACTTCCACCAGCCAATAGGGCCTGGAGTTCCAGCTACGGATCAGTTTACACTACAGAACTGGCCTGCGCAGCTTAGACAGAAAGCTGGACACGTTGGGGCATAGAGAAAAAGGCTGACATTAAAAAGAAAGAAATCCAGTCCATGCCTGATGAATTCCTTAATCCAGAGAGAGTGTGCTGGCCATGTTTGTCCTATCAAAGAGAGAATCTGAACCACTTTGTTTCTTGGGACCAACTGTTGTCGGTGCAAATAAGCAAGCTTTTGGGCCCCCCAGAGCCCTTCCGCAGGATTCTGAATTCCTACGGTTTGATAAACATTATTGCACCTAAGGAAACGTTCAAACTGAAAACGAGGAAAGAGCCAGGATGTTTTTAGAGACGATCCCACTGCTCTCTTCACTGGGGCAGGGAGAGCTCTCCAAACTTAATATCCATTCACTAAGAAGCCGTGAAGGGGGGATTGCCTCATGGATTATATTCCTTGTGGAATCTCTACAAAACGCAGATTATATTGTGAGCTGGCAGGGCAGGTGTTTGAAATAGCAATGAAGGCTTCTGCCTTCAGGGTTTCAAAGCTTAACAACAACTCGAAACTCCCTTTTTTGCACGGATATTCCCTAATTACATTATGATGCTTTCATTCTTACCAGGAAAACAAAATACTTCATTCTTGCGGAAACACCTTCTCTTCAGACGTGCTTTAAAGAGCACTTACGAGTGGTGGCGGCAGGATGAGAATGGAAAGAATGCGCGGCCAGATGACGTCTGAAAGGTGCTGTGCGCGTGGCTGAGCTCAGAGCACTGACAGGCGGTAGAGTGCGCCTACAAACTCAACCAGGCATGTGGCGCCTTTTCAGATGCCACCTGGGCACGCATGTTTCACAGTCACATCCTGCCACTGGCACTTGTAAGGGCTCTCTAAACCGGGTCTGGATGAGCCCTGACTGGATGTTTAGGCAGTTTTGGGCCTTTTTTACATGGGCTGCCGCGGAGGGCGGTCCGTGGGTCCGCTCCTGCGGGGGCAGGTGCGCACCGATTCCCCAAACCTGGGTTTGCACCGGTTGCTCCGCTCGGGGGTGATGGGTGGACACGCATGTCACGCACGCACGCACGCACCCCCGCCCGCTGCCACTTTCAAACGAGCCACAGCCACGCACAGCCACCATGTGGGCATGCGTGGGCGCAGCTTGTGTTAGACTTACCCTTCTACTGCAGTGAGCAACACACGCCATGGCCACACGCTGACAGACAGAGGCAAAACAAACAAAATTAACCACTCCACCTTGACAACATTCAGAGGAACAGAGTCAGCCAAAATACAGCGGTAGCCTCTCTCCTCAAGGAGATGCAAGGATTGGGGTGGCCACTTCCCGATGGTCCATGTTCACACAAACAGTTACTTGGGTTGTTTTTCAACAAGAGGCTCCCATGCATGGGCAGTGCACCCAGTGTTCCAGGCATGGGAGCCTCTTGTTTGAATGCGGGGGTGCATGGACGCATGCTCCCACTACCCACGCACCTCCAGCCGCCCCCTCAAGCACCGAGCAACCAGTGACAAGGCAAGTCGCTCCATGTGTGGAGGTGGGTGTGCGTCCGTCTCCATCTGACCCTCCCCACACGCACGGCCCATGCAGCGAGACTTCACCCGCCGCACACTCCCCCCGCCCCGCCTGTTTAAAAGCGGCCTTTGAAATACAAAACAAAGGGGAGTACGTACTCTTGATTACTCAGGAGTATCTACTTGTCTTCGTACTCCCAGATAGCATTAGTTTAGCACTCTCTTCATGTGAAACATTTCAGGGGTAAAACCAAAGTAAGGTCCAACGATAACAAATTCAGCGTTTGTTACAACAGGACGCACGATGCACAACATTACGAGGGGAAGGTTTTGGCTCACGATGTCAGAGCAAAGTTTGACTTGCTTTAAAAAAAACAAAAACAAAAAACAAAACAAAACATTAAAAACCCCACCAACCCACAGAGAGGGATCTCTCTGCCAGGATTCAGACTGCTGATTCCAGAGAAGCTACTTCACCAAATAACTCAAGCCACCCATTCCAGAACTTGGGGACAGAGTGGTCCCATCAACGTCCTGTCCTCTTGACTAAACTTTAAGGACTAGTATACAAGGATAAACATAAGAACATAAGAAGTCCCGTACTAGGTCAGACCAATGGTCCATCTAGCCCAGCATCCTGTCTCCGTCAGTGGCCAATCACGGTGGCTTGGGAGAAGCACCCAACAGGTCACAATGGGGGATCCATTCCCTGTTGTTTCCCCCCAGCTCCCTTCATGTTCCCTGATCCTGTCTGGCTAATAGCTGCTAATGGATCTATCTTCCAGAAACTTGTCCAAACCTCTTTTAAACTCAGCTCTAGTACTGGCCCTTACCACAGCCTCTGGCAGGAGATTCCACAACCCAATTACACACTGAGCGAAAATTATTTTTCTTTCATTGGTTTTAAACTTGCCACCCATGAATTGCATGGAGTGTCCCCTAGTTCTAGTACTAGCTGAGAGGGTCAATAGCTGTTCCTTGTTTTTCAGTTCCATGAAATATTACATGAGATATTACTCAAAATTCTAAAACTCTTTAAAGCAAAAACTAACTCCTCTAGATATTCCTGTTATCCATGTAAATGGATGACATCTCCTCCTCATCAAATCTTCCTCAACTCGGTTTGAATTTGTTACCTCCAGTTTCCTTGGAACTTGCCTGAAAACCTGCATAATCTCACCAACTGCAACTGGTGCAATAAAAGGGATCACTTCAACTCTTTTTCCTGTCCAAAATTTTATCTTTTCATTTAGGCATCTTCCTTTCTCTCTCTCTTTCTTTCTTTCATTTATTCCCCAGCTCTTCCTCAAAGGCTCAGGGCAGCTTACAAAAATATAACAACACAGGAAAGCAATTAAAATCTCCCCTAAGTCCGACCCACCAACCCTCTCCCTAACCCCTCCACCCAATCCCAGCACACCAAACACCTGGTCAAACAAAAAGGTCTTACATCTCTTCCAAAAGGTCAGCATGCTTGGGCTTAGGTGGACTTCCAAGGGGAGAGACCGAGAACACCTCTCTGCATGCCCTCATTGTACGAACCTCATGGGCAGTTGGCACTTGCAAGAGGGTGCCCTTGGCAGACCTCAGAGGTCATGATGAAACATAAAAGGGAAGAGGCGGTATTTCAGATACCTGGGGCCCAAACTGTTTAGGGCTTTATAGGTCAAAACCAGCACCTTTTTGGAACACACTTGCACACTGGGCTGTCCACAATGAAGTATCTCGCCTTCCAGCTCCCCCAAACATCTCACTGTGGGAGCCGGTGCCCTTGCAGGGCATAGCTAGATTGCAATGGGCTTTGGTGCAGAAGATGGAATGGGCTTCCTGGTCCCCCCCCCCCAAGTTGTACACAAATTCTCCATGCGTTGGGGGCCCCAGTGCGGCTGGACCTGCTGGACCTACGCTCCTGCACACTCCATCTGCATTCAGCAGACAATAGCTCTGCATACAACCTGGTGTTGATGCTAACGCATGCGCAGCAGAGGCAGGAAACAGCCTAATTTATTATTAAAATTAGAAAGTGATTAGTAACCAGAGCATGCAAGGCCTCTGGCATGTGTCTTGTCAGGGACATCCCCACCCCCAAAAGCCACTCCAGCCCCCAAGCTTCCCCAAAACATTGTTCCTCATTGATGCAATCAAATCATTACCTTCTGATAATGAAGTGACAGAACTAAGAGTTCTGTTTTTCTCCGCACCCGGTTTCCCACACAACCTGCCCACACGTCTTCAGAGGCAGGCGAGCCCTGTATCTCTCACAAACCATGGTGTCACCCAGGGCCAGTAACAAATCCCCACATTTACAGCAATAAAAAAAACCTGCTTTGAAGAACAAAATGACAATGTCACGTTGATTCTCTCAACTCGCAACTAAGCTCTGCCGTTTTACAAAAGGCACACAAACCCCATTTCTCTCTCCTCCGAGACAGCTTAACGTTACGACTTTGTTTAACAGAAGGACTTCAGCATTAGGGTTTGATTTCAGGGCAAGTCTGGTTGCTTACCAACAGCCTCAAAAGGACTGGCTTGAAGGTTCGTCCACAGCTTAACAAGAACAGCTTTGGCTCAGGAGAGTGACACTTACAGAGCATGGAAGATGGCAGGTAACTGGCATGAGGTGCTCCAAGCCCAAGGTGTATGTAGCTTGTCTGCCCTTTCTGTGCAAGAGCAGCATTTCAGCAAGCATACAAAGATAACAACTTCCCAGGATGTGCAGCAGGAGTGTGCATCATGGGTCTTTGCAATCACCCACTCTAAAATGGGATTCAAATGGCTGTCAAGGATTTGGCTAACGAGGCCACAGTCATGCAGGTGAGGCCTCAATTGTATGGCTCTGGCAGCAGCCCCAATACATGTGCAAACAAACACCAAGTCCCGATGCGGCCAGGTGGTGAGAGACACGCAAGAGGCAAAAGGTCAGTGACACGAGTAATGTCAGGACTTGGAAAATGCATTTGCCGATACGACAGCGTTGGTCTGGAAGCCTCCGAGAGAACAGTCTCCCAAAGAAAGTGAGGGGAGCATGGTCCTTTTCAAACTGGATTGGTCCCAGCACCAGACAGAAGGGTCTGGCAGCAGCCAAGAAATAAGGAATGAACTAGCTGGCACTTGAGAGGTCCTCCCTCCCTCCCTCCCACCCCCAGCTCCATGGCCACACCTTTTTCCTAAGATGGCCTAACTGCACACGCTCCCGATCCCGTCCAGGAACGCTCAACGAATTCAACCATGTTTGCCACTAAAATGGGCAGGGGCTAGCAGGCCCAGGAAGAAGCCAGTAGAGGCCTGGGGAGCTCAAGCCCACTTCCCTTGTGCGTGCTCAGAGAGCAGTTTCCTAACACGCCTATGGCTTGAGCAACACCAGATTCCCCAGGACATGCCAGCATGCAAAGCGTGCGGTTGAAATGGGGCCGACAGGGGAAGGAGGGGAGTGTTGCTCCATTACCTGAACCAAACAACTTTTTGAAAACAGGTCTGGTGCATCAGGCAAAGATCTCTAGCTGTTCTTTTTATTTAACCCAAACTGTCCTCCAAAGCAAAGCTTTTCCCCATCCCAACCAAACACATTAGGATAACTGACAGCTGGAATTTTCAAGCCACACTAGCTGAACATGGGTCAGTCGGTCCTAAGAGATAGGCGAGCGCCGTTCTGAAGGGACGGGCGATGGCCTCCGTTGCCCTCGGCCGATCGAAAGGGAGTCGGGTTCAGATCCCCGAATCCGGAGCGGCGGAGACGGGCGCCGCGAGGCGTCGTGTAACGGCAAAAGCCAGCCATGCTGGTTAAAAAACAAACACACACAAAAACCCCAACCCCCCCCCAGCCCAGTAGCAATCTTCTCTGCAGCCGATTCATCATCCTGACAGCACAGGCAAAACCTGAAGGAAAGGGGACGGGGCAGGAGAAGTGCAGAGAGTCCTTGAAAGCTGTTTAGGCAAGATAGGTTGCCCTCCTCCCCCCAATGAGACCTCCAGCTGCAGAACCACCCATCCAAAGTCTCCTCCCCGTGCAGCCCACCTTGTTTCTCCTCACCACACCCATCCCCTTTGAACCCTAATCCTTTGGCCGACATCACAAGTGCATAGTTTTGAGATAAAGCACTTGATACCCAAAGACCCCGAGGCTACGCTAACCAGCTCAGCCACTTTACAAGGACAGTTTGCTTAAAGTTCAATTATAAGGGCTGGGGTTTGAGAGAAGGTATCCAAGGGACTGCACGGCCCCACGCAGCCGCCGCTGCAGAACTCTTCGGTTCTTCTTTGAAGAAAATAGTCCGTGCCAGACTGGGTCAGATCAATGGACCATTGAGCCCAGCATCCTGTCTCCGACAGTGGCCACTCTCCGTTGCTTTGGAGAAGTCCCCAACGGGTCGTAATGGAGTGAACCACTCCCTGCTGTTGGCTCCCAGCCCCCAACAGTCAGAGGGGACCTCCCCCGACCTACTTGGCTAAGAGCCATTCATGTACTTATTCTCCAAGAACTTCTAATTGGCAAGCCATAGTAACAGAATGAGCTGAAACTAGCCAATCAAGAGTATTGATGGGGGAGAGCTCGTCAACATGAGAAAAGATTTTTCTGCACTAAGATTTGAACACAAGACCTGCCCGGGAACTTCTCTCAAGAGAAAGAGATTGGCCGCTGTCAGAGACAGGATGCTGGGCATGATCGACCATTGGTCTGACCCAGTACGGCACGACTTCTGTTCTTCCTTACAGCAAGCCCTTAGTACCCTGCGCCCCCTAACTCAATGCAATAGTGTCAACATAATCATTACTACCACGCAAATGACCCAAGTCAGACCCAAAAACCAGGTGAGCTGGCTACAAAGAAGCCTCATGGCAATACAGTTATCCTACTGATGCTGACTTGGCCTTACTCTCCTCTGGGAAGAAAAAGGGCATGAGGGGAAAATGCTAGGATTTTGGTCCCAAGTGCATTTGGGGAGGAAAAGAATAGGAGGAGGAATGAAGAAACGCAGATGGGGAGTGGAGTTGGACAGAGCAGAGCCTGGGGAAAAGAAAATCGGTCAGCAAGCCCTTTTAAATTTAAGAAGGCAAAGGAGGACTTCAAGAGGATGCACACGTGCTGTTTGTGTTCTCACATTAAAATTCAAGCTTTGCCTTCCTTCTTTATCCTGGAAGAGAGTTTTGCAGATGTTTAGAGAGTTGTTAGATTTATAATATGAAAGATATAAAATATGAAAGATGATGTGAGACTGTTTCAAACCCTGCTTGGATTGAAGCTTTAAAGACAATGACAAGGAGAGGAAGCCACTAGCGAAGGAATTGACAGAGGTATATGTTGGGGCGAGGGGGCATGACCAGAGCAGCGGGAGCAGCAACAGCTCGGTCTCGAAACTGGAATTAGGGAGACGTGTCATGAAAAATGCAGCTCCCTCATGGGAGGATGGCAAGGGGCGAGAATAGGCATGTCCCATTTTCAAGGCTCACAAGCTGCTTCTGTTTCAGTCAAAGCTAAGACAGAAAGGTGTAATCCGGAGTCTGTCACTTCTGTCTCTGCTGCCCCTGCTTTGCCCACTATTCCTCTGCCCGCTGGCTGCCAGGCTGAAAACCATCCGTGGCGATTCCAGAGCTTGGCAATGCTGACTAGAGGGTACTGCTGCAAGTCCAGCCCCCTCTGCCTCCTGAGGAGAAGGCAGAGAAGGGTAGTATGTCATGAAAACGTGAAGTTGATTAGTGCACGATGCAAGCAGCTGGTAAAAAACCAAAGCCACCACCGCAGCCATTTACAGACTTTGGGCACAATCCAACAGCCTGTGCTTGCCGTCCCCTAGGTGCGGTGCACGGCCAGAACATGTGCGCTGTGCGCACAGCCCGGCTGCATGGGGCAAAGGCGCAGCCTGGGATGAACACACACAGCCCCCCTGCAACCCAGGTGAATGGAGCAGGCGCGGCTCTTGCTTCATTCTCCCGGGCTGCGGGGCGTGGGCTCGGGTCAGCCCAGGTTGTGTCTTTGTACACCTCCAACGCACACGTTCTAGCCGTGCACGGCGTGTAGGGCTATTTGACTGTGTCCATACAGTATACCAGGAATTGGGAACCTTTTCCCTCGTGTGGGCCATTGTGAAACTTAGCACAAGCTCCAGGGGCCAGATAGGAATGGCGGGCAAAGTGCTTAAGGGCTGTGTTCAGGATGGAAAAAACAAGAGGAGGGTCCAGATCATGGATTTATGCCATTAATCCATCCCCTTCCCTGAGCATAGTCTTTCAGTGCTTGAGAGGAGAGACTTCATCCAGGAGCCGGACCCAGAATTGGAAAGGGGCCAAATAAGGGCTGGATTCGGCCCATAAACCAGAGGTTCCTCACAGCTGAGGTATAATCTGCTCACGCATTATTTTAGGAGGCCAAAGCAGGGCTCACCGCAGCATTGGCATCACAACTGTCCACTGGAGTGAAACTACCCGTTTTCCAAAGTCATTACATGCAAAGCCAAGGGAGTGGAGAGAGTCACCCATAAACGAAGAAGAAGAAGAAGAGAGAAAGAAAGGTGAAAGGGAGAGATGCAACATGCAAAGAGCAAGGCAAAAACTGAAGAAGTGAGGAAAGGGAATGGGTGGGTGGTGGAGAAGAGAGAACAAAAGAAATATTTTTTTTATACCCCGTCAGTACAAAGAAACAACCGTAAACTCCACTGAACATGCTGCTAATGCAACAGAAGGAGCCAGCTAGGAGAGGTCAAGGATTTGTCCTTTTCAAATCTTTTAAAACTCTGGTCACATAATAAAAGGCAACTATTATGAAGAAAAAACAAAACCCTTTGCCCGTCAGACTGATCTTTCCCTTTCAGAAGAGATGGTACGTAGGAACCCCTTTGAACAGCTCCAGCAAATTGCCTGAGTGCTCGCTGTTCGTTGGGCAAGAAAAATAAGAGATCTTGGGTGAGCTGAGGTGGGTGAAGTCTCAGGTTTAATTACTCTTTTCTCAGTTCAGAAGCACAGTATTAAAGCAAACGCCGTACATGCCTTAAAACAAGAACGCCTTGCAAATTCTTACTGGCAGAAGTTGGCCCAATAAAAGATACCTTTCGAGAACAAGGCTGACGCTGGTCTCCGGCACGTCACTTGTGGTGGCACGCTGCTTTTTTTGGGGTTTTATAGACATTGGAACCGCAGTTCCAATAGAAATGAATGGGGATTACCAATCAAAGAGCATACGGATTAGGAATAAGGCACTAGGAACTGGGAAGCAACTTCATCCCTCAAGATCCCATTCTAGGACCACATCTGAACTACTTTGTCTCCATTTCAAAAACAGACAAACAACTCTGCAGCAAGTAGTACATTTTTCCAAACATGGGCAGGCTTCCAGTGATATTTGGAAGGATATTTTAGTGGCTTGTTTCCTACAAAACAGAACTGGATGAGAGGGGACGCAATACAGAGTCCTCACTCCTAACCCAGGAGCCTGCCAGAGCTGTATTTTGCAAGCTTCTTCTATCTTGATTTACACGCACCAACAGCACTTTCAGAAATGTCACTATCATGTAAACTTAGATTTTAAATGGTTACCTCCGTGTCCAAGATTAAGCAATCCATATTTAAGATGTTGGGCGGGAGTGATCTTTATTAGGAATATTTAAAATAGTCCAGTTTAGCGTTCATACCCTGCTCTTTTCTTTTTTAGTTCCAGAAAGGGCAAGGGAGGCTCCATTAAGCCCGAGTCATCAGGAGATTTAACAATTAGTGCCCCTGCTTTAGGACCAGGGAAAGGCTTATGAGAACCTGCCACGAAATTCTCCCCCTGCTAACAGTCATTTCATCATCTCTTCCCAGCGATAATGAAGCTTAGCTCATTTTCATGACAATGGTACACTGTTATGCAGTCACTGTTTGAAGCACAAAGCCATAGCTGGGGGTTGGGGACTACAAGAATGAAGACATTTGAATATTTAAAGCAACAAAAATACAAAACTCCTGGTGGCAGAGACCAAACCTGGTATCAAAATATTTGCTGCTGAAATGACGTTTAAAGAAGTGTCAGGTTTGACTTCCCCCTTAGCTATTCTTGAATATAAAGCTTGATTAGTAATCTCCTCCTCCCCTCCATCTTTGAATCACTTTCACTGTTCACAGGATTTAAAGCCAGAAGGGATCTCTGGAGTCATCTGACTTCCTGGACAGCAAGAGCCAAGCAAATTTCCTCCTGCTGCAACTGCGTCAAGTCCATTACAGTTTACATGGCTTAAGTGCATCTAATCTTCATCTGAAACCTGCAAGTGATGGGGGAGGCGGGGGAAATCCTCTATTATTGTTCCTGGGCAGTCTCTTCTGATTCCTCATTGGATTAAAGAGTCCTTAAGCACACTTTCTCCCTGCGTAGCGACTTATACGCCATAATCAAGTTGGCTCAACTTTTTTGACCAATTAAACAGATTTAGCACCCGAGTGCTCTCTCAGTTTTTACATTGGTCTTTCATCCCTCTCCAGTCATTCTTGTAGCTCTTCTCTGCACTCCAGTCTCTCCCCACTCTACCTCTCTGGGCTGCTTTCTCATGTTATTTGGGGGGGGGGGGGGGGACTTCCGTGAGGGCAATTGCAGCTCGAGTCTCATGGGAACTGGCACACGCAGGAATGCACTCTTCTGCTGTTATGCTGCGAGAACACTTCTGCAGGACTGGGTGCCTTGATGTAGCTTTGCTTTTTACATTTTTTTATCGTGCATTGAATTTATATGACGACAAAGATATACTGAACAACAATACAGAAGAACCACGTCCCTCCCCCTCGCAACAAACAACTGGGTTATGGCAGGGGATACAATCCAAGAAAGATATAAGCACAGCATCATAGCCTCAAGTTACAATCACGGGTGTTCTCGCGGCATGAAAGTAGAATAGCGCATTCCCACGGGCACCAATTCCCATGAGATTGCCCTCAAAGAAGTTTATTTATTTACATTTTTCTCCCACCCTTCCCGGCGGCTGCCCCCCCTCGTGGGTAACATAAGAAAGCGACCTCAGTCGTGGTCTCCCCTGTGCTGTGGACAGAGCAACACTCACCTCCCTCCTCCTCCTCCCTGCACCCATGTTAACAGCCCCAAGCGCTCCAGGGCAGCAGTTTGTGCCCTCCACTCTCAAACACGGCTTTCCAAGATGCAGTCTCCCATTTCACGTGTGTGAGCTGTCAACAAAAACAGTAACGCAGAATCCAGAAAAGACTGGGAGTGCCCAAAGGGTGCCACTCTGAAAACCCATATTTAGGGTTAACAATTTTGTGGAAACCCAAACTGAAATAGTAAACTTTGGCCCTACACATCCAGGGAGAAGAATCCAGCCCAAGCACATCAAGACCAACATACACTAGCATGGCAGGTGGGGATTTAATTCAACTGTAGGATTAGTTTGAAGCACAGCAAGTGGAAATACACAATTTGGTCATCGCTTCCAGAGAAATCCTATCATCAATTCCTGCTAGGGGATTCGAAGTCTGAGGACGGAGAGTTGCAGGGCTGGCAATTAATTTGCCGTAGCATAGTAAAAAATGTATCCGTGTAATAAGAGCTAATACAAATAGCTGCTTTTATAACAAATGACAAATTGCCCCCAGCCCCCCCCCCCCCAGACAGGACAGAGATAAACCATTAGCATGCACTACAAACAAAAGAAGGATGGTGGACACGTGGCATCCCGGCAGCTCACATTCAGATGACCAGATACCTCAAAGTCATTTTAGCCTTAAACTGCTTTTAGTCCTGAATCATTCACGTTGAGAGCTCTACACCAAAGGTTTTTCCAGAGGACCAGGAGAAAAGCACGGACTCCTGAAAACGAGTGCATACTCCCCCTTTGCTTTGTACTTTGAAGTAACGAACGTGAGCCCTTTGGCTGGAAGTCAAAAGAGAAGTCCAGCATTGTCTGCCAGGACCATTGGGGGAAGACTGCAAAGCAACTACTTCGGTTTGCAGTTGAACCGAAAGGGAGCAGTTACTTGGATTTAACCGAGGTAGCTATTTTGGTTAAACAAACACTGCTTGTCGGAACATGCCCCCAGCATGCAGACCCGGCAATTCCTGCCTGGGCATGACTCGCTAGCAGACAAGTCTTTCTGTCTTACATCAACGCAGGAACGTTTCATGACCTTTTCTACCTAAACCATAACTAAAAANGGGGGGGGGGGGGGGGGGGGCATATTAGGTGCCAGTTGCTTTCAAGAAGCCCTTGGCATGGCCACGATGTGGCTATTTCCAATGGAGTCACAATAAGGTATACGGATTACATGTAACCACATGCATGAGAAAACAGGAGCGTTTGCGGTCACACATTAACACGCTTCAATTGCACCAATCCAACAATCACCTTTGCATTGCTGAGAAAGTTACAAGTTTCACCTGGAGTAATGAAACTGTATAGGATGCAGCCACGCACTTCCCCTCTCCTCACTCTTCACATACACAATCGTGCTTTTATTCTAGGCAACAAAGAGACCTGTGCTAATGGGCAACAGAGGCCTATGTAGGTTCCAGCTTTGAACATTTTATTTACAAGTGCTTTGATGGAATTTATAGGCGATGTCAACAAAAAATAAATCAGTTTGGTCTGAAAAATAATTGGTCTTGGGGTGGTAGCTGATGTGGAACTTGGTTTGGTAACCGCCGTTCCATCTCCAGCGAGTACATTGCTCTTTAGAGTGATGCATTCAATAGTTGCTTTGTCCCATCCCGAGGTGCGTGCAAAGCTAACCATTTTTCCAGTCCCTATTTTGTAGCGCTATCATGCCAACACTGCTCTTTGGACATCACGGCCAGTTTGCAGTTTTGCTTAGGATCTGCAGACTGTAGTAGCCCAGAGCAGCTGAGTGCTGGAATGGATTGGTTCCAGAGGCTTTAATTAGGGATAACTAACTCCAGCAGTGGGAGGGGAGCTACTTCTATACAACAGAAGAGCAAAGCCGGGGGAGGTTACGGCTTTTGAGAGCGGCTCCCTTCAGAGGAAAGCAGGAACACAAATGGAAATTTAGAAGAAGTATATGGTTTTACTGCCTCAGTGGGCTAGTGGGAGGAAAGGAAACCCAAGGGGAAAGCCTTGAATGCTACTAAGAGCAGGCAATCCTGTTCTTTTCTGAATTCTTACCTTACGTCCTGACTTCATTCCAAGCCAGGTTTGAGGGAGAGAGAGAGACAGAGAAATTTGTGAACTACGTTATTCATTCTGTCTCCGTGCCCTCCCGAATTAAGGATGGTAATCATGCCCCAGTATGGTGTTTTCAGGACATTCTCAAAACCTTCTAAAGTTCTGGAGCCAGATAGTAATCTCTGATGAAAGGCATGCTTTGCTGTGCTCCTCCTACGTGAAGTCAGGGGCTGTGCTCACACACACGTTTTGAATGCTGGAATGCGACCCTGGAAACCACACACTTAACTCTGACACAAATTCTTTATTTTAATTTTCACAACAGAGCCGACCATCAGGTAGATGATCACGGGACGGAAAGCTCTGGGGTCATTTGTAACGTTTTCCTACAGAACTGGCCCTCCGGAAAGAGCCAGATGATCTTCAAGAAGCTCAAACTGACATACCAGTTGCACACAAAAAATGACTCCATCCACAGCTGAAATTCAGCTGCCGCTGGGGTGGATCATGACAACTGTTTGGGAGAGCACAGGAATACTACAGAATAGACTGCATCGGGCAGTCAAGATCACAAAGGGATTTCCCCAACACCCACCCTTTCCTTTTGAAATTGTTAGATGGAACTGGTCATGTTCTCCTCGTTTCCCCCCATGTAACCAACTTCTCCAAGTACAACCACATTGATTACACTCGGCTTGCTGCTTCTGCTCATAGTTTTACTGTCTGTGACCCTATTCTTGTTCCTATTAATGGGGCCCTGGAGAATTTCTCCCATCTAGCCAGCTGGGTAAGTAAAAGCAGCACTCAGGTTAGCGCCTGCAGTGGAGAGGCAGTTACAGCACTTTCAAGAGTCCTACTCCTCAAGCTCCTGTCTATCACACTCCGGCACAAAGGCAACTAGGGACTGGAGGCAAGCACTTGAAGGGCACCAAGAACATATCTGGGCCTGCCACCTTTTATTATGCAGTCGACTCTGCACGAGCTACAACGTAGAAATGTGTTTAGAGGGGTCCACTTCCCTCTGGACAGACTGGGGAGCTTGCACACAAGCGTGGGTGTGATCCACACCCCTGCACCGCAGGGTACCGAGAATCTCTGAGCTAAGTTCCCAAAACACAAAGGAGCGATGGGAAAGGTGGCTCAAGGCTGCCATCGCCGCCTTAAGTGAATGGTGCTGGGTTTAGATTTGTTTGTATGAGTGCGCCGGTAGGGGCCTGCGGGGGGTTGGAAAATGGCCTTGGGGGCTGGGTTTTCAACCCCTGTGGTGAATGGGACCTGGGTTAGGGAGATGGGTGGTGCCAGGACCTGGCCCCTTGGTGTGTGTGTGTGGGGGGGGAGGGGCTTGCCCTAGATGGGACCACATGGTGGCAGCGCGTGGTGGGGACTGTTGGGGTGGTTTAGTAGGGGGTGGGGAGGGAGGGGGGAAGGTCTCCCCTAGGGTCTGGACTTGGGAGCCTATGGCTGGGACTAGGCTAGAGTGGGGGGGGGGGGGAAGGAAGCAGCCATAGGGGTCGTTGTAGGGCAGGGGAGAGATATGGTCAGGGGGGCAGTCAGTGAGACAGACCCAGGGGCCGAGGGGTCCCTAGGGTCAGCTCCCCCTCAGGTGGGGGGTGGATCAAGGTCTAAGGCCGGGACTTCTGTTGTTGAACGTGAGATCTGTGGCCAATAAGGCATCAGTGATCTGGGATTTAATCCTGGATCAGGCTGCGGATCTCGTGTGTTATACGGAGACCTGGCTGGACGGAGAGGCTGGTCCAATTTTGGCAGACCTCGTTCCGGGAGGGTACTCTGTGCAACACCAGCCCCAGCTTGGGGGATGGGGGGGCACAGTGTTATAGTTTTTAAAAGGGGTCTTGGACTGCTAGGAGGTATCTGGTGCAGTCAATTCCAGGGACTGAGGCCCTTCACCTTGTGTGTGAGTCGGCCAGGGACAGAATTGGAGCGCAGCTGGTGTACTGTGCTCCTTCCTGCCCAGCAGCATCCCTCGCCGCTCTAGCGGAGCTGGTGTTGCACTCCCCAAGGGCCTTGGGTCCTGGGGGATCTCAACCTTCACGCCGGCGCTGGCCTTGTAGGGCAACCATGAGCCTGTCCCAGATGGTTAGGGTCTCTACGCATGAGGAGGGGGAGGGGCATATGCTCAACCTGGTGCTCTGCTCCGGCCTTGAGGCGGGTGATCCGGTAGTGGGGGAAGTGAGTTCTATGCCCTTGTCATGGACGGATCATTACTTCCTGCAGGCCAAACTCCTAGCGCATGACAGCCCCCAGAAGGAAGGGGAATCCATTAGGTTGGTCTGCCCCCGGAGGCTGATGGAACCGCAGGGGTTCCACGAAGCCCTGAGGAAAGTGTCCTTAGACCTTGATGGCCGCTTGGTTGATGATCTCGTCCTAGCTTGGAATACCTTGCTGGAGGAGACCATCAATTGAGTGGCTCGTAGGCGTCTGCTGCCACCGCATTGCCACCGTAGGGCTCCTTGATTTACTGAGGGGCTGAAGTTTATAAAACGGGAGGAGCGGGTTCTAGAGCGACGCTGGCACCGTTCTTATGCTGAATCCTATCGGCTACGGCATCGGGCCCATTTGCGGTCCTATGCTGTGGCTGTGAGGATAGCAAAGAAGAAATTCTTTGCCACCCTCATAGCTGCTGCGAAGTCATGCCCAGCGGAGCTCTTCCGGGTGGTGAGGGGGCTGGTCAGTCCAGCCTCCTTCCGCCTAGAAGAGGAGGTTTCCCAAGCCCGCTGTGAGGAGTTTGTCAACTACTTTGCAGATAAGATCGCTCAGATCCAGCACGATTTCAGGGTTGGGATTGATGCAGAAGAAGGAGAACCTGGGGCTACGGACGCCGTCTGGTACATCTTTGTGGGATCAGTTTCAGGAAGTGACACCGGCTGATGCCGAGGGGGTGCTGGGGTCTGTTAGGGCCACCTTTTGTGAATTAGACCCTTGCCCATCCTGGTTGGTGAAAGCCACCAGGGAGATGTTGGGGCCAGTGCTGGTGGGTGTGACCAATGCCTCCCTTCAGGAGGGCAGGGTGCCAGGCTGCCTCAAGGAGGCGGTGGCGCGGCCCCTGCTTAAGAAACCATCATTAGATGTTGACACACTCACTAGCTATTGGTCTGTCTCTAACCTCCCCTTTTTAGGGAAGGTTATTGAACGGGTGGTGGCCCAGCAGCTCCAAATCCATCTGGATGACATCGGTTTCCTGGATCCTTTTCAATCAGGATTTCGACCAGGATATGGCACCAAGACTGTGTTGGTGGCCTTGGTGGACGACAGCCACCGAGAGATGGATTTGGGGCATTCAACATTAGTCAGCCTGTTGGATCTCTCAGCAGCATTTGATACAGTTGACCATGGGTTGCTGTTGAGGTGGCTGCGGGTCCTGGAAGGCGTTGGCGGAACTGTCCTAGGATGGTCCCGTCCATTCCTCTCGGGGAGAAGCCAGCGGGAGGTGCTGGGGGAAGAAACATCTAGCCCTCCGGGATCTTGCTTGTGGTGTAACACAAGGTTCCATTCTGTATCCATTGCTATTTAATATTTATATGCAACCCCTGGGGGAGGTTGTGAGATGGCTTGGTGTGGGTTGCCACCAGTATGCTGATGACACGCAGCTATATCTCTCTCTTTCAGCAGACCCAGGTCCTGACGTCTTGGTGCTTTCCCAGTGCCTGACAGCAGTGAGCAGACTGAGGCTGAACCCTGATAAGACAGGGTGATGTTGGTAGGTAGGGCAGCTGAGGCGATGGCCCCACTTGTCGAAGGGATTCATCCCCTGCTGGCCCTGCAGGTGCGGAGTTTGGGGGTCCTGTTGGACTCTGGCCTCCGCCTGGATTGTCAGGTGGAGGGGGTGGCAAAGGGAGCCTTTTGCCAATTACATCTTGTGCGGAGGATCCAGCCATACGTTTCAAACGCCGACCTGGCCACCCTCATCCATGCGTTCATCACCGCTAGGTTGGATTACCGCAACGCGCTCTACGTGGGGCTGCCCTTGGGGACGGTTCGGAAGCTGCAGTTGGTGCAGAATGCCGCAGTCAGTCTCCTGATGGGAACGGGCCATAGGGAGCCCATGACACCAGTGCTCCGAGCGCTGCACTGGCTGCCTATAGCGTTCTGGGCCCGATTCAAGGGGCTGGTGTTGACCTTTAAAGCCCTACACGGCCTGGGCCCCTCCTACCCGCCTCACTCCCCGGGACCTGGAACAATCTCCACGATCTGCCGGGGCGCCTTCTTGTAGGCCCCCCAGCCACGATGGAGCGGGCGTTCTCGGTGGTCGCACCACGGCTGTAGAACTCCCTCCCAGAGAAGGCTCGCCTGGCTCCCAGCTTGTTGGCTGGCCTTACACTGGGTCTGTAAGACCTTGCTGTTCACCCAGACCTTTCGGGGAGGGGGGGGGGGTAAAGGGATGGCGGTGGAATTCTTATCTCTTTTTACCGTAAGTATTGTCTTTGCAACACCCCACCCCCACCCCGTTTTTGTACATTTTAATCTGTTTTAAATTATGTAAACTGTCCGAAGCTGCCATGAGGCTGGATGGGGCGGGGTAGAAATCATTTAATTAATTATTAATTAAAAGTAATAAATAAATGAATAGTGTCAACACCAAGAACTACTAGGAAATAGCAAGAGAACACTCCACTTTAGTGTATAATGAAAATGAGGGGGATGCTTTGGGAATCTGAACTACAGCACACACGGAACCAGTTGTGCCAACAGAAACTAGTTTTCCAACAGAAAAAATTGAATACATGCACAATACCCCTATTCTGCGGGCATCAGAGTAACTTTGGGCTAAAGTTTGCAGGGGATGCTGATCCACACAAGCTCCACCCCAATCCCTGTAGAATTCGGGGAGGAAACGCCCGGGAGATGTGTCCCCTGCAATAATTACTCCGATGTCTATGAGTTCCCAGCTCACAAGAGTTCATCAAAGGCCCCCGAAATGTCATGTGTTTTCTTTAGGCCAAAACTAGTGGAACTGTGAGAGCTGCAGCTTGATTATTAAGTGGCTAGCTCTCATGGTTTCAAAGAAAAAGTTTGAAACATGAGTGCAGTGTATACTGAAGACTCAAATCAGAAGGTACAAAAGGATGCAATTCTGTTCTTTCAACGGTGAGGATCTGGGTAAGGCTAACCCAGGACTGAACTATCCAAGGCTGGCGACCCTGGTTCTTGCAGTGAGCTCAGTTTACTGCAGTTTGGCATCTGTAGTATGGTTCATATCTCAAAGGTAACATGCATGAACAAGGTAATTAAATGAGCTGGAAAATGTTAAAGGTAACAGATACCACAAATGTAACTTACCAAAAACGTACTGTGTCTTCTCGCAAAGAGACAGCCATCCTCTCGATTTGATGTGCTGCCATTCAGTAACTAATCTAAGGCAACATATGTATATATTTATTTATTATTATTATTTATTGGATTTCTATACTGCCCCATCCTGCACAGCAGCTTATGCATGACACAAACGTAAAACAAGGGCACCCTACAAATCGCGCCTGCCTGCTTACGAACAGGGTTGTCAGGTGTTCCTTATTGTAAGAAAGCATTCCTTATTTCAGAGCCTGTTAGCTCTATAGAAAATATAATGGACATTCCTCATTTACAACTCAGACATCCCTTATTCTGAACCTCACAGCTCCATGGAACATTACAGATATCCCTTATTTTAGTACCCCCTTCTGCTCTGTAGCATCCCTTATTTCTGAAAGTTTGATCTGGCAACCCTACTTAGGAGCTAGCTGAGCATGGACTCCTGACACACACACATCCTCCCAACTGCAGAGGACAAAATAGCTCAATTGCAATCCATGATCTGCTCAGATGTAGCTGAATGCGAGTGTTGAGGGAACATGTCACCCCCGTACACAACAAGCATACCCCTGGTCAGTCCCAGCTTAGCTATCATCAGCTATCAGCATCGTCTCCCCCTTTACATGGGAATAGGAAAAGCTACACAATGCAACAACTAAATACTTAAGTGATCCCATCCCATCAGTGTTCAAACCATCCCACTGGCCTGGGAGAAGAAGAAATTAATTTCAGCAGACCAGAACAGTCACTCTGGACACTAGTACCCGCAGCCACTTCTAGGCTCAGAGAAATGCAAGTGGTGTGTTTAAAGTATTAATGAAGATGCTTGTCTTCAAGGTTTGCATTCAAAAGCCAAGAATTATTCCAAGGATTCTCAGAGCTGCACTGAGACAGGAACCAAACCTTGCCTGCTGCTTGTGCAAGACAGACCCTCCAACTCTGTCTGGAGACTTAGAAACTGGCAACAACTGCTAGCCAGGAAGTGGCCTGAAGTTGATGTCTGAATTTAGAACAACGTATTTGTTCCTCAAGACTTTCCCCGGGCTGCAGAATGGACGCGATTAATAAAAACGGGGGGGGGGGGGGGGGGGAGCTTAAGGGCTTCTGTTACTCAGCTACTCAGCTCATTTTATATACCCTAAATGAGACGTCACAGGATGTGTTACGGCAAAAGCGCAAGCTCTCTTAGGTACTTAGGATTTTAACTCATTCCAAGTCACACGCTATCTTTTGTGCTTCCAGTCAAAATGGCTCAAATCATTCAGCTAAAATGGTTTGGTTTCACTGGATTCCTGAAACCAGCCCTTATAAATGTTAAGGTCCTGACTGCTGAACAGCAGAGGGCAGCATCCTACAGACTGACTGGGATTGTCATCAAAAGTCAGGCAGGAAGCATGGATGCGAGCAAGTAAAGCTGAATTGTTGTTTTGTTAATTTTATGATTTAATCTAGCCCTGATGAAGCACGTTGGATGGGTGGCCTGAGAGAATGAAGCTCTGGGTTTGCGGAGAAGGCACACAGCATGCATTAGTAGTCCTAGAAGCCAGGTTTTAATATCCGCTCTCCATGGAGCAGAAGTAGAACCTTTGCGTTGTTCAGTGCTTACAACACTGCTTACCAACGCCTGTCGCTGTCCCTGGAACTCACTGGGTGCCAAGTGTACTCAGCTAATGGTGAGGCTTTGGGGAAGCTGCTCGTCTGCTGACAACAACTAATTCCAAATCTATGAGTATCAAAACACAGTAACCTTTTAATTCAAAACAAACTAACCACATCAGATTTGACCCTTACAACTCCTGTCAATCCTGTGTCCCCCTTTCAACTGCACAAACTATACATTGATTACGGATGATTACCAGTGCCATGCCACTTGCTAGATGCCACCTTAAGAATGTGAGATTGAGGTAGAAAATTACCAGTGTTTGTCAGAGGGCTGCAAGCACCATCCAAAATTATTTATTCCTGCACAAATCCACCTCACTAAGAGATTATAGCATCTTCCTTCAATCCTCAGCTTTTGATCACTCATGTGACCCTGTGATTCTGTCTCTGATTACCAGGAAAAAAGTCACCAAGCTTAGAAAAATAGACAAAATAACTCTGGTTGGTAACTTCTTGGTGAGGACCCTTACTCTAGAAACCTGGGCCTCAGACTAGGAATAAGTTATTGTTGCCAGGCTGTACGACAGTCAAAGATACTAGAGAATTCCAGTATTGTATATCATGTAAGAACACGCTACACCAATGGCAGATACTGACCTAATAATTATGGACGACACAGAGAACCTCTGAAACCGTTAGTGTGAAGTGTAAGCAAATAAATGCCCATGGCTACTTCCTGGACATCCAAAGAAGGCTGCATTAATAAGTACAGGGCACATTTATGCTTCAGCAATGTTCCTGTGGCATGCCCATGCTTCGCTGTCGATATAAAATGAAATGGGTATTAATTGGGCTAATAATAGTATAGGTGTAATGGATAGTTTAAATAACTATTATTTAATATCCATTGTAACAGCTGTGGCATAGCCTTGAAGGGCCATGGTACACTGAGCAACTGTAATTACCTAACAGTTGCTCACCTGACAAGCTACAGAGGCAAAGCTGCATGCTCTGTAGCCGTGGGCCCAGCCGTGGGCCTAGGGACTCCCTTCACAAGCCATCGGAGCCTTCTGTGATGACAGTCTGCACTTTGGATCAGTCTCCATTGAAGCAGAAGTGGAACCAATTTCCTAGGATTGTTCGGATTGAAACTAAGCACAAATGCAGCCCTTAACACGTATAGCCTGGCAGTTACTTGAAATAGTCAAAGCAAGGATGACATTGGCTGTTTCCCCTGAAACAAAGAGATGGGCATTAAGAGGAGAATGGAGACAGGGCTGTGGGCAAAGGGAGAAAAACCACCACCACCACCATCGTTTTTAATGCTTGCTCTATTTACTGGGCACAAGTGAAATCTCAGAAAAAGATTATCATAGCTACAGTGCAAACATAGGTGTGTACAATTCATACAGGAGACAGATTCAAAAGGGTGAGGTGAAAGTCCATACATCTATGTAATGCTATCCTTTGTTAAACCTACATGAAGCCGTGTTCTTAAACTGCCTAAGCATTGCACATTGATGTATCCTCCTGGATTTCCATTTCTTTTGGAAAAACCATTATATTAATACAAAAACGGAGAACTGCTCTGCCTACACCGATACAAATGGATATTTGCAACTGCTCACTGGTAAGTGTTCTCACTGTAGCTATTGGATAGGGTTGGGAAGGGTACACCGTGTCAGAGGACAAAGTAAGGACTCCTAGGTTTTATTCTCAACTTCTGTGAGAATACTACAATTTAGTCTCAACTTCTGTGCTACTACATTATTACTACTGCATGCAAATTACCGCATCCATTTGCCTTAGTTTACCCGTCTGCGACTAGGGATACTACCTAACTCTGCTGGTGTTTTGTGGAGCTTAAATTAATTATTATTATTATTATTATTAAACATTTATAAAGCGCCAGTAACAACCTGGCGCTGTACAGAACATATAATCAACTGCGGTCCCTACCTGTGGCTTACAATCTAAAAGACAAGGAGGGGGAGACAAGGAGAGGGGACAGCGGGAGAGACATGGGAGAAGACAAACAAACATTCAGGCGGATGCGAAGTCTCAGGTGCGTGTACTTGGCTTGGTTACAAGGTGGTCGGTAGCAGCAGTCAGCAGAGGAGGGCTGACAGTAAGAGCAAGGGGAAAGACTAGAGGGCATTGGGAAAGGCAGCATGGAAAAGGTGGGTCTTGAGGAGGGATTTGAAGGAGCGGAGGGAGGAGGCGAGGCGGACGTCGGCAGGGAGGGAGTTCCAGGCATGCGGGGCAGCGAGGGAGAAGGGACGAAGGCGGTTGGGCGAGCAGGAGAAGCGAGGGAGAGCGAGGGAGGGGACAGCGGAAGAGCGGAGAGCGCGCGCAGGAGCGCGTAGGGCGATTAGGTCCGAGAGGTAAGGGGGAGCTTGGTCATGGAGCGATTTGAACGTGAAAACCAGGAGTTTGAACAGGATACGTTCAGGAAGGGGGAGCCAGTGAAGGGAGAGGAGGAGAGGCGTCACATGGTCGAAGCGACGGGCAGAGTGAATGACCTTGGCGGCAGAGTTTTGGATCGCCACAAGGGGGGACAGGTGGGAGCGAGGGAGGCCAGCAAGGAGGAGGTTGCAGTAGTCGAGGCGAGAGATAACCATGGCATGAACAAGGATTTTGGCCGAGGAGACAGATAGAAAGGGGCGAATGCGGGCAATGTTGAGGAGAGCGAATCGGCAGGATTTGGCCACAGAGTCAATGTAAGGTTTAAAGGAGAGGTGCGTGTCAAAAATGAAGCCCAAGCTGCGGGCACGGAGAACAGGACGGATGGTGACCCCATCAATGCAGACGGTCAGGTCAGAGGGAGAGGAGGGGGAGGGAGGAAAAATGAGGAGTTCAGTCTTGGCCATGTTCAGTTTGAGTTGGCGTCGGGACATCCAGGCGGAGATATCAGAGAGGCAGTCGACGAGGCGTGAGCGGACAGAGGAGGAGAGAGAGGGGGTAGAGAGATAGAGTTGGGTGTCATCAGCATAGAGATGGTATTGGAACCCGTGGGAGGCAATAATTTCACCAAGGGACCGGGTGTAGATAGAGAAGAGGAGAGGGCCAAGGACAGAACCTTGGGGAACCCCAACCGAGAGGGGAAGGGAGGGGGAGGTCGACTCGGGGAGGGAGACATTAAAGGAGCGGTCAGAGAGGTAGGAGGAGAACCAGTCAAAGACAGAGCCACGGAAGCCCAAAGAGTAAAGGGAGTCCAAGAGGAGCGAGTGGTCGACAGTGTCAAAGGCGGCAGAGAGGTCAAGGAGGACAAGAACGGAGTAGTGGCGCTTCGATTTAGCGACAAGTAGATCATTGGTGATCTTGGCCAGGGCAGTTTCAGTAGAGTGGAGGGGGCGGAAGCCGGACTGGAGAGGGTCGAGGGAGGAGTTGGCAGAGAGGAGGTTCAGGCAGCGGGAGTAGACGACACGTTCCAGGAGCTTCGAAGCAAAGGGAAGGAGGGAGACCGGCCGGTAACTAGAGGGATCGAAAGGGTCCAGGGTAGGCTTTTTGAGGATGGGGGAGACAGTGGCATGTTTGAAGGCAGAGGGGAAGGAGCCTGTGGAAAGGGAGAGATTGACAACATGCAGAAGGGGGGGAGCGACAGTGGGAGCAATAGAGGTCAGGAGGCGGGAGGGGATCGGGTCAAGGGGGCAGGTGGAGGGGTTGGATGAAGAGAGAAGAGCAGAGATTTCCTGGAGAGAGGCAGGAGGGAAGGATGCGAGGAGGGAGGGGGGCGGGGGAGGGGGCGGGAGGGGAGCGGGGGGCGGAGGGGGGCGGGAGGCAATATCCCGACGGATCTTGTCAATCTTGGAGGTGAAGAACGACGCAAGATCCCGAGCAGCAAGGGAAGAGGGCGGGGGAGGGCAGGGGGGTTTGAGAAGGGAGTCGAAAGTAGAGAAAAGGCGGCGAGGGTCGCGGGAGAAAGATTCGATCCTAGAGGCATAATAGCGCTGCCTAGCTAGGGAGATAGCCGAGGAGAGGGAGGAGAGGGAGAATTTGTAATGGAGGAAGTCAGGGAGGGAGCGGGATTTGCGCCAGAGGCGTTCGGCAGCCCGGGCGCAGGAGCGGAGGTAGCGGATGGCAGGGGTAAGCCAGGGGCGGGGGTCGAGGGGGCGGACGGGGCGAGCAGAGGGGGGGGCAAGAGAGTCAAGGGTCGAGGAGAGAGAAGCGTTGAGAGCAGAGACAGCAGAGTCAGGGGAGGAGGAGGCGAAAACGGGGGGGAGAAGGGGGGAAAGATGTGCGGCAAACTCCGAGGGAGTAAGGGCCTGCATATTGCGGAAGGGGCGCATAGAGGGGGAGGCGGAGGGGGGTCGGTGGGAAAGGCTGAAGGAGCCGAGGAAGTGATCAGAACTAGGGAAGGGGTCAAAGGAGAGGTCAGTTAGAGAACAGTTTCGAGTGAAGACGAGGTCGAGGGAATGGCCGTCAGTATGAGTGGGGGAGTCGGTCCAGAGTCGGAGATTAAAGGAGGAAGCGAGAGAGAGAAAGCGGGAAACAGAGGGGGCGGAGGGCGTGTCAACGTGAATGTTGAAATCACCAAGGATAAGAGTGGGGATATCATCGGAGAGGAAGAAGGTGAGCCAGGATTCAAAGTCCGGGAGGAAAGAGGAGAGGGAACCCGGGGGGCGGTAGATGACAGCAACCCGAAGGTGTAGAGGGGAGTATAAGCGCACAGAGTGGGCCTCAAAGGAAGGGAAGGAGGAGGAGGGGGGAGGGGAGAGGGTTTTGAATTGGCAGTGCTTAGCAAGGAGCAAGCCCACACCACCACCCAGGCCCTCAGGGCGGGGGCGGTGAGAGAACGACAGGCCCCCGGAGGATAGAGCGGCCGGGGTAACAGAGTTGGAGGGCGTGATCCAGGTTTCCGTAAGAGCCAGGAGTTGAAAGGGGCGAGAGAGGAAGAGATCGTGGATGAAGGGAGCTTTAGCCACGGACGAGCGGCAGTTCCAGAGGGAGCAGGAAAAAGGCAATTGGTGTTTGGGAAGGCAGGGGATGCGGATGAGGTTGGGGGATGGGGTACGGACGGGTTTGGGCCTAGGGGGAATGGGTAAGGGGGGATGAGGGTGGGGAGGGGGGATGGGCGTGGGTGAGGATAAGGGGTAGGTTGGCTGGAGAAAGGCTGCTGGTGAAGGGAGAGGGAGAAGGAGGGGGTGCGTGAGAGAGGCTAGAAGGAGGGCGGTGATAGAGGGCGCGGAGGCAAGGGAGGTATAGGGAGGCATCATAGGTGTTACCTGTTCAGGTGTGGGGGGCAGCCAGGCCTGCAGGGGCCGCGTGCGCGTGGGTGCTGTCAGGGGGGTGGCCCCTCGCTGTCCTCGCTCCGGCCTCACAACGGCAACAAAACGGCCGCTGCCCTTTTGTCGCCGCCCTTCGGGCGCCGCCCAAGGGCTGCCCGAAGGGCAGCTTTGGCCTGGGGCCAAATTAAGTGGCAAAATGCTTTGAAACCATCAGATAACGTTTTTAATATAAAAGCAGCATACTGTTAACAATAGAGAAAATGAGAATAGATAAGAGATGGGACCAATTGGGCCATGGAATAATAAATTGCCTGTTGTGGGACTATTTATTTAAAATTCATATACCCTGCCCTCTCCAACCACAGCCGGCTCGGGGCGGCTAACAACAAACAAAAACAAAATAATAATAATTCCATTAAAAAACAATATAAATCCCCCCATCATCCCATCTCCCATCTAACCCCCCCCCCATCCCATCCCTCCCTCACCCGTCCACTCCACCAAATGCCTGGCTGAACAGCCAGGTTTTACAAGCCCAACAAAAGGCCAGCAGGGCCAGGGCCAGGGCCAGGGCCAGGTGAGCCTCCTCCGGGAGGGCGTTCCACAGCTGAGGTGCAACCACCGAGAACGTCGTCGCCATAGCAGCCCCCCGATTGACTCAGGGGACCTTCAAGAAGGCGCCCCCAGTAGACCGCAGGAACCGAACCAGAACCCAGGAGTGAGGCGGTCCTGCAGGTATGTCGGGCCTAGGTCATGTAAGGCTTTAAAAGGTGAGAACCAACACCTTGAAATCGGGCCTGGAAGAAGCTAGGCAGCCAGTGCAGAGAACGAAGCACTGATGTAACGTGCTCCCTGCAACCCAACCCCGTAAGGAGCCGGGCTGCCGCATTCTGCACCAGCTGCAGTCTCCGAGCCGTCACTAAGGGTAGCCCCACGTAGAGCGCGTTGCAGTAGTCCAGTCTTGAGGTAACAAGAGCATGAATGATGATGGCCAGGTCAAAGTCTGAGATATAAGGCCAAATTTGCTTAATCATTAAAGATACTTTGAAACAGACTCAACCAATGTCACATGGGATTGCAGTGGCAGAAATGCCAGCTTGAAGGAGGCCATTGGATAAGATGTTTCAGTAGTTGTTGTCAGCCATAACCACCTACATGCAAGGCTTTGAGGGCTCCAGCTCCTCCTCGAATGGAAAGGCATCCCCCTCTAGCTTTACAACTTTAAACCCAACTCCCTGAGAAAAACATGGCCTCTCCTGCTCTCTGCAAGACCCAGGTGGCATGTTGCACCATCCTGGGCATGGGTGCTGGTCACTAGTTTTCTCTGCTGTTTTCAGTCAATCACTGTCCCCTTTCAGCCTGCCTTGATTCTCATTTCATCTTCATGCATCTCTCCATCTCATCTAGGATCTTCCTCAGGGGAACAGCCAGGTCAGACGGGCCTTAGTGCAGAAGATGAAATGGGCTCTGCTGCAGCCGCACCAGGGAGCATGGGCCCCTGGGCTCCTGCCTGTCCCTCTTATAGCTATGCTCTTGCGCTGGTTATCGGACGTTGGCTTCTGGAATCTCTCAACGCTCACTCTAAAGACCCAACCTGATTCTCCCAACGCTATCGCTGGAATTGTTCGCAGGTTTGTTTTGTGCACTCCTTGTCAGGCACAAATTTTCTGCAATCTCTCTTATTAAAAAAAGACACTGTTCACCTCTAAACTTCTTTCTTCTTCGTTTTCACAAGAGTGTCGGCTGCATCTCCTCGTCATTCCAGTCCCTCTTCTGCTCCAGGGCCTATTCCAATCGAGCCGCGCCCCTGCATAGTCATCCGTTTCTCAACACCATGCAGATCAGAGACTACTTTATGAACGTTTTGTACACTCGGACCTTCGCCTTCAAGTGGAGCCCTTCCCCGTAAGTGACAGGGGCAATATTTGTGCAGGCACCCACAGTTGCCTCCTATGTTGGCCTCTCTAATCTGCTTTACAGCACTGCCCACATGGGGAAACTCCTCCAATTCCTTTACCCTGAGACCTTCCGAAAGGAGGAGCGGGGTCTTCCTCCCTTTCCTTGCTAACTCTCATGATTTGGATATTCCTTTTATTTATGGTCAATAACGCAGTTGCTAAAACGTTGATTCCACACTTCATAGAATCGTAGACTTGGAAGGGACCTCCGAGGCCATTTAGTCCAACCCCCTGCTCAGTGCAGGAAATCCGCAGCTGCAGCATCCTGGACAGATGGGCCGTCCAGCCTCTGTTTGAAAACCGCCAGCGAAGGAGAGCCCATCCCTGCCCAAGGCAGTGTCTGCTCCGCTGTCGAACAGCTCCTACCGTTAGGAAGTTCCTTCCTAATGTTTAACTGAAATCGGCTTTCTTGTAATTTGAGCCCATTGGTTCTAGTCCTGCCCTAAGGAGCAACAGAGAACAAGTCTGCTCCATCGTCTCTGTCACGGCCCTTCAGATATTTGAAGACCGCTACCATGTCTCCCCTTAGTCTTCTCTTCTCCAGGCTAAACATCCCCAGCTCCTTCAACCTTCCCTCATAGAACTTGGTTTTCATGCTCCAGAACATCCTTCAATTCCTGTGGGTGCCTTACCATGAGAGAGTCAGGGTGTGTATGTGTCAATCTCTTTTCGGGGGGGTGTGTGTGTGTGTGTCTGTGGATTTATTTGGCTAACAAAGTCCATCATCAGACTACGTACACTCCCTTATCAGAAGTCAACGTTCACTTCAAATGTTTATGTTATTCCATAGCTTAACATAAAACCACCAGTGGAAGTCCTAGCAAGGACTCTGGTTCATGGTGTCCCGTCCCCCCACTCCCCCGCCGCCAATAGCGAAACAGGAGTGAACATGGGTCCCTGGTCATAAAGCTTGCTGGGAACATGGTATGTTACCAAGGAGGGAGGATGACCCTATAAAATGGAAGGCAGAGGAATGCCATGCAAAAATATCCTGTTTTCAAGTAAAAGTCATTGGCACGGAGGAAAAGAAAAGAAACACTGGTAAGTTTCGTTTAGAAATGACCAAGTCTTGCTGATAAGTTTGGGGATTTTTCAGACTCCTTTATCCTATGTCAGGTAACTGGAGCAGAAGTGACTGTTCCCCCAATGAGATGATGCAACCCCCCTCCCGCAAATTAATACGTACATCACTGCAAACGAAGTAGTTTATGAGAATCCTTGCCTGCCTTTGCTGAATTCAACAGAGAAAAACTCTTCCAACCTGTATTAATAATGCACAGCCAGGTTGTCACTGGAATAGCGATGTGCATTCTTGCTGGAAAAAAAACGAGGCCATAAATGTACTATCTTTAAGACAATTAGCTTTCCTAAGAAACTACACTAAACATTTCTTTCATGAGTAATCAAATTATGTTAAATTAAACCTCCTAATTTTAATCATGCCATTGGTCAGCTTCTATTTATTTTCTCTACCCCCTTGGTTTCGCTCTAGATCTGTCACATTACATTAACACCTTTCCTACTCACTGCCTACAGAAATAACAGCCTTCGACATGCCTGCACAATCCATTTGTCCTGCTCTAATTACTTTTTGACATAACCTCCTTTGCTGCTATCTTGCCTTTTCTGACCTCTGTTTTAAATGGCTCTAATATATATGATCTTTAAACCCTACCATGATACATACATAGATATACATGTGTACACGCACAGAGTGGTATGAGGTCATTGATGCAGAAGGCATTAACATTGCAGATCACAAACATTGGTACTGTGCTAATGGATTATTAAATACGGAGCCCAGCAGTTCCTACTCTCTGCTATGACTCTGCCCTGAAACCAGGCTCACTCAAAACCAACATTCCCAAATTGTAAACCTATTCTCTAGAGATGGTCAGCTCTCAACTGCAATCTTCTGCTGAAAAAACCTGTTAAACCCCATCAGCGATACACTGACTGGCTCGGAGAAAAATTAATTTTCACAGTAGGGGGACAATGAAGTTTTACAAACGCTAAATTACTGCAAACTGTATCTTCCTTCTGATTTTGGAACTGTCCCTCTCTCACCAGTTTGGTAAAGACCCTTCACGTGTTCCAGTGCCTAGAGGGAAGGGGGAGGTTAAAGGCAGTTCTGATTGAGGGCCAGCATTTAGCCATATTAAAGCAGAATCGCGAATGATACAAGGTTCCGTTGCTTCAGCTGTATCGTACTTGTGAAGAGGATGTGTTAAGCCACTTCAAGGCTTCCCAGTGTGGCATGCAACCGCTGATCAAAACCGGAAGGGAACAGCCAACGGTTAGTAATGAAACATGAATTGTTTATTACTAAGGCAATGAAATTCAATTTTAACAACATCAAAGCATGCCAAGCAGAACTGGCTGAAGTGTAAGAAAAAGTATCCGAGGACTGAGTGTGACAGCAGGTTATCTAAAATAGAATCACAATTACCGAACTGGTGTGATACCAAGCTTTTTGCGTTGAAATGACTTAAAAATACAACTGTTCCTCTAACAGCGGAGCCAGCCAGGCCCAAAAAGGGTGTTTCAATTAAAAACAATGGAGAAGTGAATATAGGCAGCTTGACCAATGAGAGAGAGAAACCAACCTCCTCAACTTCCCTAGGTGCAAGGCATTTGATGTAGTCGGGTTTAGACTGACAGATCACTTTTGCATACAACCCCAAATTTGGGACAGTCAAAGAGGGACAAGCCCCACCCCTTGGTCAATAAGCATTGCCCCCCACCCCCTCCTAACATTCCGAGGGCATAAGGAGGGACAGGTGCTGTCCTGCTTCTCATTCCACTTAGGAGACATTCACATCTGCACAATTTCTGCTTTTATGCGCATTTTCTCCCAGCCTTGGAAGAGTTGGATTTCACAGCCGTCAATTGGCTTTGTAAATGTGCATAAAAGCAGAAATTACAGGGAATAGCGCAGCCGCATTCACAAAAATCCACAAGGTTTGCCATCTGATGTTTTCTCCTGGCCTTGTAAACACACTTTCATGTACATGTGAAATGTGCCCTTAGTTTCATGTCGTTCCATCATCATCTCCCCATTCTCCTCTCAAGGGTTTTTCCTGGGAGGCCACCAGGGAAGAGGTGTTGCAGAGCAATAACTGATTCGCAATCAGTGAGGACAAATGCAGCTGAAGGTTTAAAAACAGAACTTTACTTAAGCTTTCTCAGACACAGATTCTTAGTTTTATCTAACGAGTAAGAAGACAAAATGGAGACTGAGAATGAGAGAGAAGGGAAGAAGGAGTGGTTACACAAAGGAATTCAACTGTAAAACCCCATCTTCCTTCCATGTACACATAAACTTAGCAGCGTCATCTGATGGCTCTATAATCAATTACTGTTCTTAATGCAGCAGGCATTAACTTATGGATGTTGCATATACCAACACCCCTTCTCAACACACAGAAGTTAACCTACTAAACCCATTTTACTTAGTATCTTTCGGTGGCGCTCTCCTGCTAAAGGTTTTGTCAGGGCATCTGCTACCATGTCTTCTGTAGCTGTCTTTGTCCATTTGTTGTGTTCCCCTTCTGATGTTTGTAAGACGTGTCAAACGGGGGGCCACGATGGAGCGAGCATTCTCGGTGGTGGGACCGCGGCTGCGGAACTCCCTTCCGGAGGAAGCTCGCCTGGCCCCAAGCCTTTTAACATTTCGGCGGAACTGTAAGACCTGGCTGTTTGCCCAGGCCTTTGGGAGGGAGGGTGGGGAGGGATGATTTTAGTCCCCCACCCATTTATTTATTATTTTTCTAGCCCTGTTTTATATG
>QEPC01012679.1:9526126-9597232 GCA_003113815.1 Sphenodon punctatus | reverse complement strand
TTTTATTGTTGATTGCTGGAAGCCGCCCCGAGCTGCGTGGAAGGATTGGGGTGGGGGGGAGATAGTTTTAGCCATGTTGAGTTTGAGTTGACGTTGAGACATCCAGGTAGAGATGTCAGAGAGAGAGCTGGTGAGCAGGGCCGGCCCTACTGCGGGGCGGCTCGGGGTGGCTCCCCGAGCCCTGCTCCTGGGGGGGCCCCAGCTCCTGACCTGACAGTGGCTGGGAAGTGGGGACTCTGAGTGTGGGGTCCCTGGCCGACTCCGACTGACAGGCAGCGGAGGGGGCCAGCAGGAGTGAAGGAGAGGCAGAGGCCCCTCCCCCTCTGCTGCCTGTCACAGTCTCGGCCAGGGGAAATGAGGGAGTGAGAGGCAGAGTCCCCGCCTCTCCTTCATTTCCCCTGGACTAGAGACTGACAGGCAGGAGGGGGGGGCACCCACAGAGCGAGGGAGAGAAGCAGGCAGAGGCCCTGCCTCTCCCTCACAGCACCGGCCCCCTCTGCTGCCTGTCAGTCTCTCAGCAGGAGAAATGAAGGAGAGGCGGGGGTCTCTGCCTCTTTCTCCCTCATTTCCCCATGCCGAGTGTGACAGGCAGCTGGGGGGGGGGGGCAGTGGAACTTCCGGTGGCAGCGGGCAGCACAACGGTAGATTTAATCTGCTGCCGTGGTGCCCACCGCGCCTGAAACTCCGAGCCCAGCATAGGGCCCATGCCAGAGGTGCCAGCAGTGGATCAGGTAAGCGATCCGAATTCGATGGCTGCTCAGGCTTGGGGATGGGCGAAGGGGAGTGCCCCTCCGCCCGTCCCCAAGCCCAGGTCCGGGTAGCGTGCCACCCCCAGACTGGGCCGGGGAGCGCAGACTGGGCCGGGGAGCACCCCTAGGGATGCCGGGCGGCGGCAGCAAAGCCACCGGCAGAGCCCCTTTCTTCCGCATTTGTTCCCCACCCTGGGTCCCGTTTATACTAAGGTCGGACCTGCTGGTGAGGCGAGCTTAAATAGATGGTGATGTTGGCTTCTTTCATGGGTATGGTTTGCAATAGTTCCACCAAATATTTCCACTTTTAGATACATCCTTGGATGTCTATGTCCCTTGGATTCTCCATCCGAGTTTGCTGAAGCCTTTTCCCCCTGAAATCCACTGTCTTTGATAGACTCTCTTTCTTTTCTTTTTTCATAGGATTGTGAATTCCATAATTTCATGATTGCTTACTCCCAGAGTGCTATCACCTTAACATTCTCAACGAATCCCTTCCTATTGGTCAGAATTAGATCTAAAATTGCTGTCCCTTTAGTTGTTTCCTCAGCCTTCAAGAAGAGACCGTTGTTCCTCGCACGTGCCAAGAACCTTTTGGACATGCTAAGTTTTGCTGTGTTATTTCTCCCAACAGGTATCAGGGTAGCTGAAATCACCCATTATAACCAACTCACTTTTTTAGATGCTTTAGTTACTTGCCCAAAGAATACCTCATCTCGCACCTCAGTCTGATTAGGAGGTGTATAGTAGACCCACACCGCGACACTTCTTCCATCCCCCCCTTCTTATCCTGACCCAGATACTTCTCCAGAGCTGCCACTGCCTGTCACCTTTGACTTCTCCAAAAGATTATTATTTCTTGGTATGAATTGCCAACCCCTTTTTCTCTTGCCTGTCCTTCTGAAACAAACTATACCCCCAATACTAATATTCCAGCCATGAAAGTTGTCACACTATGTTCCAGTAATACCAATTCAGTCATATAGTAGTTAGAGGTTTGGGTAGCTATGGGGTTTGTTGTGTGCATAAACTGTACTTATATGCATTACTGATTGTATTGGGCGGGTCCCCCTGTGTGGGATTTAAGCCCAACTGTATTTTTGTTGTTGTTATTGTATGGGTTTCCCCTGCGTGGGATTATAAGCCCTATTGTATTGTGATATTGATATTGTGAGCCGCCTCGAGTCAACAGTGGTTGGGAGAGTGCGGGATATAAATAAATGATGAGGATTGAGGATGAGGAGAATGGATGATAATTTCAACCTTGGATTTTGACAGCCAGTTCATTTTTGTTGCTTTTACTCCTTCCATCAGCTTATAGGGGGCCCGTCCCTTCCCTTTAAAAGAGGATGCTTATGAAAAATACAGGGTGCAGGGTTGCTCTGGAATCAAAGCAGCCCTGCACCATGTATTTTTCATAAGCATCCTCTTTTAAAGGGGAGGGATGGCCCCCCTATCAATATATAGACATTTCAGATTGTTAGTAGACTAATACACTCACCATGTTGCTAGATTCAGAAATGTGTCTTTTACTGAAGCCACTATTTGAATGGGAAAATGATTTCCTGTTCACAAGGATGAGAAAATTTGGGGGAAGCCAGTCCTCACTTTACTACAGTCCGAACAATATTTAAACAGGCTGGTGCAGCAGATGAAAGAACGTGAAAATACATCTTGGAGGACGTTCACTTACGGGAGAAATGTGTCAGATTCTCAACGGCTTTCTGCACATCTTGCACTCTCACTGCTCCGACACTCTTCATGTTGGTTCACAAAGAACTTTACAGGCCAAGACTATCCTGCTGTGGGTGACAAACCATATAAACAGCAAGCCATTTGGTTTTATTTACTGCTGTCCTGGATTTTAGTATGGGACTGGTGAAAGCTCTTGTGGAGATTCCAGAAGATTAGTTCATGGTGTGATTTAAGATTGTTTTATGCTTAAATGTCCTTAACTCTCTTTAACATAATTAACTGTTTTCCCCGTAAAACTTTTATAGGCGACTTCTATTAATTGCAGATTACATTCTTTTAGAGAGCTCCATGCTGCTGTCATTTGGATGAAGAAATGTAAAATGGAGGTCCTGGCCACTTTGCAGATGATCTTGTAACAGCTATGGTGCTAAATATGGTGTTTTCAGCAAATCCTTGTTTAGATAATTGCCTCTCCTCATTTCCACTGGATAACATGATCTCCACTGCTGGGGTCAAGCATTAAATCACTGCTATTGTTTGCCTCACTGTTATTTACGCAGATGCATTGCTCCAAACTGGGCAATATTGTGCTACCGCAAACCTATACGAAGAGACACACAAAGCTTTTCAGCTAGAGTTGGGACTGGAAGAATTTAAGGTAATACCCCAAAGAATTTAATGTAAGCTAGTACTTTTGAGCCAGCAGAGGGCTCCCTTCTTCTCCACTAGTGAAGCCAGAACACTTAGGGCATTTTTAGACGAGACAAAAAACGCAGCTGATCCTTTAACCACCGGCTTACTTTGTTCTCGTCTAAATGTTTGACGCGGTCTGAAGCCGCTTCTCTCCCGTATCAAACCGGTCGTGGATTCCTACCTCCTCACTTCTGCATCTGTGATGTGCCGTCATTCACGGGAGCTTCCCCTGTGTACTTCCGGTTATGCTGGCTACCTCGCGCAGGCGCAGAGAGGCACGCAAGTAGGCAGGGCAGAGACTCTCTGCGACGCTCTTTAGAACATCAGACATGGTGTAGAGAGTAGCGGGTTAATTAGGAGGAGACGCAATAGCCGTGCCTTGTAAATGCGCAATGCGCCATGCACATTTACAAGACATGCGGCAGAAGCAGCGATTGCGTCAGACCCCCGTGAGTTTCATGCATGTCTAAAAAAGCCCTTGCTGTTTTACGGAACCCCAAAAGTGCCGTGCAGAAGTGTGTCACAGTTCCTGCCCCAAGGTGCTTACATAACTTTTCCAAGTTAAACATCAAACAAAAAATGGGGGGGGGGGGTGTCCAATAAGTTCTCTAGTATATACCAAAGCATCTGCTCACGCAAGATCTCGCACAATTCAAGTTTCCATTTTAGCCTCTACAACAAATGCTTTCAAAGAACATTCATTCCGTTTAGAAGAGTATTTTTTTCATAACACACTAAACTTAACAAAGAAATAAATGAGTGCACATGAGAGGGATGAAATAAAAGTTCTCAGGCTCGGTACTGGAAAGGTAACAGTCCCATATTCCAGTGGGTCTTCATCTTTTACCAGCAAATACATGCAAAGAGTATCGATCGCCATCAGGATCAGGATTCCATCCATAGATTGCATGAATCCACTTGGGGGACTGTTCCACAGTTTAGAAATTTCTATTATGTTCCTTCTAAGTCAGGGATGGGGAACCTGAAGATCAGGGACCAAATGCGGCCCCTTTGGCCCAGTTCCAGTTCCCACCCATATGCACTGAAAGAATGAGCTCCGGGTAAGGGAGCAGAGATGAGGACATGTACACAATGAGAGGGGACAGATCCATGATCTGGACCCCCCATTTCTGAGCGCACCCCTTAAACACCCTCATTCCTAGCTTCTATGCAGCCCTTGTAGCTGGACTACACTCTAGCTAAGATCAAGCAATGCAACAACATAGCGTCAAATGCATCCTTCAGCAAGCGACTCAACCCCTCCCCTTCAAGCATAAGGGGCTCTAATCCAATAGGTCTTCACCACTTACTATGACACCCTCCATACCCATCTCATTTATTTGTTTAAATTTATATCCTTCCCTATGCTGAAGGCTCACAGCAGGTGGTAACATATAAAACTGAATATATTGTCTCCTCAACACTCCCTGCAAACCCTCTCCACACCTACCAAACAAAGATCTTACATTGCCTCCAGAAAATACTCCGGCTTTGACGAACGGCTGATGGTAGTTTCAAGGGGGCACTCCTGGCTGACCTTCACGGGTTGTGACGGCATATACAGGAGGCGGCAGTCTTTCAGATACGTGGGGGCTAATGTAGTAACTTCCACAGGTATGTAGATTTCAAGTTCTCCTTGGAATCGCTCCATTATTCCTGTTCTAGCATACCAGTTTCCCGGCTGCCAGTCTGGATAGAAGTGAAATCGGCAGAGTCATTTGGACAGCATTGGGTGCAATACCATCAGACACTTCAGTAGTAGGTGAGACCATGAAGCCCAAGCCCCAGGAAAGACAGCGGACAAGGGATTTTACTGCTCATGCCCATTTTAAATGGCAGTATGGCTCCCTGAGCAACTACTTTTTCAAGAGTCAAGTATTCCTTAAAGACATTTTTATTTAATAACTGCTCAATTAATGAGACTAAACAATGTAATCTTAATGCATCTGTAAGTCTGGCTTTTTTGGTGCATATTTTTGATCACAGTTTTCTCTGCCCTAGGCTGAGGCAAGTGCTGTACTCTGTGATGTAACACTCAGAGTATGAGTTAAGACATATGGCGTGCTCATTTAAAGACATTAGTATTTCAAATTTTTTCCCAAGCAGAGAGAGAGAGAGAGAGAGAGCACGCGTGGGTGGATACAGTGTTGTTCCCTAAGGAGACAGAGACCAAGTAGTTCAGATGGTAATATGTATTGGAACAACGTCTGTTGGTGAAAGTATGCAAGCTTTTGGGACTTGCTCAGGTCTGATTTTTGCCCCCCAAGAAATTGTTTTCATTTGCAATCGTGTGCACAAACTACTCCCTTCATGACGAAGTCTGACTGTGAGAAGTCTACATTTCAAAATACTCCCCACTCAGATTTCAATGAGTTTACCTAACATTAAAAAGCCTCCCAAGATCCTTTTGAGACAGGTAAGGGGTAGAAGAAAGCACATTTCACCAACATGGAAGCAGCAGTGTTCAGTGAGGATTGAAGCAGCAGCAGAACTGCCCAACAGTTCAGCAAAGAACATTGAGAAAAATTTACAACTGAAAACACAGACAGCTTTGACAAAAGGTAGCTAAAAAGCATCATTTTATATAGGACATGAAGGTCACCCCCCATAATTCATACAGAAATTGCTAAGAAATAACCCCATGCAAATGTGGATCTCTGGGTGGTGTGCTTCTCTGATACTTACTCCACTTAGTCAGTGAATACAGGATTTTACAAGGTGATTTAGAGCTCCTGGCCTTGTGAGCTGTACCTGAGGCAACTAAAGGTGTTAGAAAATTATTTTGAATGACTCGATTTTTTAGTTTATATTTGAGCCACAGCTTATTTTTTCTTTAATCCTCGCAAATGTATATTTATGCAACTGTTGCAGACTGCTCTTGGGGGTTTTCAGGATGAAGTCCAAATCATGGGCCATGGTAGGAACAAGTATGAATTTATTTCTAGTGAGAATCTTATGAGAATCCTTATCGAGATCTCAGTACAATCTCAATAACAGCGTGAGATCAACGAGAACTTGTCTAAAAAGAGAAAAGAAACGGGGTGTTATGTGCATTGTGCAGCTCTCTTACAAAATGTTGCCAGCATCAAAAGGGGAAGAGGATAGCCATTTTGTACGTGCACATTTCAGTTTGTTTTTTTCACGAGATGCCAGATTATCCTGCTTCTTCCCTTCTAGCCAATCAGAAATGTTCCCTCATGGCATTTAAATCTGAAAGTAAAATTGATTTGCCATTGTGATCCTCCTCCAATCTCCAACTGGTCTCTGATTGGTGGCCCCTCCAATCAAAGTCCCCTTGACCACATAAGGTTGGAACTTGGGATTTAAATTCTAAGTGCTGTTATGTCCGACAGTACCAGAGACGGTACGTTGGTATACATGTGAGTCGGGATGATACGGGGGACACACATGGGTCCGGTAAGCAAGTTGAGAAAAAAAAATTCAACCAAAAAAGTGTCGAGAACTGGAGGGTTTCTCAATTCTTGAGTCTTGCTAAAAACTAGCCAAGTAAGTAATTTGTTTCGACCATAGGTCATAACAAAATACAAAAACACAAAGAAGAAACATAAACTGTATATTATTTTGTCCAGCAAAACTTGTCTAGAGTACACACAAGAAGTAAAAAATGCTGAAACAAGAGCATAACAAATCAAGACTCCCATATTACTACTCAATAATTTTCTGATAAGAACCCGGGCTAGAAGGTGGATAATATCCATCTCCAGTCTGCACAACTGCTGAAAAGCAGCACGCCTCCTGGCAGTGCCGCTCCTATTGCTGCTGTTACTCCCAGTACTTGTTCCCCAGCGGGGTTTCCATCTTTGCCTGGAGGGGGCTGGGAGCCAAGGACCTTCCACTTGCTAGTGCAAAGGTAAGGGATCCCCCAGGGCCCCAGCTGTGACTTATCGCCCCGCCCCGTGGTTTGAGGGAGAGGGGGCGGGGGCCAGGGACCCCTTCCCCGCCCGTCCCTTTTGGGCCAGAACTGCTGAAAAGCAGCAAGCCTCCTGGCAACATGCCAAAGGGCTGCTGCTAAAGGGTCCTCAGGCGTAGCCCTTTGGTGTGGTTCTGGCGGCTGGTAGGGCGGGGTGTGTGTGTGTGTGTGTTAGAAGGTTTGGGGGCGGAAGAGATTTGGGAGGGACAGCTAGTGGTGTGTTGGTCGAGTCTTGGGCCGGGCAAGGTTATTGTGTCGGGGTGTGTTTTCTGGTGGAGTTTGAATTGGGTTGTTGGGTGGGTTGGAGGAAGGTTACTATTCTTGGGGTGGTGAGTTGGGTGGGAGGGTGGGTTGGAATGTCCTACCAGGATGGGATTGGGTTAGGGGGGGGTTGTCCCCCCATAAGAGGGGGGGGATTCTACAAAGGTCTTCATGTGCCCCTCTGTGAGGGGGGAGGGGCTACCCGGCGAGAGCAGGTAGCAGGTGGAGGGGGGTTGGAGAACATAAGGAGTGCCATTCTGGGTCAGGCCAATGGTCTGTCTCCGACAGTGGGCAATCACGGTGGCTTGGGGGAAGCACCCAACGAGTCACCATGGGGGATCCATTCCCTGTTGTTTTCCCCCCACTCCCTTTCTTGGGGGGGGGAGGGGGGAAATAGAGGAACCTTGAGTGTGAGCAATTTTTTTTTAGCCTTTGAGTGCAGTTTTCTTCAGAGCAGTAGAAGTTAATGACTTCGGCTCTGATATCAGTTGAAGTTTATGTGTGTGGCTCCATGTCAGGACTGGGAATGCTTGGAACACTGTTGATGGTCAGAGCATCCGATATCAAGAATGTGTCAAGGAATTTGCCCAAGTTGACTTCTGTTCCGGTGCCTTTTCAGGTGGCTTAATATGCTCCGGGGGCTTTTTGACCCAATCTGGGAGGACCCTCATCCCCACACTCAAGCACCCGGTGCATCACTGCTGCAAGCAGTCAACCCCTTCCCTGGGCACCCAAAGAACACCAGCATCGCAGCTAGTTTGTGAGCCTGTCCAAGACATGAGAGATACTGCAAATGTGGGTCCTTGACTGTAAGGAGCACCCAACACGGCAAGCAATACTTGAACCCCAGAGTAGCCGTTTTGTGCTGGCATTTCTTCACAGTTGAGAGGGGGGACAAAAATTGCAGTGCTAAATGGATGAAAAAAAATTCTTTTCTCTTGCATCACATATAAAAAAAAAGAACCATGACTAACGTACCTCTACAGGGAAAAGAAGAGAGAGTTTGGAGCTGCTGAGGAGAATGTCTGAAGGCACAGTTCTTTCTGCCTCACCAGAGTGCGATTAGAAGGAACTGAGGCAGTTTCTGTCAGTTGAGAGGTTTAGATACATCCTGAGTATTAATTATTATTATTATAATTATTATAATAAAATTTGTATGCCAACCCCTCCTGCTAAAATCATCTGTGGGCAGCTAACAACATATTAAAGCAGATTTAAAAAACAACAACAATACACTTCAAGACCCCACAATAAAACAAATTACCCCCTACCCCACCCTAACCCAACCCACCCAGCCCATCTCCCTCAGGAAAGGCACGGCGGAACAGCCAGGTCTTACATTGTCTACGGAAAGAGGGGAAGTCGGTGGTCAGGTGGACCTCTGGTGGGAAGGAGTTCCACAGCTGCGGCGCGGCCACAGAGAACATCCTCCACAACACCGACACCTGAGAAACCCGGGGCACCTCAAAGGAGGGCGCCCCCGGCCGACCGCAAGGGCCGATCCAGGATCCAGAGGGTGAGGCGATTCTGCAGATAGCCTGGACCCAGGCCATTTAGGGCTTTAAAGGTCAACACCAACACCTCAAATTGGGCTCGGAAGACAATTGGCAGTCAGTGCAGAGAGCGAAGCACCGATGTAATGTGCTCGCATCGGCCTGCCCCCATTAGGAGACGAGCCACCGCGTTCTGCACCAGCTGCAGTCTCCGAACCAGCACCAAGGGTAGCCCCACGAAGAGCACGTTACAGTAGTCCAGTCTCGAGGTAATAAAAGCATGGACGATTGTGGCTAGGTCGGAGTCCGAGACATATGGCCAAAGCCGACACACCAGATGTAATTGGCGAAATGCCCCCTTCGCCACAGTCGCCACCTGAACATCCAGGCGGAGCTGTGGGTCCAGGAGCACCCCCAGACTTCGAACCTGAGATACCGGGCAGGACGGACCCCAATGATGAGGGCCACCACTCCCCCGGCCTTCCCCAAAACCATCACCTCTTTCTTGTCAGGATTTAACTTCAGGCGGCTCACCCTCATCCAGTCCCCCACAGTCGTCAAACACTGGGTAAGCACCGAGACTGCCGGGCCGGAGTCAGATGAAAAAGAGAGATATAACTGGGTGTCATCAGCATATTGATGACACCGTATGCCAAACTCCCTAACAACCTCCCCCAAAGGCTGCATATACACAGTGAACCAGAGAGGGGACAGGATAGAACCCTGCAGGACTCCACACATGAGGCCCCGGGGAGAAGATGAAGAATCACCCAGGACCACACATTGGGTTCTCCCAGCCAGGAAAGAGCGGAACCATTCAAGAACGGTCCCGCCAATCCCTGCCCGGTCCCGCAGCCGAGTCACCAACAACTCATGATCAACGGTATCAAATGCAGCTGAGAGATCTAACAGGATCAACAGGGTCGAACGACCCTGGTCCAACTCACGGGAGAGGTAGTCGACCAAGGCCACAAGCGCAGTCTCTGTGCCATATCTCAGACGAAGGTCAGACTGTGAGTGATCAAGAAAATAAATCTGGTCCAGATGCTCCTGCAGCTGCCGGGTCACCACCCGTTCAATAACATTTCCTAAAAAGAGAAGGTTAGAGACCGGCCGATAGCTGGCCAGGATGCCAACGTCCAATGATGGCTTCTTGAGCACGGGCCGCACCACCGCCTCCTTGAGGCAGTCCGGCATCCTGCCCTTCCTAAGGGAGGCGTTGACAATCTCCGCCAGCAATGGCCCTAATGTCTCCCAGCTGGCCTTGACCAGCCAGGACAGGCATGGATCTAGTTCACAAGGAACTGGTGAGGTTGCAGTTCATCTGCATACTCTCCCAGCTGCCTCGGCTGTCAACACCTGAGGACGCCGCGACCCTCCTGGAACATGGCCTTTCTGCCGCCTGAGTTCCAGCCACCAGCGAGCCAAAAGGTCACTTACCAGCAGATCCTCATGCCTGCCCTAATCTCTCGCCTTCCCTTTCCCTCCTTCTCCCCTCTCCCCCCTCCCCCCATCTCTTCCTTCCTCTACATCTTTTCCCCCTGCTCCTTCCTCCCAGCCCATCACTTCTCACCAACCTCCTCACACTTCCTCCTCCCCCTTAGCTACCTTCCCCACCCTCCCTACCTCTCACCTGCCCCATCGCCCCCTTTCTCCCAATCTTATTCCCATTCCCTGCCTTCCCCCTGATCAGCTCCCATTCTCCTGCTCCCTTTGGAACGGTCGCTCCTCTGCCAATAAAGCCCCCTACAGCCATGATCTCTTCCTCTCCCACTCCCTCCAGCTCCTTGTCCTTACTGAAACTTGGATCTCCCCCTCCGACTCTGTCACCCCAGCTACCCTCTCCTTTGGGGGTCTCTCCTTTTCTCACCAGCCATGCCCCAAAGGCCGGGGTGGTGGCGTGGGCCTCAGTAACTCCTGTCAATTCCAACCACTTTCTCCTCCCCCCCCTTCGAGGCTCACTCTGCGCACCTCTACGTGGCTGCCATATCCCACCCCCCTGGCTCTCTCTCCTCCTTTCTCTCTGAATTGGAGTTCTGGCTCACTTTCTAAGAATCTACCAGTTCTTTCCTGCACCCAGTTATACTACTGGTTCCACAGCTTAACCATGCATTGTGGGGAAAAGTACAGTTTGTTTTAAACTTGCTGCCTGTTATTTTAACTTCTTCAGGTGTACTCTAATTTGTTTATTATGAGTGAGAGAGAATTTTATTTACTTTCATCTCCTTATTCACAACCTCACTCATCTCTATTATTATCTTTCCCCCTCTCCAGTTTTCTCCTTTCCAAGCTGAAGTGCCCATATCTTGTTATTCTCCTCTTGTATGGCAGTCCTTCCATCCCACTGATCATCATTGTTGCCCTCCTTGGTGTCTTTTCCAGTTCAAGTACAGGTTGTTTTTTTTTACAACATGGACCGATGACAGAGTATTCAAAATGTGGGAACGTCAAAGATTTACAAAATGACATTATGATGTTTTATGTATCATTTATCACTTTCTAAATACTGCTTGGCATTTTGTTTGCTATTTTGACTGCTGCAGCACATTCTACCAATATGTTTGATGAACCAACCACAATTGCATCAAAAGCAGTCTCAGCGCTTACCCGGTGTTTGACAGCTGTCGGCAACTGGAGCAGGGCTCACCGACTGAAGCTGAATCCCGACAAGACAGAGGTGATGCTAGTTGGAAAGGTGGTGGAGGTGGCATCCTCCATTAATGATGGGGTTCACCCCCTGCTGGTTCCCCAGGTTTGGAGTTTGGGGGTGATCCTCGATTCGCTTGGATGTCCAGGTGGGGACTGTGGCGAGGAGTGCATTTCGCCAATTACTTGAGGGAACGCATCACTCCCCAGGCTCTAGATAGACCCTTGCAGTCGACCGGGGGCCCCTTCTTTGAGGTCACACCATCCTCGAGGTCTCTGTGTCCGCACCAAGGCTGTGGAACTCCCTGCCGACAGAGGCCCAGCTGGCCTCGGACCTCCCCTCTTTCCAACAAAGTTACAAGACTTGGCTGTTCCACCAGGCATTTAGAAGGGGAGTGGGTTGGGGGGGGGGGTTGTTTGTTTTTTTAAACAACCTCCTGTTTTATTTGGTTTTAATGTTTATTTATCATCGTTTTGTAAGTCGCCCTGAGTTGCTGTATCAGGAGGGACAGGGCATCGAGGTTTTTTAAAAAAAATAAAATATATAAAAATAAATAAATAAATAAAATCTCTCCTTAAATCCTCCCCCAATTTTACGTATCCACACGTAGGATTTCTTTTCCCACTGTGCACTGCTTTGCACTTAACACTGAACTTTATCAGCCTTTTATTGCCTGGTCATCTAGTTTCGTAATCCCTACGCTAGGTCTTACGACCGTTAAAAAACGAATTTGACATTCTTTAACCCTTTTGGATAGGGTGAATCCTGTGTTGGTGCAAAGAGCTGACTAGGCCCATGTCCCAATCTGCAAATCTGAGGAACAACATTAAGTAGTTGACTGCTGCAACCTTAGATTTTAGACAATTACAATCATGGTGATACAACTGAATAGGTAAGAACGTATGTCGCGCCGTAACGCATCAGACCAATGGTCCATCAAGCCCAGCATCCCGTCTCCAACAACGGCCAATCTCAGTGGCTTCAGAGAAATACCCGATGGGTCCCAATGGGGTGACCCATTCCCTGCTGTTCACTCCTACCTCTTGCCAGTCAGAGGTTACATCTTCCAAGTCTACTTGGCTAAGAGCCGCTCGTGGGCCTACCCTCCAAGCGCTTATCCAATCCTTTTCTAAATCTAGCGACGCTACTGGCCTTGACCACGTCCTCTGGCAACAAATACCACAAGTTAATTGTGCGTAGAGTGAGACGATGATTTCTTTTATTTATTTTAAATCTGCTGCCAGTTAGTTTCATGGAGTGTCCCCTAGTTCTAATACTATTTGAGGGGGTAGTAGTAGTAGTAGTCCTTTATTGTGCGGGCACCAGGCCATGACAACATCACATCAAACACATACAAAGAAGAAAAAAGATTCTAAAATATAAATTCATCAAGGACGAGCTCTCGCAACATGCAGGATCATAACTTTCCAAAATTAAATACAAAATTACATTCCACCTGACCACATAGTGGCCTGGAATTATACAAAATAAAAATAATAAAAACAGGACAAATAATATATATTCGCATATACACACACACACATATGCATATATACATACATAGGCAAATATACACCCGCTATTGCAGTGTTACCCAGCTACACATCCTGTCCTGGAGATTCAGAATCCTGCACTAGTTGGCAGGATCTAACTCTAGAGGCTATAAAAGCAAACTTAGCGACCACCGCAGTGTCATTCCTTTTATCCACCAATAAGAATACTAGGGTTTGTAAATCCAGACAAGATAAATCCATCTCTAATTTTCCAAGCATTGTAATTCTCAACTGGTCATATAAGAAACAATGGAGCATATAGTGGTCCAGATCCTCCACCTGCCCCGAGTCACATATACATTTCCTCTCAGAATAAGGGATACCTTTATAGCGACCTTGGACTACGTCTGTTCTCATCGACTGCAATCGCAGCACTGTAAAGGCTTTATGAATAGAAATGTCAGTAAGGGTGTGCAGGTAGCTAGCGCCATCGGTACCTGGTATCCAAGATCGATAATAAGGAGATAATTTAGTCATTGCAACGTAAGCTCTATCTTGTTGGCGTTCAATGTCTTCTATTCTGCGACAAATGATTTTAATAGCCTCCTTCCAGGGCAAACCAAGTATGAATTCCACAGAGAACCTAGCAGACCCAAATTACACCTAATTTCTTTCCACCATGGGTCCTTCTCACGCCAGCATTCGTCTGTTTTTTCCAGCAGACAAAAATCGGAGTAAGGACAGAGGTGAAAGTTGCAACAATTTCATCCAAAAGGAGAGCTGAAAGCCCCGCAGTAGCTAAGATGGATTTAATTCCAGTCTCCAGTATTAGAAAGGAGGCTGTTATCACTGGAGGGACTCTCAAAAGTTGTCGTAAATACTTATTTTGGATACTTTCTAATGTATTAAGTAAAGATGAACTACTTCCCCATACTTGACTGTCATAACAGATTTGTGAAACGATTTTGGCCTCATATTTTAAGGGAGGGTCTAGCAAACTGCCCCCCCATGACCTATAAAATTTATTCAGGGCAGTCAAAGAAGTAGATGCAATGGTTTTAACTGACCTAAGGTGAGGAGACCAAACCCCATTATATGCAAAAACTACTCCCAAATACCTAAAAAAAACACTAACTTGCTCTAAAAGCTGGCCATTCAAAAACCACCTCTCCCTTTTAAATTTGGAGGAGAAAACCATAAATTTAGTTTTTTGATAATTAATTTTCAGGTCCTGCTCAGAGCAGGTTTCTCCAAAATTCACCAGCAGGTGGTTAAATCCCAACCTATTTACAGACAAGAGGATAGTATCATCCGCATATGTAAGTGCAGAGATTTTCCTGCCTCCTAACTTCGGTGCATAATCATCTCCCTTATCTCTATGATCAATGATCAGCTGATTAGCGTAGAGATTAAGAAGAGTGGGGGTCAGCAAACATCCCTGCCTAACCCCACTACCAATCTCCACCTGTTCAGATAAACTACTCCTATTTGAGGGGATAAATAACTGCTTCCTATTAACGTGTTCCACACCACTCATTACTATTATTATTATTATTATAAGCATTTATATAGCGCCAGCGATGTACCTGGCACTGTACAAAAAATAAAATAGACACGGTCCCTGCCTGAGAGCTTACAATCTAAAGATTTGATAAGCTTCTATCCTATCCTCTCTCAGTCGTCTCTTCTCCAAGCTGAAGAGCCCCAACTTATCCAGCCTTTCTTTATCAGGGTGTGGAGCCGGTCCACATCCTTTATCATTGTTGTTGCCCTTTTCTGTACCTTTTCTAGATGGAGTGACCAGAACTGTACACGGCCTGGGCCCTGCTTATCTGCGGGACCGCCTCACTTCCCATGTGCCCGTGTGACCCCTGAGATCATCCGTTTTGGAGGTTCTCCAGGCGAGGTGGGTGGCCACCGATGTTAGATCTTTTTCGGTGGCTGCCCCCGTGCTGTGGAATTCACTCCCGGAGGAGGCTCGGTTGGCTCCTACTCTCCTGCTGTTTTGACGTTTGTGTAAAACCTGGCTGTTCCGCCAGGCCTTTGGCGAGGGGGGTGGGTAGGTGGTTGCTTTCCCCCTGCATATGGGATTTTAAAACTTTTTTAATTGTTTGTATTGTTGTATTGTTTTTTATATTGCTGTTCGCCGCCCCAAGCTGCCCTATGGGCAGGAGGGGCGGGAATAAAAATCTTTTATAAAATAAAAATAAAAAATAAAAATATTCAAGGTGCAGTCGCACCATAGATTTATATAGAGGCATTATGTTTCAGTTTTATTCTCTAACCCTTTCTGAATAATTCCCAACATTGTTTGCTTTTTTGACTGCTGTCGTACATTGAGCAGACTATTTAACATGACGACCCCAAGATCCTCCTCCTTTGTGGTAACCCCTAATTTAGGACCCAAGGTTGTGTACATAGAGTCTGGATTATTCGTCCCTATGTGCATCAGTCTGCACTTGTAATCATTCAATTTCACTTGTGACGATTCAAATTTCATCTGACATTTAGATGCCCAGTCACTCAGTCTCGCAAGATCCTCCTGCAATTCCTCACAGTTCGCTAGGGTTTTAATTACCTTGAATGACTTTGTGTAGACAGAGTATGGCTCCTGTGCTGGTCCCAAGTATAAGCAAACAGACAAAATAGTAGGGTCATCTCTTTTATTGGACCAACTTTGGTTAGCGGAAGTGCAAGCTTTAGGACAGTACAGGGTCCTTTGTCAGGCAAGTCAGGAGTAAGAACTGCAGATTGAGAAAAGCAAAGTAGGTGTAAATAGTGACTGGGAACAATGACAAGAGAAGGAGAGAGGGGAGGGGAAGGTGTGAAAGGGACGTAAGGAGGGTCCACCTGGCCACAGAAGCACTCCCAAATCTGCATTGCCTGCAGACCCCACCCCCCATCCATTTCCCGGTGACCCTCAGGCTGAAACAGGGAAAGAGAGAAGCCTCCAGGTGCTGGGGAGTACTCTAAACTGAGGCCATGCTGCCACCCCCACTGAGCGCTCCTTGCATGGCCCCAGCCAGGGCCGGCCCTACCGCGCAGCAGCTCAGGGCGGCTGCCCCAGGTCCCGCTCCCGGGGAGCCCCCGCACTTGGGGGCCCCAGCTCCCAGCCTGGGCCAGGAGCTCGGGACCCTAAGTGCAGGGGCCCCGGCCAAGTCCAACTTGACTCCAACTGACAGGCAGCGGAGGGGGCCAGCAGGAGTGAGGGAGAGGCAGAGGCCCCGCCTCTCCCACACTCCGTGGCCCTCCCCCCACTGCTGCTGAGGCTTTGAGCACCGCATAGGGTCCAGGCTGGCGGCGGCGGATCAGGTAAGTGATCCAATGGCTGGGCTTTGGGATGGGCAGAGGGGAATGCCCCTCCACCCATCCTAGGCCCGGGTGGCGAGTCACCCCCAGACCTAGTCGGGAAGCGCCACCTGAGTGGGGGGAGTGTTCATAGGCCTGCTGGCAGCCTTGCTGCCGACGGAAGAATAGGGCCCCGCCTTTGTTCCCCACATAGTGTTGTTCTATAAAGCCCTGCACGGTCTGGGCCCCTCATACCTTGGGGACCGCCTCGCCCTCCACGCCTCAGAGCGATCCCTTCGGTCCACTGGGGGCGCCTTTTTGGAAGTCCCCCGTGTGAGACGGGGGGGGGGCACAATGGAGAGGGCGTTCTCGGTGGCTAGGCCGCGGCTCTGCAAGTCCCTCCTGGAGGAAGCCCGTCTGGCCCCCAGTCTGCTGGCATTTCGTCGAGCCTGCAAGACCAAGGCCTTTGGAGAGGGGGGGGGGGGGATATGGGATTTGGATATTTTAAACTTCTTGATGGGGTTGTTTTTTATGGAATTTTATTATGGTGCGTTGATTGCTGTAAGCTGCCCCGAGATGCCGTAGGCATGAGGAGGTGACTAATAAATAAATAAATACCCTAAGGCTGGCCCTGGCCCCAGTGCACTGCAAAATGGGGTTCTACACCACTCCACCCCGCTGCAGAACGGGGTCAGCTGCGGGAGGGGGACAAAGATTCCGCATTCCTGATCGAGAGAGCCAGCAAACCAAGAGAGGGGGAGAAGAGAGACAGGGTGGGGACTCAACATGTCCATAGCAGACGGGTGGAAGAGCTAGGAACACGCAGCACCGGGCCCGAAGCAGCAGGCCAGGCTCACTTTAGGACAGACGTATACATTTGACCAGTTAATATTTTCATATCCTCATGTGAATGATCTTGGGTATCAATTACTCCAGAAAATGCCAATACTTCCAATAAGACTTCAGACTGTCAGGGCCAGGGGCCGTGGTGCGGCAACGCCAGTCGGGGGGTGGGGGGAGATGGACGGACGGGGGAAACTCACCTTCCCATCCCTGCACTCGCTCCTGGGCCCAGCATGGCAGGGAACGCCTCCCCACCGTGGACCATTGCCAGGACAACTGATCCTGTAACGCCCAGCGCCATGCCCCCGTCCCCAGCAGCGCAGGGAGCGGGGCCACCGTTGCAGCGCTCGCTGTGCTTAGTAGCTGGCACAGGGGACTCCCTGCTGCCGGTAACTGGAGTGAGAAGGTGGCCCCAAAGCTAAGTGTTGTGATTGTTTTCATTGTTATGGACGTTGGGTGTGGGAGGGAGGTGCTTGTGCATACTTAGGGGTTGTGGGTGGCGTATTTGTTCTCTGTTTCCCTGGCATGCTGAGAGACAGCAGGAGAATGAGAGAGAGAGCGCGCGCAATTGGCAGCGTGCAACACCTTTACCCTTCCAACCCTGGGCTCCTTCCCCCTTCTTGTGGGCGCAGTAATTCATCATCATCATCATCATCATCTTATTCGGCAAAGCTTTCGCTATAGCCATAACACCAGAGCAAAACATACAATTTTCAATCAAGCACTTCTTACATCACCTTTTACCAACAATATAAAATAAGACAAAAATAGAATAAAAAATAAGTAACCATCCTCTATAAAAGCATAAATAGTCATTATCATCTTGCAAACACAAGTACGAATACAGCTACACCTGGGCATACCATTCCTTATGAAAATACAAGGTGTGTGATCATTCCCTTTTCCCCTCAAACCAAGGCCCCTCCTGGGTCACCCATCACTCAGCCCTTCACTGGCTGTTCCCTTTCCCCCCTTCCAAGTAGAGCAAGTGTTGCGTGTCTATGTTTGGCCTCCCCTTTCCGCTATGTGCCCTAGGATGATAAAGGTCCCGTCTCTCTGAGGCGTATCGGGCCACCACAATATCCTGACGGGCATTTTTCCCCTTCCCCGTCGGGGCTGAGCTTGTGTGTGTGTCGCCAGAGTGCGAGAGTGAGCCTGTGTTCCCGTCCTTTCCCCCTAACCCCTGACACACATCTCCATTATGGGATGCTGTTTAAATATGCCGGATTTACACCACCTAGCACTTGCCCAGACTCCAGCAGCAGCCCCACTCCAGTACTGGAGCCCCTAAAACAGAGGCAGAGGCCCGCAACAAGAGTGACCCAAGAATCAGTGACAGCCAGGAATTGAGTCCAGAAGCCCCAGCTCCCAGGACCCAAGCCACAAAACATTCCTTAAGTTGCATCCTGTATGAATTACTGCATTCCTTTTGTTCACACTGACACTCAATAGCCACAATAAAAATGGATCAAGGCAATTAAATCACAGGCAGAGCTAATTTTTTTGGTTGGTTTGATTATTTCTAGTTGCATATGTGGAAATGGTAGCTTCTTGTCTGAAATAAACTGCTGCGGCTGATTGTCTCTAGAGGCCAAGGGTCTTGGTAGGAGTCGCAGCTGCATTGCCCCGATGTGTCCCACACGGCAGGCTGTGTGCACTGCCCCCATCGCAGCACAGCAGATGCACACAAGAACCCTTCCTTCCATAGACAACTGTCAGCCTTGCCAGCTGAACTCCCGTCAGCTTCACCGGGGATGGATGTGCCAATTTCCATAAACATCCCCACAATGCCGTGCGCTAGGGATTAGGCCGAGAGATCCTTTGGGAGGAGAGGCGCTAGGGGAAAGAAATTTGTTTTTATAGAAATATTAGAATTGGATTTTAAACAAAAACTCACTGCAACTTGGATAATGAGTTACGTTTGTGAAATGCCACCTGCGTTACGGGTCCTGTATTTACTGGGAAATGGCTAATATTTTTATTAATAAACCTGCATGGTCTCATTTATCAACGTGCCCCAGTTCTGTACTAATTCAATATCAAACATCTTAAATATTACAAACATAAACAAAAGAAGCTTCCATGCTTGAAGCAGTAGGTCTCTTCCGCAGACAAGTTTCCCCATAGCATCAACTGGACCCTTGTGTGCACCTTCTGGAGATTTTGCAACCTGTAGATTATAGGAAGTCAAACAGCAACTTATTTTCCTTTTCAATTAATTTTGTGCTCTGCACATGATTGTCTCCTAAATCTTTAGCTCCATTCAGCTCTCCTAAGCAGGGGGATGGGAAGGGAGGAATGACATAGGCTACTGGGTAGTCAGCACCTGCCCCAGCTTCAATAAAATAATCTGTTCCACCCAAAATGACAGACTAACTCAAACAATTCTGGATGGCTATGCAGGATTTAGGAAAAGGTAACATCACAATTAAAAATAGGATTACACACACATACAGGATTATATGAAAGGGGGGGAAATAGATTGCTTTTTCTGTGCTGAGAATACGTGCACTGCTTTAGGAAAACCATTAACATGAGCCTTGGGGCAAGGACCTTAAAATCTCATTCCAAATCCAATCCTTAACTCTGCTTTACATGCTGTTCTCAACTGTAAATCTGTCCGTTTGTATATTACGTTAGATGTTATTTGTGACAATACAACCAAGCTTTCCTTCTGTGTTTTTTAGTGTACAGTGTAGCTTCCCTGTACTTCTGCTTTACCATGCAAATATCCATAGTACCCAATACCTACACACCGGGAGTACTTTGTATAGTACAATGTGCTGTGGAACCCCCTTCCCCCGTAGGCGTGTTTGAGCCGGAGCTTCTTCCCGAAGCAGTGTAAGAGCTTTCTATTTGTTAGAGCATTTGGCGGGCAGGAACAGGGATTGGGGGGTGTTTGGGGCAGGGTTGGGTGGGCTTGGGGGCTTTTGGTTTTTTATGCTGTTTTATATTCATTTTTATTTGTTTTGTAAGCCACCCTGAGCCATTTGGGAAGGGCGGGGTAAAAATTAGAATAAATAAATAAATATTGGGGTCCAATTGCCATGAACGCTTTCCTGCATATTATCACTGGAGACCAGTGAGAAGTGGCTTTTCACAATGGTGAAGCTATGAAGTATACAGTGACACTCTAACATGGTGTCCTGCTGAGATCTAAGAATAGAAATGCCTTAAAAGGCAGTGATGTTGAGATCACAAGGAAGAGAATTAGGGCACAGCTGTGGAGTTCTGTAGGCTAAAACATAGACTCAATATGTCACAGAAAATTAAATCAGAAAGCGGCATGTAATTTCTGGTCTCCTCTAGAACTGAACTGTACAGAAAGCTGAATTTATAGCTCGGCCGTGCCTTGCAGTTGCTTTGTTCATACAAAAAACATAAACCAGCCACAGAATTTGAAATCTAATGTTTATCTGACAGAAAGCGGGAGACACAAGAAGTCTGGAAAACAGATGCATACAGCCATCAAAAACCCTTCTCCCTACATTGCATGCAGTGTGCAGTTACAATTCAGAGAGATTAAATGAGCATGCCAGCTTTCAAATCCTATTCTGGCAGCACTTGGAGGAGTGGGTCAGTAAGTATTCTTTGCCGAGCACAAGAAGAGGAGAGCGGACAATGTATGGCAGGGGTGGGGAACCTTCTCCCTCCGCGGGGGCCACATTGATAATTAGTACAAACTTCAAGGGCCACACAGAAGTTGGGGGTGGGGCTGTTTAAGGGGCACACTCAAGAAAAGGAGGGCCCATTATCATGGATCTGTGCCCATCGGTCCCCTCTCCTTGTGTGCATGCCCTCATCTCTGCTCCCTTTCCCTGAGCTCCATTTTCCAATAGCTAAAGGTAGGAACTGGATCCAAGGGCCAGATCCAGGAACTAGAAATGAGGCCACATAAGAGCTTGCTCTGGGCTGCACCTGGCCCCCAGGCCTGAGGTTCCTTAGCCCTGATGAACAGCAGGTGTAGCACAACCCTATTGTCCTGGGAAGTCTACTTCTGGCTTTGTGCAGACAGTATATGCCAACTGGAAAAATGCCACCCACCATTCCTGTATCTCTCTCTCTTCCCCATCAAGCCCAGCACGGTTGATGTTTATTTTATTTATTTATTTTATGGATTTCTATCCCGCCCCATCCTGCAATGCAGCTCGGGGCGGCTAACAACAATAAAACAATTAAAACAATTAAAATACAAATATAAAATATACCAATAAAACAGGGCAGAGTCCAATAATCAATAAATACATCGGTGGGGGATTAAAAATCACCCCCCCCACCCTCCCTCCCAAAGGCCTGGGCAAACAGCCAGGTCTTACAGTTCCGCCGAAATGTCAAAAGGCTTGGGGCCAGGCGAGCTTCCTCCGGAAGGGAGTTCCACAGCCGCGGCCCTACCACCGAGAATGCTCGCTCCATCGTGGCCCCCCGCTTAACACGGGGGACCTCCAGGAGGGCACCCCCGGCAGACCGCAGGAGCCGTTCCGGGGCGCGAAGGGCGAGGCGGTCCCTAAGGTAAGAGGGGCCAAGGCCGTATAGGGCTTTATAGATCATCACTAGGACCTTGAACTTGGCCCGGCACACTATCGGCAGCCAGTGCAGCGCTCGGAGCACCGGTGTAATGTGCTCCCGGCGACCCGTCCCCGTAAGAAGACGAGCCGCCGCATTCTGCACCAGCTGCAGCCTCCGGGCCAAGAACAAGGGAAGCCCCACGTAGAGCGCGTTGCAGTAGTCGAGCCGCGAGGTGACGAAGGCATGGATGAGGGAGGCCAGGTCCGGGCCAGAGACATACGGACGCAGCCTACGTACCAGATAAAGCTGGCGGAAGGCAGCCTTAGCGACTGCCTCCACCTGCCGCTCCAGCCGCAGGTCTGCGTCCAATATGACCCCCAGACTCCGGACCTGCTGAGCTACAGGGGGGCAAACCCCCCCAATCAGGGGGGCCACCACCCCCTTCGCCCTCCCCACCACCATCACCTCCGTCTTATCTGGGTTGAGCTTCAGTCTGCTCCGCCGCATCCAATCCGCCACGGCCTCCAAACATTGGGATAGCACCGAGACAGCAGGGTCTGGGTCAGTAGAAAACGAGAGGTACAGCTGAGTATCATCAGCATACTGGTGACATCGCACCCCGAACCCTCTCACGACCTCCCCCAAGGGCTGCATATAGATGTTAAATAATAATGGAGACAAGATCGATCCCTGCGGAACGCCACACGGTAAGGCGCGGGGGCTCGAGGCCACTGGAGGTACTAGGCAGTTTTAAGCTACTAGACCAATTCAACCTAATGCAGTAAGGAAGGGATAGGATGGGAAGGGGAACCAGGTACAACCTAGAAAAATAAGAATGGTCAGTCCAACTTGGTGAGCGAACATAGGCAATGATGTGGCATAAAATGCCTTGGGGCCAATTTGTACTAGCTAGATATTTTTACTAGGTAACTTGGCAAGCTAAAGGACTAAGCTGCCAGTCCCACGTACCTGAGGAGCCCAAAATGTTTTCCCTCTAAACTCAGTCACTTTTCTTCAGTATGTAATCCGCTGACCTTTCCTCGACATCCCCCACAACAAAGGAGTGTCGAAAGTGGCACCCTTTCATAGAAGTTTAGGACTGGAAGGAACCTCCAGGGTCAGCTACTCCAACCTCTTTTTGAGAGAGCCCTGTTAAATTTGTTAATGATAGGTGCTGCCCTTCCAGGCAAGGACAATCAAAGAGGAGGAGGAGATTTAGTATGCAAGAAGGCAGCTAATGGAGATCAGGCCCTCAACCACAGGAACAAGGTTATCTTTTTTCTGCAATTAAAACAAGAAAATGCAACCCTAGTTGAGGGGAAATGCTGAATTAAGCCACCATGTTACATATTTTGGGCCTCAAGACAATCTATGTGCAGGATCTTTAATGAACGCCCAAGATGCAGCAGGGGGCTGTAACAGGGTCTCCAGCTCGCCTGGAGTTAGAAGACAGGCTGACCGCCGCCGCTGCCGTGCATTTTCAGCCAAGTCTAGGACCTTGGGACCTTCTGTTCTCCTCATGTTCTCAGTGAGGTTTCCCCTTTAAGATAAATTTGCGCTGGCTTGGCTGCTCAGGCAGCCGTGCTAGTTCTGTGACCCACTTTCCTGCTGTATTTCTGCCTAGCGACAGAGGTCCTAGCAGGACAACTTTAACTTTGCAGCACACACAGGGTTTTCCATTCTCCCCCCCGCCCCCCATGGCTTCAGCTGGGAATAGACTGATTACACACACACACACACGTGTGCACGCACATACAAGGCCATGCAAATATACAAACACACACAGAGTGCAATGCAAGTTGGATCACAAGAACTAAAAAAAAATGCATGCTCTCTTTTCCGATTGCCATTTGAAGGGGTAGTCTCATGATTCACCCAGAGTGCCTTGAAAGCTACTAAATGATGCATGCTATGGATCCTTAGTAACTGCGGGGGGGGGGGGGGGGGGGGGGGGGGGGGGGGGGGGGGGGGGGGGGGAAGAGAGAGAGAGAGATCCGGCTAATGCTCGTTTATGGAACTTTGCTTCTGTCTCTCCATCTATCTTGGGCATTTCTAATGCACCTCATCTCCCTGGTATGGAGACGCCAGAGACGATTAAGAGTGGCATTGGAATTGTACATCAACGATTGTTCTTTTGGCAATCAGAGGTGAAGTTATGAGCATTGCAGGAGGCTTCATCTTCTCCTCTTATTTAAATTTCCGCACTTCCCCAAAGACTCAGGGTGGCTTAGAGAATTTAACACAAAAAAAGTGGGAAACCCCTTTAAAACGAACCACCCCCCATTAACCCCCATCCCCACCTGCCAAACACTTTGCCACAAAGAAAGGTTTGACACTGCCTCCGAAATACGCTCCGGAGTGGACTCCGATGGACCGCCGGGGGAAGGGAGCGTCACAACCCGGGAAGCAACCAAGACTGCCGCTTTGCGGGCCCTTGTCGTATGAACAAGGTTAGTAAGTGGTACCGTCAAGACAGCGCTCCCAGCAGGGGTCTCATGCGGCATGGTAGGAGAGGCAGTCTTTGAGATATGTGGGGCTTCAAGAGCGGTCCCGCGCATCCCTGCTGAGTCCCATAGTTGGGTCAACAATACCTCATGATTAACTGTACCAAAGGCCACCGAAAGGAGTAACCAGATCAACAGGGCAGTTCCCTTTGTCAATCTCCAGGCATAGATCATCAGCCAAGGCCTCAAGTGCAGTCTCTTGTGCTATAATAACCTGGGTGAAAACCTGCATGAAGTGGGTCCACAAATCCAATAGCATCAAGGTAAGCTCGGAGCTGCTGGACAGCCATCTATTCAACCATCCCTTTTGGGGAAGGTTAGAGGCAGAGTGACTGATAGCATGCACAGGAGTCAGGGTCCAAAGATGGTTTCTTGAGCAGGGGCTGGACAACCAGTTTTAAGGGTGTATGACAACCTCCCCTCCCCCTTCTCATCTTAATGCAGAGATGTATTTTGGGGGAAACTTCTACCTTTTCTCATTTCCAAAATTTTGTACTGAAGCCATAAAAAAAAATATTGTTGAAGATCTCTCTTTAGTGAAAAATTGCATAAATAGGGGATTATGTCTTCAATGGAGGAATCAGCAGCAGATGGAGCTCTTCAGAAACAATCATCCCATTTTCATTCAAATTTTCTTACTAATAAAAAAAATAAATGCAAAAAATAAAGCACTAAAGGAGAATGTGTCTACATAGAAGATTTTAGAATGTGGCATACAACCAACATGGTTTTAAGATGTGTTATTGCATCCAAAATTCCAAGCAGGACAGGAAAAGCCATGGAACCATTTGGTTCTACAACAAAGAGAAGAGTTAACCAAGTAAATGTTATTTATGGTGACGAAGTGGCATACGCTGTTGGAACGGCTGCTTCAGTGCCCAGTTATTGTCCTCTAGGATTGTTGGCTTTGCTTTTAGACTATCATGACAACAGCAATAAACACTTTTTCCACTTGATGGGTACAGAAGGTGACATCTACTAAGACAATGAACAGCCAAAGTGAAAATGTCAGAGTGCAGAACAGTAGCCTTCTTCTCTCCTTGGGGAAGGCATGTTTTCCTGATTACAGAACACAGTGGAGAAATGTCTTCCGAATCTGAATTGTGGAAAGGAAGCCAACAGCGTCAGCAAATGCCTGCACAATAATCTGGAAGAATTAACACAGGGTTGAGTCAGGTGGCATCAAGTTCCAATTCTGGCTCTTGCATTGACTTGCTGATTGGCCTTGACAATTCATTTTATCTATCAGAGATCTCCCTTTCTGCAAAATGATTGAACGAAACTTCTCCACCTACCACCATCAAGGTGCTGTGACGGTTAGCTCACTAAAGCATGCTATTGAGCCTACAAAAGTGCTACCTAGCTGCTGCTGCTGCTATTGCAGCTGCATGTAGAAACTTGTCAGGATCGCCGGCCGCAGCTGCTACCCGGGCCGGCGCAGGGACACCAGAAGACGTGGGGGGACTACTTCCCCCACCCCCAACCCTGTCACTGCATCTCCAGCGGTGGGGACAGGCGCGGCAGCACCCACTCCCTCCCCGCTTCCACGGGTCGCCAAGGCAATCCGCTGTAACGCTGGAGCCCAGGACGCACAACCTGGGATGTCACACGGCCCAGAGGCAGGGCCTGCGCCCCCGCGACGCTCTGCGCGCCTGGAGGCACGCAGGGGGTGGATCCCACACTACAAATGCCAGCGCTGTGAGGCACACAGCACCGGTAATTGGAGCACGAGAAGCTGGCCCCTGCCTGAGAACTAAGTGTGATTTGTCTTACCTGAACCTTTCTTATTTGTTGTCTAAGTGAGTGTGGCATTTGATGAAGTGTGTTGTCCCGAACCCCTATCTTCCCCCCCTGCGAGTGAGTGTGGGAGAGACAGGAGAGTAAGTCCCCTTCCCCCTCCCTAGGGTTCGCCCTTCCGCCTTGCGTGGAACAAACATCCCGCTCCCTCTCCCCTTGTACCTCCTGGGCCCCTACGCCTCGTCCCCCACACCTTCCCCGTGGACTGGGTGGTGTCTGTAGTGAGCATGGTGCACGGCCTTGCCTTCCCTCATTTGCTCGGTGCCCTATGATGATAGTGGCCCGGTCTCGTTGAGACCTAAAGGGCCAAACCACTATCCTGACGGGCTTGTTTCCCAGAGAGCTCCTAGACGAGCCGAGGGAGGCATGGCGCGGTGCGTGCGTGAGGTTACTGTAGAGGGTTCCCGGTCCCTCCCCTGTGTCCTTCCCCATGTTTCCCCCTTCCCCCATGACAAAACTAAATAATGAAGAGGCAGTTCCTCTTTTCACAGGGTTCAAAGAAAACCTGCAAACATACAAGGAAGAGAAGCAAAACAAGATCCACCAGTGCTTGTTCTTCATCACACAAATGTCAGTTAACTGAAATTCAACATGCTTCAATTAAAAACTAACCCAAAACACTTACAGCTCCAGTTCCCTGCTTTTAGACTCAACCATGAGAGGAGCAATGCACGGCCCTGCTGAGAATATGCTGCTGATCTGGTACCATGGAGCGAGGAGATCGGGTCCTGGACTTGGGTGGGGGGTGCATTTTCAGCACAGGCAGAAGCAGGGCCTACACTCTGACCCCATCCACCCCGAAAGTTTCATAGTGATGCCCAGGCTGCTTAGAAAGGACTCTGTCAAGAAGGCAATTTTCAGAGGGGGCAGTGGTGGAGTAAAGTTTCCTCCTGGTGGCGTTGCTGCCACTTGGGGTGGGGAGGGCTCACTGGAAGCCAGGCGGCATCACACCTTTTGCAAGAGAAGTCCAATACTAGACAGGAGCCTTGTAAGGGCTGCTGCTTAGAAAGACTCCCTTCCCCTAGGGGGGCGGGGCAGGGAAAGGCATAATTGGGAGCCGCTGCTGATAGCTAGAACTGAAGAGACCCTGAACCATCCAAGTCTGAGCCCCTGCATCACTCCCACCGCCATTCTAAGCTGAGCTTGATGTTCTGCACCAACGTATTCCAAGTCTCCCACTGGCCAACAGCTAGTCTTGAGATTACAGGCACTAGGGTGCAAGTAACATCCTGTTTCAGATTCAGGCACAGGACTGGATCTCTTTCTAGCCTCTCACAGAGAGCTACAAGAAGTCAGTAACACTCTAAAGTAGGTCACCAAAGTCTAGAAGGCAAACAGCATGGTCCTAAAATGGATTCAGTGCCAAGAGCTTTTGATTTTCATCCCAAATCGGTTGGTTTTTGGAAGGTGTGTTGCTGAGGGGGGCCAATAGATCTGTCTGCTGGCATGGGTAGCCAACCCAGTTCATATGGGCAGGGGATGCCTGGGTGCCCATTGCCACACATTTTTTTTGGCTTGCCCTGCATGAAGCAACTCTGGATTTTTCAGCAGTACCCTATGAGCGGTCATGATTTATCACCTTCCAAGGCAGTGAAAGTCCTTGGGGCAATGCGGGAAACCAGCTGTAGATTAGATCCTTGCCTGTCTTGGTTGGTGAAAGCCAGTCGCAAGAGACTGGGGCCTCTGCTGTCAGGGACTGTCAGTGCTTCCCTTTGGGAGGGCAGAGTTCAGGAAGCCCTCAAGATGGCATCTGTTTGGCCCCTGCTCAAAAAACCATCATTTGACACTGACTCCCTGGGCAGCTATCACCCCGTCTCTAACCTTCCCTTTTTAGGGAAGGTTACTGAATGGGTGGTTGCCAGGTAGCTGCAGAAACATCAAGATGCAATCAGATTCCTGGACCCGTGTCAGTCTGGCTTTCGTCCTGGGAATAGCACCAAGACTGGGCTTGTGGCGTTGCTCGACACACTTCGCTGTGAGATTGACAGGGGCTATCGTACTCTGTTGATCCTTTTAGATCTTTCAGCGGCCTTTGATACAGTTGACAATGAGGTGTTGTTGACACAGTTGTGGGACCAGGCAAGTCTTTGCAGGAAAGCTCTAGAGTATTTCCATTTGTTCCTGTCAGGGAGGTTTCAGCAAGTGGCGATTGTTCTTCTTTACCCTCCTGGCTCTCTTGTGGGGTCCTGCAGGGTTCCATCCTGTCTGCCCTCATGTTCAACATGTATCTAAGGCCCCTGGGCAAGATCATGCATAGATTTGGGGTGTGTTGTCTTCAATGTGCAGATGACACCCATGTCTACTTATCCTTTTCATCTGACCCACGCTCTGCAATCACTGTGTTTATCCAATGCCTGGCTGCTACTGGGGACTGGATGCGAGTCAGCTGTCTGAAGCTGAATCCAGACAAGACTGAGGCAACCATGGTTGGCTGGCCCTGTGGCCTGGAGGGACTGGGACTCCCATCATTGATGGGGTCCTGCCTCCCCTCGCTACTCAGGTCCATAGCCTTGGGGTGCTCCTGGAAGGTCAGGTTGCAGCTGTGGCCAGAAGTGCCTTTCACCAACTTCATCTGGTGAGAAGGCTGTGTCCGTTTCTTTCTAATGTGAATTTGGCCACCGTCATCCATGCCTTTGTTACCTCGAGGCTGGACTACTGCAAGGTGCTCTATGTGGGGCTGCCCTGGAAGACTGTTCAGGGGCTGCAGCTGGTGCAGAACGCAGTGGCCCGCCTCTTGATGGAGGGTGGGCTGCCGGGAGCACATTACACTAGCACTGAAGAGTCTGCACTGGCTGCCTATAGCATTCTGGGCACAATTCAAGGTGCTAGTTTTGACCTTTAAAGCCCAAAATGGCTTGGGCCCTACATATTTGAAAGACAGCCTCTTTACGCTCCTTCCCAGTCCTTAAGGTCTGCCGAGAGTGTCCTCTTGCAGGTTCCATTGCTGGCCCAGTTTCATATGACTTGGGCCTGCAGAGAGGTATTCTCGGTGGCTACTCCACAGCTTTGGAACTCCCTTCCCTTGGAGGCTCACCCGAGCCCCAGTTTGAATGTCTTCTGGAAGTAGCGTAAGACCTTTCTATTTGGTTGGGGATTTAACGGGCAGGGATAGAGGGGGGTGTTTTATGGATTTGTTGTGAGCCGCCCTGCGTCTTCAGGGATAGGGTGGGATATCAAAATAAATAAATGAATGAGTGGCGCTGCCTGGCTCACGGGAGCATGCATCCTCCTGCTCCACCTTCCGACGGGCGGTCAGATGGGTGGTCACTGGGTGGCCAGGCGTGGTAGTATCTTGTTTAAAAACACTACAAGAGGCAGAGCAGAAGTGTCCTGGGCCCATAACACAGACTTCAACTAGCTGCGAGACTGCTCTTCCGTGTGCCATTGCTGGAGCCAAGTTCCTGTAGTGCCCAACTTGGTGAGTCCCAGAAAACAACTTTCCAAAACCAGAAAGTTCTTAAGTAAGAAGTGCTTCCATGCAGAGAAGTTTGCTCCCTACCATTATCCTGTTCAGAACCCTCCATGGAATGGTGTTACCAAGCTTATTGAGACTTGTGTCACCGAACTTGGGTAAAGACCCTTATGAACACTCACTTGGCTGTAGTAGAGAATAGCCAATTCTAGTATGAATGAAAATGCCTTGATATGGCAATTCGTGCAGAACAAGTAAATAAAAAAATGGTACATCTAGGACAGGGGTGGGGGAAATTCGCCATTCTGAGGGCAATTTGAAAATTAGTGCAAGCTCCAAGGGCCGCAGAGAAGTTGGCAGCAGGGCAGAGGCGTAGCTCAGTGGGCCCTGGGGCAGAAGATGGAATGGGTCTTGCTGAGGCACTCCACGCCAATGTGTGTCTGCACTACGTACAGGGGGATAGCTAAAGGGAAAATAGGTCCTGCTGGGGCACTCCACTCCAGTGTGTGTCTGCACTATGTACAGGGGGGAGCTAGGGGGGAATGGGCCCTGCTGGGGCACTCCACTCCAGTGTGTGTCTGCACTATGTACAGGGGGGAGCTAGGGGGGAATGGGCCCTGCTGGGGCACTCCACTCCAGTGTGTGTCTGCACTATGTACAGGGGGGAGCTAGGGGGGAATGGGCCCTGCTGGGGCACTCCACTCCAGTGTGTGTCTGCACTATGTACAGGGGGGAGCTAGGGGGGAATGGGCCCTGCTGGGGCACTCCACTCCAGTGTGTGTCTGCACTATGTACAGGGGGGAGCTAGGGGGGAATGGGCCCTGCTGGGGCACTCCACTCCAGTGTGTGTCTGCACTATGTACAGGGGGGAGCTAGGGGGGAATGGGCCCTGCTGGGGCACTCCACTCCAGTGTGTGTCTGCACTATGTACAGGGGGGAGCTAGGGGGGAATGGGCCCTGCTGGGGCACTCCACTCCAGTGTGTGTCTGCACTATGTACAGGGGGGAGCTAGGGGGGAATGGGCCCTGCTGGGGCACTCCACTCCAGTGTGTGTCTGCACTATGTACGGGGGGGAGCTAGGGGGGAATGGGCCCTGCTGGGGCACTCCACTCCAGTGTGTGTCTGCACTATGTACGGGGGGGAGCTAGGGGGGAATGGGCCCTGCTGGGGCACTCCACTCCAGTGTGTGTCTGCACTATGTACGGGGGGGAGCTAGGGGGGAATGGGCCCTGCTGGGGCACTCCACTCCAGTGTGTGTCTGCACTATGTACAGGGGGGGAGCTAGGGGGGAATGGGCCCTGCTGGGGCACTCCACTCCAGTGTGTGTCTGCACTATGTACAGGGGGGGAGCTAGGGGGGAATGGGCCCTGCTGGGGCACTCCACTCCAGTGTGTGTCTGCACTATGTACAGGGGGGGAGCTAGGGGGGAATGGGCCCTGCTGGGGCACTCCACTCCAGTGTGTGTCTGCACTATGTACAGGGGGGGAGCTAGGGGGGAATGGGCCCTGCTGGGGCACTCCACTCCAGTGTGTGTCTGCACTATGTACAGGGGGGGAGCTAGGGGGGAATGGGCCCTGCTGGGGCACTCCACTCCAGTGTGTGTCTGCACTATGTACAGGGGGGGAGCTAGGGGGGAATGGGCCCTGCTGGGGCACTCCACTCCAGTGTGTGTCTGCCCTATGTACAGGGGGGGAGCTAGGTGGGGGTGGACCCTGATACAGGCGATAGGCTTGACCAGGTCAGGGTGTTGGCAGCAGATGCTTATTTTGCTGGATTCTGGCTCTGTATATCTATTATCTTATGCCTAGAAGCACAAAATGTGCTTAAGTTGGAAGAGGGCCAGAGGATTCTGAACTTTTAGAGATGAAGATCAAAGTTGGTTTCCGCAAGAAGCATTATTAGTGCACAAAGGGGGACTGTGCTGATCTACAGAATATCAAGGTGTAAAAATACAATGCAGACTATGGACCAACTTTTCCCATCCTATGCTTACAGGATTTTGGCGTCAGGATTAGCAGAAACCTTTCCACCAACCAAAAACTTTGGAACAAAATTGGCCAATAACTGGCTTTTCTATGCAGACCACAAGAACAAAGCACTGATTTAGCCAGCACACAAGATTTGCAAAGTATATACACAACTGGAAAAGTACAGTGGGCTGTAAGGCCAGGCACAGGAGCTCTTAATGACCAGATACCATCAAGGAATTGTTCCTGCAGCGAGAGCTAGATTGCCCACAGCCGCATTTACAGCTTAATTTCCGTTACCAAAGCAGACTTGCTCTTTGAACACAGGCAATGTGGCTTTGAACCAGGAGTGTGACTGATTGTAGCCAAATACATTATCAAGTCAACATGTCTCAGGTGTAGGAGGATACAAGCAGGTTCTGGGATCAGAAGGCATGAGAACAGCTCTTGATTCAGAGAGCTGCTAGATTTTGGGGATATTTAAGAACTTATTGCTTAAAGATCACATGCAATGAATGAGTGCAAGAGCAGAATTTATTTGGGCCTGGGGAAGAATCACTAGCAATGTGATTACTGCAAGTCAAAGAAAATAAACTCACCAAGGCACTAGGTGGCTATGTCCTGCGAGTTTTTCTGAGCACTCCCCTTTCTTCACATTAACAGCAGCTGGGAGAGCTTGGTGACGTACGGATCATGAGTGGAAGCCAGTGGAGGGAACAAGTAGGCAAGATTCCCTCTTGCTAGTTAATGCTTCTTACTGCTTATTTCTTCCTCTATATGAGTGTTACCCTTACACTCCATAGATCCAAGATAAGCACAAGGGTATCTCCATGGACTGAGCTTAGCAAAACTGTACCCAAAGTCCCACTTCCAGGAAAGCCTAGGACATAAGCAAGCACTGTTAGACCAATCTGAGGGACCCAGGGGAGAGAGGAAATAGTTCTGCCATCAGGAACCCTCACAGAGTGTGCCGTGTCACTAGTTGCACATTTAAAGCCAGGGCATTCTAAAATATCCACCCCTGCGCCACAATCTCCCACTCCCTCAAGTGTCTTCGCCCATTCTCTCAGGCTGCCCCTTATGCTTGGGGCTCCTTCCCTGCCAAAGTTCAAATGCTTTCTGAAATGATCCTAGATCCTCATCCGCACAGACTGCTCACTGTCCTTGCCTTCTTCCCTAGAACTAAGCCAAGCACGGGCACCTGCAACTTCTCAACTCTGTGAATTTTCTGCTGTCTCTCTCTAGTTTCCCCTCTCCCTTGCCTCCCAGAGGCTACAGCAGGTTTGCTATGTGAAAACATTAACCAAGTCATCCTGATAGAGTCAAGGATTCTACAAACACCTGGGAATCAGGGTAGCAGGCAGCAGGAACCTCACCTCAGCCAAAAGGTACTCTTCACTTCTGCTGCTTCCTGCATTCTAGAGGTCCCCTACCTGTCCTGCCTAGTTCCAGCCTCATTCAACTAGAACAGGGCTGTACAACATACGGCCCGGGGGCTGCACACGGCCCGCCGATGAAAGCAGGCCTCACGGAACGCAAACGAGCCTCTATTCATTGTGTGGGGCCCAAGGCGGCTTTTGCCTGCACCGGTGGGCGGAGCCAACAGCAGCTGCCACAGCTGTTGCTGCCCAAGCCGGCCTGGATGCGGGTGCTCTTGGCACAGTGGGGGAGATGGGCTGTGGGGGTGGCAGGAAGCAGAAGAGGCACCGCGAGCACCTGCATCCTGGCTGACCCTGGCAGCGACCTGGCCCCAGCAAAGCAGCTTGTCCTCTGGAGGGTCCTGCCTTGCTGGCACGTTGCAGGTACCAGGCAGGGAAGGCTCAGATGGGGATGAGAACGGGGTACAAGAACCTGCAATAGGAAATGGACAAATTGTTCAGAAACATGAAAAATAAAATTGAAAATATCATGCCACTATATAAATCTATGGTGCGACCGTACCTTGACTATTGTGCGCAGTTCTGGTTGCCCTATCTTTAAAAAGATGGATTAGAACTAAAAAAGGTGCACAGAAGGGAAATAAAGATAAAGGGTATGGAATGGCTTCCATATCAAGAGAGGCTTGATAGGTTGGGGCTCTTCAACTTGGAGAAGAGACGACAGACTGGGGATAGGACAGAAGTTTACAAAACCACCAGTGGTGTGGAATGAGTAAAGAATGAGCAAAATAGTACTAGAAATACTCTCAAATACTACTAGAATTAGGGGACACTCCATAAAACTAAACAGGTAGCAGGTTTAAAACAAAGTATTTTTTCACTCAACGCACAATTAAGTTGTGGAATTTGTTGCCAGAGGATGCGGTCAAGGCTAGTCGTATAACTAGGTTTAAGAAAAGATTGGATAAGTTCTTTGGCAGGTCCATTAACAGCAACTAGCCACGTAGGTTTTGCGGGAGGGTAGCCTCTGACTATGGGGAGCTGGGGATGAATCACCTCATTATGACCTGTTGGGCACTTCTCCAAAGCAACTGAGAGTGGCCACTATTAGAGACAGGATGCTGGACTCGATGGACCACTGGCAGTGGTCTCACTCAGCATGACACGTTCTATGTTCTTATATTCCTCAGAATCACCTATGGTTTGCAGGAGGATTCCATTTATGGCTGCTTTAACGTGTATTTATTTATCTGACCCGCCATTCCCCAAAGGCTCAGCTACGACAAAGCTGCCATAGGCCAAGAGTATGGAAAGGAGCTCATGTGGAAACTAAGACGAGAAGCAGTCTCACTTCGGTTTTTTGTTTGTGTTGGTTTGTTTTGTTTCTTGGCTTTGGCAAACAACTGGGACGCCTGTGATCCAGCTGTCCACTTGCTGTGCGCCCTCAGGAAAGCGATGGCCTCTGGGTACCCAAGTTCAAGATGATAGCATTGGTTTCCTTCCGATGGATGTTGCAAGTTGTTAGCAATGCCTGTAAAATGCTTTGAAATCCACAGATGAACTGATCGTGCAAGTACAAGACGACTGAAGTCTGAGGCATGATGGCCACATAGCAATGCACAGCCTTCTAAGCCCTTCTTGCGAGAAAGCAGCATCTAAATTGGAGCAACAAGTACAGGAATTGTAGGGAGTTGATTAACTAAAATGCAAGACTTATAAGAAGTCAGGACACATACTCTGCTGCTCTACTGGGTCTGTATGCAGGGAACTGGTATTTTAGTAGGGCACCCAAGTGGGGATTACAGACTCTCAGCAATCCAGCCTCACTTATGAAAGCTGCGTACAATCGTCATCTCGAGGACACGTGGCAGGAGCTGCTCGGCAGTTCCTCTCTACTATCGTCCAGAGGGAAGAGACGGAGAGATGCAAGAACCAGAATGATGCTTCTAGCACTTGGTAAAGCCACTTTCCAAAGTGCTCACACTGCTGCTGCTGCTGGTGATGTTTTAAAGTCACGTTAACTGGTTAAAGGCTAGGAATCAAAGAGTGGGACTAAATGGCCAGTTTTCACAATGGAGGGATGTAAAAAGTGGTGTGCCTCAGGGATCTGTACTGGAACCAGTGCTGTTTAATGTATTCATTAATGATCTGGAAAAGGGGGTTAAGAGTGAGGAGGCCAAATTTGCAGATGACACCAAGTTATTCAGAGTAGTCAGAACACAAGCAGACTGTGAGGAGCTGCAGCAAGATCTTACAAGACTGGGTGCCTGGGCATCTAAATGGCAGATGAGATTTAATGTGGACAAGTGCAAAGTGATGCACATTGGGAAAAATAATCCAAATTATGCATACACAATGCTGGGTACTAAGCTAGGAGTTACCACTCAGGAAAAGGATCTGGGAGTGATTGTGGACAATACACTGAAATCCTCAGCCCTGTGTGCAGCAGCGGTCAAAAAAGCAAATAGAATGTTAGGAATTATTCGCAAGGGGATAGAGAATAAAACTGAGGATGTCATAATGCCTCTATACAAATCAATGGTGCTACCGCACCTTGAATAGCGTGTGCAGTTCTGGTCACCCCATCTCAAAAAAGACATAGCAGAACTAGAAAAGGTACAGAGAAGGGCAACATAAATGATCCAGGGTATGGAACAGCACCCGTATGAGGAGAGTCTTGGTAGGTTGGGGCTCTTCAGCTTGGAAAAGAGACGGCTGAGAGGAGATAGGATAGAGGTCTATAAAATCATGAGTGGTGTGGAATTTGTAAACAGGGAACGGTTATTTACCCTCAACTAGTACTAAAACTAGGGGACACTCCATGAAACTCACAGGTGGCCGAGTAAAATCAGACAAAAGAAAGTATTTTTTTCACTCAGCGTACAATTAGGATGTGGAATTTAGTGCCAGGGGAGGTGGCCAAGGCCAGCAGTAGAGCTGAGTTTAAAAGAGGTTTGGACAAGTTTCTGGAAGATAGGATTGGGGAGGGAGCCTGGGGATGACCCACAGGGAATGGATAGCACGGTGACCTGTGGGGTGCTTCTCCCAAGCCCCCGTGACTGGCCACTGTCGGAGACAGGATGCTGGGCTCGATGGACCATTGGTCTGACCCAGTGTGGCACTAATGGCTGAATGGCTGTGGCGGGAAAACCTGTCCCATTATCTGCTCTCCTCGACCAGACATTAAGCACTTTCTTCTTTCCACCAGAGCAACATGCCGTATCTGTTACTTCTGGAAGAAGTGGTGCGTCTCTGACCTAAGTAGGCAGCATGGCTTTGCCCCAAGAAGAAGCTCCCAAACTCTGGGACGCCATTTGAGAGACGACAAGTCTGCCACTGAGCAGCCCACGCCTAACAAACACTTTCCTCTCCCTCCAAGGCAGAAAGGACGGGGACTAGAAACAGGAGAGAGAAGGCAGAGAGCTGGAGAAAGAGCAGGAAAGGAGAAGCAATGATCAGAATATCAGGGGAGTGTTCTTCCCTGCACACAAACCAGTCTGGTTTGAGAAGTCCAGCTTCTTACGCAGCGCCCCGCCACAGAGAATGTAGAAGTAAGGGCTAGGTTAGCATGAACCTAAACATACGCAAACTGCAGGCAGAGAGTCTAGGTAGACAGCGAAGGTAGTGACAGCCTATAGGGAATTAGAGGATTGCGGACGTGTGGGATAATTATCATCCATTTGGGGGTGTCCATTTGAAGACCTTTATTTAAAAGGGGAGGGGAGATGTTTGGCACATCACTAGGAACTCCACGAAAGGAGGCAGTACCGGTGGCTCCTGTCCTGATCCAGATGGCATATTCTAACAGGACCTCCTCTGAGAATGCACGAAATTACCCAGCTACTACCTACCCTTATAGAAAACATTTTGTGGAGGGGGAAAGCAGGGCAGGATTATTCCAATTGGCCAACATCAAAAGGCCTCAATTTCTCTGAATTCTCAATAATCCAAACTCTGTTTATAAATGTGTGGGAATCTTGTTATGATACATTATTGCCTTTCAGGATATATGAAGTCGACATCAAATAAATGAAAGCAACTTTCATACACTAAACAAAAATGTCACAACTGACAGTGTCGTCTAATGACCTAGTTTCCCAGTGGCCCAGAAAGACTAGAAATAAATCCTGGGGTCCGCTAGTTCAGACAAGCTCATGAGTGCAGACCCTGTCTTGCATGATTAAAGGCAATGTCACAGCTCACTGGGGACTTATGCGCTTCAAGGCAACCTCATGGCAGCACGCTACGTGACTGGAGACCAGAATAAGGGAGATAACCCTAAAAGGGGGGAATTGAACAACAACAAAAATAATTGTATTGGGACTTTTTTTAATTCAAAAAAGAAGAAATGTGGAGTATTTATTTATTCAAATTTATACACCACCCAGATTTATTTGCAGTTTTAGTACATGGCAGAGATGAAAAAGTTGCAATACATTTACTAATATTGCGAGGGAACAGCTTCTGCTCGGGCTATTTTGCTCACTTTAATGCCACGGTAAAAGCCTAAAAAATAAGCTCCTGATTTTAGCATTATTGCTTTAATTCATCAGGTGGCAGAGTTAAGCCTCTGTGGCAAACTGCTCAGTATTCTCACAGGCAATTGCAAGAGTCCTTTTCAGTCCAGTGTGGGACGAAGACAGGTGTTTGGTCTCAGAGAGGGACGGCCAGCAACTCCAAATAAAAACAGGCATCTTTAAAGCTTTTCACTAGAAGAGAAGGCAACTAGACACCCAAACAGCCAGTCCTGAATTACAGCCTTTGAATAGTACAGGGCTTCACATTTCAATGATCACAGTATGGCCCAATCAGAATACAAACCCCTGCACGGCCAGGAATCAGCAAATAGGCTGTGTCCCAGCCCTGCACATGACTAAATTTGCTTCTGTCCATCATCTGGGTCATATATAGTTCAATTCAAGTGGAGCAGACAGGGCTGCAAGGAAATCTGGAGCAGTTCAATACCTTGTCTAGCCTGCTTTCCAGCCTCTGATATTGAGTGACAAACTCATGGCTGCCTTTCTTTCTCTGAAGAGATGAGCGAGCTATCTGGGAGTCCTATTTCTACACTAAAACTGCATTGAGAGCTGCAGGGAAGTTGCTCTTCTTCTATCAGCGACAACTTTTGGGGGGGCGGGGGGAGAGACAAAGATCTAACTGCACAGAGTCTGTCAGATAACAGTCCGGGATCACACCATTTCTCTCACTAGGTAAGAATTTTAATCCTTGTTTGACCGTTTGCTCGGACTTTCCCTGTTAGAGAGATTGCCGAGAACCTTTAAATAGCGTGTGTACTGAAATACTGTCAGTACATTTTTCCCTAGTCTCATTTCTGCACGTGTTCCTTTGTTCTCGGAACAGAAGCTTTTTATATACACATCTCATACTATAACACAGCTGGAGACAGTTACAAAACCGATTTGTGCATGAGGAATACACAAAGGCTTTCCTGACACTGCCGTCCATTTTTAAAAATTTAGTGGGGAGGGGGGTGCAGATTTCAAAAAGGAAGAAAACTTAAAAAGAATTCTGCAAAGTTGGAAGTTTTTTTATGTGCTACAAGTCTTTCGTTTTATGTAAGCTAACACTTCTGTAGCCTGGAGGGCTATAGTGGAGGCAAATATAGACAGAGAGGAACTGAGCCAGACACGGACAAAGACATGAGCCCAAACCAGACAGTCCAGGTCACTCAATAGGCCAGCAGTGGACGAGACAGGTCAGCCAGCTGCTGTGCAGGGGGGGAAAAATGGATGTGTGAGGTGCTCATGCGTGCCGTCGTGACTTGCTTCTGAAAATGCCAGCCATTTTCCACAGCTGTGCTTTGTGTAATCTGAAGGAATGCAGTGCGGAAAAGAAACCCACCTCTGGAGTAAAATGTATTTGAAATAACTGCAATTAAAAAGGGGAGGGGGGAGGGTGTGGAGAATTTTAGCGGGCTGGAATGTGTTGAGTGACAGGAAATGCCCCAAGCCTTCTCCCCCCCACACCTTTCCAGTCGCGCCTGCTTTTGTCTAACTCTCGTAATCCACACACTACTGCTTACAAAGCTGTCTGAGTTTAAGACAAAAAAGAAACATAAAAGGGCTCTCTTGCATGGTACCTGTGCTCCAGCAGACGCACCCACCCCACTGGGGAGAGTGCTGCTAGCACTCTGCTTGGCTTTTCTGCAGCAAGAGGGAAAGTCTGATCAATAATCCCCTAGCAACAAGGAGTTCCATTTCTTGAGATTTTTGCAGTGTCCAATATGCAAGAGAAGAACCTGTTTTACCAGGTTTCCATCACTGCCTGACTATACTTACATGTGTTCTTCATCCCTTTGCATAGAGGTTTAGCGTTGGCCGAAATGCTCAACAGCTTCATTTCATTGCCAGTTATTTTTACTGGGTTTTACAAATAGTGATTTCTGTTAAAAATATGTGATTATTACAATAGGCTGAGAAGATCTGCTTGCTGTTATCCATAGCTCATGAAATACTTGCTGAAAATGGTCTCACCTAGCTAGCTTTATAGGGGTTTTTTGCACACTTACTGTGCAAAGTATCTTTGTGGCGGTGGCTAACGTACGGCACTTTTGATGGATGATTTGCATGGTTAGAATATTTCCCATTAAGTGGGGACTGCAGATTGAATGCGGACTGCAAATTCAAGAAACTTACCCCAGCCTTCACATAGCCGCACCAGACTGAAATCAGGGTGACTTATGCATTCTTTTGGCTAGTTTACGAAAAAGTGTGCCTGGTTTTGCTCAGTCCCAAAATGGGAAACTAGAGATGAAAATAATGAACATGCTTAAAGGTTGGGGGCAGCACTAAAAGTGGACTTAAAACATGTGTGTCTTCTGCTTGGAGAGGTTCTAGTTAAGCTTCCCCATCCGGGCTGGTAGCCTGCAAGCTGAGCCCAGAGCTTACTCGCCTGGCTGTTCGAGAAAGTCCATTCATATATCTGACTACCTGGATTTGAATAGAAACCAGACAGCAATTCTTTAGTTCCAGCCGCTATTCGACCCAATGGACAATAGAGATTTGTTAGCACACAGGAACAAGCTATAGGACACAAAGCTTAAAGCAGCAGAGAGATAGGGGGCTTCAGGGAACAGGAAATTACAGCTTTTGATGCACTATTGGCAGGTCTGCTGTTACAAAAAAAGCAACATAACTATGCCATTTTTAAGAGGCACCACTGCCATTTCTAACCACCTCCAATGTCATAAAAGCTTTATTGTCGCAGTACATAAAATCACAACGTCCATATGGCCACTTCCTAGATGACTAGAACCAAGAGTTACTAAAGAAACAAGATATGCTTGGAGGCAGGAGATTTTGACTTCCAATGAAGACTTGTTTATTTTCTTTAACTGGTAAAATCCAGAAAAGCATTTATACAACCATGCGTTCCCCCATTATGCGGGGTGGGGTGGGGGTCTATTATAAGCACTGTTCTTAAAAGATTGGACTTCAATAGTGTCTGCAAATATAGTCAGATAGGCACTGAATAGGATTTCATAATCAAGTTGCAGAATAATTGGATGACAATGTCTCCTACTTTATAAAGGGTTATCATGCAATAAAAATGCTGAATTATTTCAGTGTTATCAAGCTAGAGCTAGGCAGAAGGAACACCCTTATGCTTGGGAAATGCTCCCCCACCATTCTGCTCCCCACATGCACCCCCAAACCCTTCAGAAGTAACTGTTTCGAGGATGGAAGAGCAATTCTCAGGTCTGAACCAATGAGCACAGAGATCAGCAGGCCAACCAGCAGGATTTACTAGATTCAAAGCCTGCCCCCTGACTGTTCATGTCACTATCAGCCAAGCTCCAGAAGCAGAGTTGATCTTTGCTGTGGGACAGAAAGGAAGCTCTGGACTGAAGGGAAAACATTTAGTGTTTCCAATCCCAACACTGCCAAAAGTGATTGAAAAAAGTCACAATAATTGCTTCAGCCAGTGTGGAATTTATACTCAAAAAGATACTATTTAAAAAAGGCATAGAAATTTAACACATGCAAGCCTGAAAATGCAGACTGGAAATCTGAAAGCACATCTGCAGCTCAAGAGGACAGCTGTTTAAGTGACCGAGAACCACAGTATGCCATGGTACAGACGCAAGCTTTGTTTGGACCAGAGAATTCTAGTCAAGATTAAGTTTTGCAGTAACTCCACAATCCCCCTTTTTCTGCTCCCTAAAAGTTACCTACTTTGCAATCTCCTGGGTGACCTTTTACAGTCTCAAGTGTCACAGACAAATCTGACTTGTTAGGGAGAATATTAAATCGTGGGTATTAAACTGCCCCCGCTTTGTTTTTAAAGCGCTTTACTATTTCACCAAAGATGTGCCTTATGCATGTCCATGTGGGCATGCATAACGACCAAATGGACATTGGACTGCCTGCTACAGCTCACCTGGGCAGAACGAAGACAAAAATTGACAAAACTGCCATGCAAAACAGCCTTTGAATCCAGAAAGGAGATCACTAATCTAAAATGGAGACAGCAGCATTCAACACAACACCCGATTCTGAAACCGAGGGAGGTTACCCTTAGCAGGGATTCAGATGGAAAATGCACAGAAACGAGAAAATTAAGAACATTGTTAATCAATTATGTGGTACGGCTGATTCTTTTGTTACTTTGTAACATAGTTAAAGCAACATGAATTAAGTTAGACTAGCTAAAAAGGTAAATTGTTCAAAAGTATTTTAGTGATTTTGAACTCTAAGCTCTTTTGACTTCTTAAATGGGACATGGATTGCTGAGTTATTTGGACACTTTCCCCCAATACCACCAAAAACAAGTGATATTTTAAGTCACAAAAGTAAAAGATTGTGTTAAAAGAATAAAAACGAAAGCGACATGGGGCGCTGCAGTAGAGACTTAATTTTTAATGAAGATAATGAATCTCTCTGGCATTTTGTTTATTATTGCGCTAACCAACGAGGCAGATTCTGCAAGTGTCTCAGACCAAACAGCTTCCATTACCTATTTTCAGTCTTCATGGAAGATGAGTTTTAAATCTATTGCTTTAAAACTGCTCCATTAAAATTTATATTAAATAATTGCCACATTAAATGTTGTGTGTGTGTGTTACATGCAGCCCATACAGCAAACTAGCAGCTTTATTTTCTTAAGTCATCAATTAATGTTTCATTACCAGTCTAGCAAGTCCTTGAACAGAACACACAGAATCCTGCAGGTGTGCAAAGAGGACTTTCTGCCTTATAAAATAAAAACCATAGAAGGAGACATATGTGATCATCCTGGAGCAAAATAGAATCCTACTGTGCACATGGAAAAGGGATGCCTGCAGTGCATACGTTTTTCTCTATAGATTCGCTTTTAGATCACTTGAAAAGTCATCAGAAAAGGACAAAATTTACTAAGGCCAATAATGGCTAATCCAGAGGGAAGTATATGCAGATACTCAAGAGGCAGAAGAGAGAATGAAAGGGAAATCTATTAGCATCTAAGAGTGTTAGCACATGAGCTGGGAGCTCTCCAGACCCCGGAACTGCTCCGCGGTGTGCGCGCCCCACTACTGCCATTCCCTTCCTCACCTCCTGCACAGCTGCCTCCCACGGGCTCCGCAAGAACCCAAGCAGAGAAGCCAGCACTCCCCCCAGCTGTAGTCCACATGCACCCCACCAACAACAAAGAGTTGCGGTCACTCCTTCGACTGCTCTGGGCTGCGACTGCAACTATGGTGGAGAATGCAACCTGTTCCATGGCCCCATAACAGATGGGAGGCGGCCCCAGGGTAGTGCGTAGCCCTGGTTTGGACCAGGTAACCCCGTACAGCGTGCCCCGCCTTTCTGGAGAAGACCTCAGGCACAGCTGCCCCAGCTCAAACCAGGGCAGACATCTGGCAGCCACCCTTCACGCAGGTGGGTAAATCCAAGACAAAGGGGGCCCAATGTGGGGCTCCATCTTGCATGATAACACCCTAATAGACTGAAAAAAACACAACTCCACTGCCTGTAAAAATGCCTAAATGCGTCTTCAGAAATAGGTAACATCATTTGATGGGGTTTTGTTTGCTAATGTGTAAAGTAACTCAAGTTTTTAAACGGTCAGAGATATTACAGAACCTAAAAGAAAATAATGATTGACTTCAAAGAATGCCATTTAGGTTAACAGAAAACATCAGCTGTTGTAAGCGTTCTGAAAGCATATCGAAATTATTGGCTAATGTTGTTCTAGGGTCACAGGATTCTCCAAGCAATAGGGTCACAGTCCACACAACACTTACTCTGGAGTAGTCCCATTGAATCCTGGAGGCTACGCCAGAGTAAGTGGTTCGAGGAACAGAGAAGCCAACACAGAAAACGTGAGAGAGAACTTAGGAGGCACGCCCATTCTGTAAAATAAAGAATTCTTCCAATTCACAGGATGGCTTGAAACGACCTGTTGCCATCAGCAGCTGTCCTTGCCGTTAAACAGAAAGTATCTATAAATGGAGTATGTTTATGTTCAGCAATCAATATAAAGGATTGTAACAAAGAAACACAGGCTTTGATTTAACTGGACAAGCTATATTTTTAACAGTGTTAAGAGGAAATGGCTGGGAGTCTTTCCTTCTAATGCAGTGACTACTACCATCTGCTCAACACCTTGAAGTCAGTAGCAAATATTAGAACACAGAAATTTTAACTGGGGGTGGGGGAGTGGGGGTGTAGTTGCTCATTCTGACAACCAGGACATAGTACCTTAAAAATATATCCCATTTGGTTACTCACCACATTACTCAGATCTGTGGTAAGCCTCCATTTTGCACTGGAACTCTAGCCTGCCTTTGAGAGGAGAGGCCAGATTATGATTAAGAGAACGGTCAAGAGGTGCGATTAAAGGAATGAGTACAGAGTTGCACACAATGCACTAACATACCTTCTTACTGTTATTTGAGTCTGCTTACGGACACAGGTTCCCCCACTTCATGACTCAATAGTGTGTTATTAAAAGCCATTGGACATCAGCCATAAGCTTTGATGATGGCTGTATTAGCCATCATGACCAACCAACCAACAAAACGCAGACTGTTACTGGCAGATACACAATTGCATTTGTGCCTTTTTAAACAGAAAAGTGAAGTACGCGGGTGGTCTCTCAACGTTAGCAAGAAAAAACACCAGTTACTGATTTTAAAACATTCTTTGCACTCCTAGCAGTTTTTGATAATGCAAGTGACAAGCAACTCATTTAAAGTTCCTCAGAAGTGATATTTCATCACATTGTCTGTTTAGGTATTACTTATTTTATCTGCCTTCAGAGATGACATACCTGACCAATTTTATTATGAATATGTGTATTTCAGCAACATAGTAGAAACACTGGAGAATTTCTAATAACCTAAAACTAAAGGAAAGTAAGGTTTCACAGGTAAGAAGAACTCACAGAACTCTGGTCAGTGCTTAATTTACAGTTACATGCCATCCAGTGCTGTAAAGGTATCACTTGTACCTACTCAGAGGATTAAACAATAGGAACCTAGTAGGTCTCTGCTGTGAGACCTGGCACTGATGCATGTCTTTACTCTCTCTTCAGGCTACCACTTCTGACTAGCCAGGCTGACAAATCAATACCCCATGACGCAATAACCGATAATGGGGACTTGTTACAGAAGCAGTTTTGGAACAACTTATTGCTATTCAAGCCTGAGTTTCAGATGTAGGTTTCTCTGAAAGTAATTTGAAAATTCAAGTGTGTTGTCATGTGAGCAGATATTTAGGCTGCGTTCACACCAGACACATCTAGATTCATACTTATAAAATCAGATGCATTGAGGTTGGCTATAGATTTTTTTTCTGATAAAGATTTAAATATCATGTGGCTTTAAGCTTTCTTTCTGTTCACTGAATATCAAGGTCAATTACGAATGATGTCTGGCTAGTACTCTCAGAGCAGATTAGACAGTCGCATCAAAAATTAGGACTATGTATAGGTCATCTGTTACTGTGACCTAGATTTCTGCAGAATCTGTTCAATTTATTTTATTAAAAATGTGGTACTGTTTCCACTCAGCTCCCCATAGCAAACCTTTTCATTCTGTTTAAAAATTGCTTTGTTTGATAACAAACATCCATGTAGACAGACTTGTACTTGCCATCCATTTAATTTTAAAATAACTTTAGATTTATTTTCAAAGGCTTACACATTATAATCTAAAACATTCAGTCCATATGCCAAAAGCTAAGCTCGCTGAAATACATAATAGCTTAACTGCAGCTTTATTTTCCATTTCTTCTGGTGAATCTCATGAATGGAAGCATTTTGCGTGTGCAAGCAGTAGTATCTGGAAAAGAGAAGTGATAGCAAGTAGGGATGGGCGAACGCGGTTCAGATGTTCGGAGTTTGGACTGAACTCGGTCTGTTCGGACGTCCGAACCAAACTCTCGAATGACCGAACAGTTCGGTTGTGTTCGGATGAGTTCGGGGGCAGGAAAAACGTCTTTTCAGGGCCGAAAATTCGGTTTCGGTTTCGTTTCGATAGAGCTTGAATGTTCAGCCAAGTTCAGCCAAACCGAACTCGGCTGAACCGAACCATCGAACCCAAACTCAGATTTCGAACCGAACGGCATTCTGCTCGCTCATCCCTAATAGGGAGATGTTCCGGGGGGGGGGGGGGAGGAATCTAGCTCCCATCATACAGCTGCATCATTTTGAAAGAATTTCTAGACATCCGCAAAGACATGTTGAAGGGATGGCTCGGTGAGTGTGAATGCTACAGATCAGAGGCAGACACTGGCCATCCCAGGAAGTAGCATTAATATTTCAGTTTTATTTCAAATGGAAAACTATTAGAGCAAGGAGATTTTAGGTATCTGCATCTTCCACCCAGCCCAAAAATGTCCACACTGGTGTTTTTTGCCGTCTGGCATTAAACAAGATGGTATTTTCATTTGGAAGAGAAATGGAAAAGGAAAATAACTGCTGCAATCTGTTTCACAGAAGAAAAACGCCATCTAGCCCTTGTGCAATTTTAAAATTAAAAGTAAAAAACCCAGCATGTAAACATCTCAGAATTTGTAAAATGCATTTTCTGAAGAACCCAGCTGTTTCCAATAAAGGGAACATAGAATGTGTCAGTGAGTAGGTCTGCAAAGGGAGCATGAGGTTGGGCTTGCATCCAGGATAAGCAGCAGCATGGCCATCTTATTATTTAAGAGTAGGTTTTAAACCCCTGGTTGCTGCCTGCAGCCTCTCACGAGGTTACTACTGTGCTGTTATTTAGCAAAACTCCAAATGCCCCTCAAATCCTTGGGGTCTTCCAAGGTAGAAAGATGTCTTTTATTAAGCAGAGGTGCACACGGACCATAGACAATCATTCCACTATTGCAGAAAGAGCTTCTCTGCTGTGAATCCCATGTTATGCTACTTTTATTCTAAACCTTTTTACCCACCAAGACCATTTCACTTGCCTACGGGGCAGAAGCCCAACAGCATCTGGAGGCAACCGTTGCACCCCAAGGCCCTTCTCTTACATGCACGACTTTGTTTCTCCCCTTGGTTTTTTGACATGCAAGTTAGCACCCAGATTCTATGTATAATTCAGCTGAGTACAGCACTGTGCTTGTATCAGCCTGCTGCCAATATTGACACAGCCACACATTTACAAGTGGAAATCAAATATTTACAAGGGGAACACCTCTTGCTTCCCACAAAATAACTCCCAATAATCACATTGCCAGCAGATGTAATTTGTACTGTTACGTTTGCTTAAATCCTGTTTATCTTTAACACACTATTTCAGACAGTATTTTTCTCCCTTACAAAACCTATAAAAGCCCAATTTTACTGTCTATTTCCTGAAGAGGTACTGTACCTGAACAGCAGATGAGCCATGTGAGGTAAAATTGTCAGAAACACCTATTTTAAATTGTATAATTAATTCCATCAGGTCAGAGACCTAGTATCGAACAGTCTACAATGTCATTCTAGGCACATATACCCTACCATAGGTAAGGCCGGCATAACTGGCGTATACCTTTGCTACTGCACCCAAAGTGGAGTTTAGACTCAAAGTTTCTTCTGCCTAAAGTATGCAAGAATCATGAAGACAGCATTACCCTGTTTTATTACATGGTTAGCCTACTCTCTCTTTACAACAAAAGACTGCTACCCTCAAGCATTTAAGAAAAGTTAATGGCAACTGCCTAAAAGTAGATTTTTCTTCTATTTTTGGTTTTATAATTATTCTCAATTTATTTGGTCTCAACAACCCGACTGTTCTGTTATCAACAGTTGATTCAATTCATTTTTAACACTCTGAAATGCTGTCTCTCTTAGGGATGAGAATTCGGATTCAATCCGTAACTGCTCATTACCGTACTGAACTGCAGCATGCCTACTGCGGTTCAGTTTAAAGTCTATCATTTATTTATTTATTTACAGTGCGTGCGAAAAATGGCCACCAGACCGTTCTATGCACACGTGCCCTCATCAAAGATGGCGGCAGCAGCATTGTTACCGTTTTGCACTTTTCCAAAATGGCGGCAATGCTGCTACTGCCATTTTGGAAAAAGGCGTGCATGCACAGAATGGTCTGGTGGCCATTTTGCACATGTGCAGTAATAAATATCAGTGTAATTATGGATCCATAATTAAATACGTAGATCACAGCTACGGATCCGAATCTGCAATCTAAACTGAAAGACAACCCACAGTATGTATGGACCTATAACCGTCGTTCTCACTTGAGTTCTATCGTGGTGCAAAAGGTCTTACTGCATACTGCAGCTCACGCTCAAGCTGCCCACACAGAAAAAAATCCACCAACAAGAAGCAGAGCCCATAAAAATAAATCTCTGTCACAAGTTGAGTTGCAGAGTGACCAGCACATGGCAATGCCTGAAACAGGGAACAAAAGTATAAAAGAAAAACCCAGATGTTCCTAAAAGGTGAGCCCCACCCCCACCCCACCCAAAGTTAATTCCCAGTCTGACCTGGGAGAAAATACCTTTCCGACCTCATTATGGCAATCCAATCCTGAGCACGTGTGCAGGAGTCACCCACTTCTTGTGCCAGGAGCTGGTCAAACCTCGCTGTGAAGAGAGGTGAGGGCTAGAGAGTCTTGCCATTCTTCTATTCCCCATCAACAGAACAAATCCAATTTAAATACGTTAGGCAGAATGTTTGTCCCAAGTAACTACAGGAATTCACGAATACTTCACCCAGTCAGTACCAGTAAACCATTCAACAATTGCTCCTGACGGAGCAGAATTCCTAACAAGTCTGGAAGGATTCGCTGCCCTGCCTCAACCCTACTGATACAATTGAGGCGGCAATGTCCAGCAGCACTCATTGGCTGCATGCTAGCAGAGGACACAGCATCGCTTTTTTCTTTCTTCCCAAGATCTCAGAGCAGTGTCATATTGGATGAAAAATACGTTCAATATCTGTATTTTGAAGGGGGGGGGCGTGACAATGGGAGGTCCCACTAAAAGTTATAAACTCAGTAATACGATTTCCTTACAAACAACCTGGACCTTCCTCATAATGCACACCTTAATGCCCATCCCTCTTTACTGGGAACGGGGCAGATACATTGAAGATGAATCCAGGCTCTCTTACACATCTTGGCCGCTAGACACAAACTGTGCTTTCCAGTCAACACAGTGACATTACATGGCTTTGTTTTTATTTCTGCAAAAGACTGACACTGATCTCAGACAGCAATAGGAAAACACACTACCCAAATTGTTTCTGTCTACTAGAAGCAGAGTTCTTGAATGCTAGCATCAGCTATGGAAATATCCCTGCTCACAAGGCCTCTGGTACTGAGCATCAAGGGAGCAATTCCAATCTCTTAACTAAGATTCCTTTTCGTGAAGAAAAACCGTTAGCTCCACATGCCTCCAGGGCATGAATACTACACCCATTAACTGACTATCAAGTTTCTTTTCAACCCAGCTCTTAATGAAGCATTGGAGTTAAACAACTCTAAGCAGAAACAGAATTTGTATCCAGAAATCCTCTACCCGGCCCGGAACTGGCCTCCCTCATCCATGCCTTCGTCACCTCAAGGCTGGACTACTGCAACGCGCTTTACGTGGGGCTTCCCTTATGCCTGGTTCGGAGGCTGCAGCTGGTGCAGAATGCGGCGGCCCATCTCCTTTCGGAGATGGGTCGTCGGGAGAACAAAATACTAGTACTCCGGGCTCTGCACTGGTTGCCAATAGCGTGCCGAGTCAGATTCAAGGTGTTGGTATTGATTTATAAGGCCCTTCACGGTCTAGGCCCCTCGTACCTCAGGGACCGCCTCGCCCTCCGCGGCCCGGAGCAGCTGCTTCGGTCTGCTGGGGGTGCCTTCTTGGAGGTCCCCCGTGTTAAGCGGGGGGCCACAATGGAGAGGGCGTTCTCGGTGGCTGGGCCGGGCCTTTGGAACGCCCTACCGGAGGAAGCTCGCCTGGCCCCGAGCCTGTTGGTATTTCGGCGAAGGTGTAAACCTGGCTGTTCGCCCAAGTGTTTGGGGGGGGGGGGTGTAGTTGATTTTTATCCCCCTACCCTATTTGTTTTATGTATCCTGGGCCCTGTTCCTAATATTTTATATTTGATATTGTATTTTATGGTGTTTTAAACATTTTTATATTGTTGTGTTTTATGATTGGAAGCCGCCCTGAGCTGTGTTCAGGAGGGGCGGGGTATAAATGGAATAAATAAATAAATACCCACAGGCCTTAGATGCAACTGTCCGGCCCCAGCCTTCGTTATATCTCCACAACCCATGCCTAGCTAGGATAGAAAAACCACAGGGCTCTCGCTAGTTTTACAGAACTTAAGAGTCATCCTTCTAGAATCAGATCGTTCAGGGTTTTTTTTACTCATATTTAAGAAAAAAAATCCAAAACAAAGATAGATACGGGCAGCCTAAATTTGCAGAGACAATTCTTAATCTGAACCATGAGACATTATGACAGCACAGACACCTCCCAAAATCAGCTACTCTAAGACAAGCAATGGCAGGAAGAACTAGCCATTTAACACAACTGACAAGGTTTTACTGTTGAATTCATTTTTAAAAAAAAGAGATGGAACCTTTTGTTGAAAACGTTTGACTTTTTCCCATGGAAAGTTTCTCCCTGGATTTACATTATGAGCCAATGAACAAAGCCACGAAAGCCATTGTCACACATGGCAAGCCCCTTTTCATGGCCTTTCTCCTCATTAAAATAGATACATACACAGTGAACTCAAACATGTCTCAAAGAGGTGGATACAAAAACTGCAAAGGGAAGTCTAGCCTTGAGGAAAACCAAGAAAAGGTTATTAATAGTAGTAGGAACAAAGTTAATCATGAAACATGAAAGTCTCTGAAATGGACGTTGGACAGTTTAAGAATTGGATTAGATAGGGAACAAAATAAGAACCAAGAAGCAGAAGAGAGAAGAAAAGTTTCAGATGAGCAACCCAGCTACAAGAAAGGAGGCTACATGTCTAAGTGAAGAGGATGTCGGAGTCTCAGATCTGCTGACACTAGACCCACCTTTGCAAAGGTCGGAGGAAAGTATTGCCCAATAAGCTGTTTTTCCAACATATTTTCTACTCTTCCATGAGAACAGGTCACTCATGTTGCTGGAGCTTGTGCAAGACATCCCTGGTAGACCCCCACGTTTCCTCCAATCAGGCAACATTACATTTTGTCCATTACCAGAGAAGAAAGCAGACACATCTGATGGCAACACTCTCCGTAAGAGAGAGGTCTTACCTAACAGGAAGGTAGCAGCTCGGCAGTGCTAGAATGATCAATTGCAACACTTTTCATATCAGCTTGAGCAAAGGGTTCCCTTGCAACCAGCAGGTAAAAGTTTAACACAAACATGCAGCAACGTAGTCTCTATGAGCAGAAATCAAGGCCTAAAAGAGCACAGCAATAGCTCTCTGTCAGACACCTGACAAGGCAGAGGACAGTAACTGCAAAAAGCTATAGGAATTATTGAGCCAAATGAAAACACACAATAAGGGGGCATTTTCAATTATCCTCCTATTGACTGGATGGGTATCAATTCAGAATGCGATGCAGAGACCAAACTTCTAGATGCCGTAAGGGGCATCCTTCTTGGAGCATCTAGCCCTAGAACTCACGAGAGGGGAAGGCAACTCCTGATTTAGTTCTAAGTGGAGCACAGGAGCCAGTCAAAGAGGTAACTGTAGCTGTGCCACTTGGAAATGGAGAACATAATGTAATTAAACGTCTGTGTTGGATGGAACGTGATTTTTAAAATCCACCATAGTAACATTTAACTTCCAAAAGGGGAAGTTTCAAAATTGGCTAATTATTATATATATATATATATTTTAAAGGAACAGTTCTATGGATAAGATACAGTACCTGCAAGTGGTGTGGAGACTATTTAAAAACCCCATAATAGATGTTCACAATGGACACAATCCTGAGATCGCTGACCCTGGAATAGTTCCATTCAAGTCAATGGGACTGCACTGCAGTATGTGGTTTCATTACTTCGGTCAGTAAGCGTATACTTCAAATCAAAAGACACTGAAGAGGACCAAAAGGATGCCAGCATGGCTAAAAAGCAGGGAAGGAGGCTAGAGGCTGAGAGATTTAAGAAGTGGGACTCAGTTTGAAAAGTCAGTTGGTTCAAGCAGGTGATCATCACGGAGTAAAGCAGCGCTCAAGACAGAAGGCCACCGTAAAGAAGTTATATACATTCTTCGCATTAGTCCTTCTTGTGGAGATACTCAGACCACTTTTTTTTCAAGACAATAGAACTAAAGCACCGTCTCAAAATGATGTGTCAGTAGAAGAGGTTTTAAAGGAAAGTGTTAAAAATTCAACAGTAATACACTGTGAGGACTAGAAGATTCTGAAAACTCAAATATGAAATTGAGGAACCACAAGTATAGTGCGCAACCTATTAAGGACTAGATGCAGCTAAGGCAACACAATTTTTAAAGAAGACTCTTAGAAGTAACCCTTGGATCTATAGGCCAGTCAGCCTATAAATTCAGTACTGGGAGCAATGGTAGACACTCTAGAGAAGAATAGAAATACTGGGAGAATATTCAACATGGTTTCTAAAAAGGGAAGACCTGCCTAACCAAGCTGTGCCAACAAGTACCTGAACGGTCTCTACAATGTATTTGGGTTTTCAGAAAGCCTTTGGAAAGTCCTTCAGAGGCTATAAGAATGTAGGTAGTGCCATATTGGGTCAGACCAATGGTCTATTGAACCCAGCATCCTGTCAGAGCTGAAATGAGATTTTGCCCTAGACAAAAATCTTGTTGAGAATAAGCTTCTCAGTGAGATTTTCCATCTCGAGAATCTGCATTCTTGTGGGGCGTTTGGAAATGGCCACCGGACAGCCTCGCATGTGCAGAATGATCGTTACAGCCATCTTGTGCATGCGCTGAGCGTTTGGGGGGCTTCAAGAATCCTAAGAAATGCTCTGTGAATGCGCAGATTGGCCACTGGTGGTCCGCGCATGCTCAGAATGGTCATGGTGGCCATTTGGGGCATGCGCAGAGCATTTTACAATATTCAAGAATCTCATGAGCTTCTTGAAAATCTTGGTGAGATCTTGTAAGATTTCGCTGGGGGCTGAAGAATCTCGTGCGTTCTTCCAAGAACGCAAAGCATCCTTGTTTCAGCCCTAATTCTATCCCTGACAGCAGCCAGTCTCAGGGTAAAAACAAACATGCATGCGCTGCAGTGGCAACCCAGCCAAGCTCAGCTTAGGAAGTCGCCACAGACAGAGTCCTGACCTGTTCGGGCCACGAAACAGGTGTTCGCACGGGTGGGGTGACGCATGACCAGCACCCCACCTGCCCCCCGCCCCCCATATGACAGGCAGCTAGGGCAGACCCAACCCGGGCCAGTGGGAACAAACAAGCTCTGGCCTGCTTTGCCATAATCGAATTGGCACTAGCCCAGGCTGTGACTTCGGCCACTTGCCAAACTAAGAGCCCAGGCTAGCCACCAACACCCCCAGTGTCACTCCAGGCAAACATTTGGTGGCCCGATAACAAATGTGACAGAGGCCAGAGAAGGCTACTGCCACCTTTGTTTTTTTACCCATGGTCACTTGGGAGAAGTACCTAACAGGTCACAAATGAGGACAAAGTTGTTGTTTTTCCCCCAGCAACACATTGGGGTTTTTTACCCTGTCTTCCTATAGCATCAAAGTTATCTGCGGCTGGAAGTGGAACCGCGAGGACATTCTGACATCCAATTACTATATTGTAGATCAGGTGCCTTACTGGTGGGGCTCGGGCGCATCTTCAGAGTCTAACTGATTGCCAGATTTGGGGTCGGGAAGAAATTTTCCCTCTGGGCAGATTGGTAGTCAACTTTGAGGTTTTTTTGCATTCCCCTGCAGCATGGGTGTCCCTCGCCTGTTTGGTACATCTAGAGCCTTCTTTTTCTAACTTATTTCCTGTTATTTCAGGCATCAGTGTGGTCTGTCCAGTCCCAATCCCTACTTGTAGCTACTGGTGGGATTCCTCCACGCGGATGGTTGGGGTGTGGCAGGTCCTGAAGTGGTGCAGGGAGCTGGACCTAGATAACCCTCGAGGTCCCTTCGAGCCTAGTAACTCTACAACTCCCCACTGTTTGCTCCCAGTTCCTGACAGTTGGTAGTTACATCCCCGAGTCTACTTGGCTAATAGTCATTAATGGGCTATTTAAAGAAAACTAAGTAGTCAAGGCGTATGAGGAAGGTCCTTTCATGGATCACCAACTGATTAAAGGATAAGAAACAAAAAAGGTAGGCGTGTGTATAGATTCACAAGATAGCCCAGGAGAACAATGGGTAACTTCCTGTCGTCCCACAGCCAGGTATTCCCTGGCCTCCCTTTTGGACGTGGTGGGCCTCCAAGATTTCCTAGCCTCCGTTAGCTATTTTTAAAAGCCTGAATAGCAGGTGTGGAACGGTGGAGATGAGAAGGGAGCTTACACTTCCCTTAGTAGTCCGCATCTAACTACCCACTGGACAGCCAATGACACTAGCCAACAACAAGTTGAAAACAAGCAAAAGTCAGCACCTTTTAAGACACAAAATTAGTAAGCGGAACTCATTGCCGTGGAATGTCGTGAATAGGACCAACTATATAATGAAGCTTGAAAGAGGATTAGACAAATGCATGAGGAACAGGGCCAATGGCGATTAGCCAAGTAGAGTCAGGTGGGTGATGCAACTTCATACTAAGCACATCCTTAAGCCTCTTGCTCCTTGAAGTGGGGAGTGACCAGGTCATTCTTATATATGCCCTATTCTTGTAGGTTTACCTAGTGCCAGGAATTCTCGGAAACAGCAAGGTCCACCCCTTTAGAATCCGTTCTCTGGAGGCAGCATGAACTGTGTTTCTCTTCCAATGGAAGATCATGGCATATGGTGTTCTTTGGAGAGAATGAGGGGGAATGCAGACCATGTTCTGGGCCAGCAAACATACAAACAGAGCAGTTGTTTTGGAAGGAGCTGTCATAACTCGGCAATAACCTGAAAACTTCTCCAGAGTGAATCACTTCTGCAAACAAAACAAGATTCCACTCTACTAAGTTCATTTTGTTTGTTCTACAAACAAGTGTTGGCAGACACAAGGTCCCAGTGAAGATTTCCTAGTCTTTGCTAGCTATTTGAGAAAGCATGACGGGAAAAGGTAGAGATGAGAAGCAAGCTTTGTATATGCTTTCCTCAATGGAAAATCAAAAGTATAACCTGTACAGGGCTGGCCCTAGAATTTGCAGGGCAAGGGGAGATCAGGGAGCAGTGCTTATCTGGGTGGAGTGATCAGGATGCCTAGGAGCATTCCTTCCATGACAGATGCTGCCTGCTGCCAGTTCCAGGTCTCCCTGTGGGGCCCAGGCCTACGGTGTCACTGTGCCGTCAGCCCTGCACCCATGCTGATTTCTCTGGTGGTAGAGAACAGAACAAGGTCCAGTTGTTGCATGGCTTCTAACCTGCAAAGGACAGATGGTTCCTGGGATATAAAGGCTGAGAAAGACTCTTTGCATGTATGTGGCTGGGAAGGACGGGAACAATCCACAAGTCAGGAATTCACCCTGGAGCCACTTTCCTACCATTCTCTGAAAGTATCGCAGTATGGTCAAGGTCATGCTGAACAAGAGCACCCAGGCTTTCCCTGAGCGAACGGCTGCACCGTCTGCTAAATTCACAAAACTAAAGCCTTCGGAAGGCTCCTACCAGTCTGACCCCCTTAACAGAGAGATCTGTAGCTGAAGTAGAAGCTCACAGACTGAGATTTGGGATACCCCATGGGATTGCACCTTCTACACATTGACTCATGAGCACAATAATTGATTGAGTTTGCCCAACTTCTTTACTGCCTGGAGCAACAATTATGTTTAAGACTCAAAATGGGGTCTTAGGAAAATTGCTGGGACACACCGCTAGAAAGGCTTAAGCATCTCACCTTGACATCCTTTCCTGAGGGGAAATATTCCCCCCTTTACTGCACACACGACAGTTCAGTAACAGAAGCTGGGCCCTTTACATCAGGGGTGGGAATCTCCGACTAAGCGGTCAACTGATGTGCTAAACTGGATTGTGGCCCCTTTCCAGATCCTACCCCCAAGCACTGAAAGACTGGGCTCTGGGGAAGGGAACGGAGGGAACAGATCCATGACCCCAGACTCCCTTCTTCCTGAGCGTACACCTTAACCACCTCAGCCTCTGTGCAGCCCTCAGAATTTGTGCTAAGCTTCAAAGTGGCTCCTGGAGGGGAAAAGGCTTCCCCACCCGACTGATATGTGCCTTATTCAGGACAAGAAACAGCTAGGTCTTTTATTGCACAAAAGGCATGCTAAAGCCTGCGACAAGCTAAAGCTTTGTTACCAAGGCTAGGACTTCTATGGCCTGTTCAAGCGTATCACAGAATCCAAGACTGACAGTGCCCTTCATGTGAATGAACGGACCCATCTCGGCTGGTATGACGAACTGACTGACTAGCACTGCACGCTGTTTAGGAGTGGCAGCACTGCCAAGGGGTATCAAATGCAGGGCTTTCGGTACCCATGCAGCGTATGCTCCACATTTTGAACGCATGTTTTCTCTTCTCCTCCTGCTTTAATTGAGGATGCTGTCGTCTAGTAAGAGCCACTTGCTTTCAAGTGGAGTTGCATCGTTTGCATCACAACCTAGAGGTGTCGCATTAAAAGCACATTGGGATTGGATACCCTCTGCCTTGTGGATTCTTAAGAGTAGAAAAGGAGCTCTCCATTTTCGTCTCTTCCTCGCCACCCCCCCCATGGGGCAACTTGAACAAAAAGGGAAAGTGTCTAAACTTCTGTGAACAAACAGAATTTCCTCCAGCACTATTTGTGTGAGGGGGGATGGCTTATCACAAGCAGGCCTGAGACGAGCAATTGCAGTGAATGCTAATTCCATCAGAAACAGGCCATTCGCCTTCACTCACATGAGGAAACTTACTGGCTTTTCACTATTGTTTTGCTAGTTTCTGTTCAGGAATCACAATTGCTCAGTACTTCTGATAGTTCTTTCGTAGTATGCAGTGTGCTGCCTTAACAAAAAATGAACTGGGCTGCTAATGCAACAGCATATATATACCGGTTAAGTAAAAGTTGATGGAAAAATACTGGAAGTTGACGTAAAACTGCCAAATATGCTGGAAAGTGCCAGAAATTGACACAAAACAACAGAAAGATTAAAATAGATGAAAAAGCTAGAAAGGGACAGAAATTGAGAGAACAATGTGGAACTAGACGAGAAGGGACAGATTGGCAGGCTCGAAGTCAATTGCAATAGGGGAAATCAATGAATAATGATGAAATCACCCCCACCAGTCAATGGCTCTCGAAAGGTAGGCACTCCCGGACACTGGCTGCAATCCAACGCTGGGCGCCGCCGCACTGACATCGCATTATGCTGCACGCAAAGCACGCGCATGCAGCTCCACACAGGGACCTGCAAAGCCCTGGATTGCAGCCAGTACAGAAAACACTTGCTCTTGCCTCCGCACTAAGCTGCGAGTGGCATTTATGCTGCGCAGCCCCTGGAGCCCCGTTTATCCTGTGGGTGGGGGAAGCACTCTAAAATAAATGATTAGTCCAACAGTTTCATTTGGATGGGAAAGTAGTTCGACTAATGGCAGCGTGACCTGCCACCTCTTGTCTTGGACAGGAGATTGTGAGCGCAGGCCGCAGCTCAGTGGCTATTCCTTGGCTAGGGGAAATAAGCTGTTCTTGCCTGCGTGTGCGCATAGAGTGCCGTGGCTTCCATTTCAATCAAATCCGTTCTTGCAATAACCCTTTTATTTCTCCCCTCACTGGCCTAACCCAATAAGAATGCAATTGTAATATGGTGTTTAAGGAAGGGAAATGCTAACGTTCATGCTCTGGCAGGCAGATGGTGTTGAAATTAAATACTGTGGAACCTTGGCAGCTGCACTCCGACAAATTCTCACATCATTACTCCAGTGGGAATCCTATACCAAGTTGGCATGTGGCCTGTAGGGTTTCCAGAGGGATTTCCTTACTTTTTAAAGTGACCTGAAAACACACCATTTTCCTTCTTTGCAGAAGGACACAAGTACTGCCTTTCCCACCATTCCCCATTCTGCACTAGGATTGAATGGGGGACGTATTTCCATTTAAGGCAGCTGCGCAGGGAAGAAAGCCAGTTCTACAAACGGCTGCAGGAACATTTCCTGAAAACTTTGCAAGGATAGGTTTTTTACTTTAATCTCACATTTCAATCTTGGAGAAAAGGGGCCACGTTTTTGTCAAATTGATCCATATTCTGTTGGGGGTGGAACTCCCAACAGTGAAAAAAAACAGACAACACTTATTCAAAGAACACTGACACTGGATCCATGAAATACAAAAGTTTAAATGTATTCACTACCTGAAAAGATTAAAGAAGTGGCATACAAACCATAGGAATAGATTTGATGTTACATATGCTTATAATTTTCCTGCACTGAGGGAAATCTCAACTTTCTTCATGCTGGTTGACAAAAACCTTTCTATGTGAAGTTTGTTAGTGGTAAACTGAAAAGACTTGAGTTCAAATCTACCACACACACACCCAGCAAGAGCAGTGACAATCAGTGCATTGGCAGAAGAGGTCGCTGGGTCCATTACAACAGTTCCGTGTTAACAGGATTGTCAGTTAAAGTGCATGTTCACACAATGTCCCTTACCTGGGAACAGCATAATCCTTTGGCTGTAAGTAATGACACTCGCCCTTAGTGCTGACGCAGGTCCCACTGCCTTCACCAAGAGCCATACCAGCGGTAACTACTAGTATCAACACTAAGCAGCCAGAGAATCACAGCCCTATTTGTTCATGAAGGTTCTCTCTAAATCACATTTAACAGAAGGCAATCAGACCCCCAGGGAATGGCTTTACCCCTGGGCAACAGGGTAGATTATATGTGAGCAAGCCCTAAGAAAGACGACTGAGAACTTGGCAGATAAGTGAACAGAAACAAAGACTTTCCCCCCAAAACAATAAGCAGTGTTCACACATACTCTGCTATTCATCTGAGAACTTTGTTAGGTGAAGGACTGTTTACCCCTGCTTGTCAAAACATTCAGTGAAAACATCAGAAATGTGTATTTTTGCTGTAGAGGCCTGTGAATTATTGCTTCCCTCAGGAGGCTTTTGGAATTGTGCATGTATTGTGCGCATGCACCATGTCTGGGAACCCCCACCTAAGAGTTGGCACTGGTAATCTCTAGACAAGAATGGAATCTGTGTGTCGGACACTGTAAGCATGTGCCGTTCCAGGCTGCTTTCAACCCATGAATAAACGATTCTTGTGAGCTGAAGACACTCGTATGAGATCGTTTCCATGCATTGGGATTACGTCCTTGTGAGATCATCAAGCAGCTGTAGCTACAAGCTGTCTGGAAAAGAGGAGCAGGAAGGGAAACTGGAATTCATTTTGATCTCAAGTTCAAAGCAAAAACAACTCCTACTTGCATTAAGAGTGAGGCGTGTCAGTCTGAATGCTGGAGTTTTGCAAGTTCTTTGAAATGGTACAAGACCTTCATTGGCAACGTTTGGAAGCAAAATGTATCGCAGTTGTTAACCAATTGTCTGTGTAATTAGCACGCAGATCACAGCTTTTACCACCTTACACTTTGTAAAGCTATGGTCACATGCCAAGAGAAATCAGACATTCATATAGCGAGCCGAGCTAGGTTCAAGGTTTTGGTGCTGATTTATAAGGCCCTTCACGGTCTGGGCCCCTCGTACCTCAGGGACCGCCTCGCCCTCCACGTCCCAGAGCGGCTCCTTCGGTCGGCCGGGGGTGCCTTCCTGGAGGTCCCCCGTGTTAAGAGGGGGGGGCACAATGGAGAGGGCATTCTCGGTGGCCGGGCCGCGCCTTTGGAACTCCCTTCCGGAGGAAGCTCGCCTGGCCCCGAGCCTGCTGACATTCCGGCGAAGTTGTAAAACCTGGCTGTTCGCCCAGGCTTTCGGGGGGGGGGTGGGGGTGGTTAATGGGTTTTTATCTCCTCTACCCTAGTTATTGTTTTAATGTTTAACATTTTATATTGTTCTGATGTGTTTTAAATTATTTTATATGTATTTTATGATGTTTTATTGTTGGACGCCACCCCGAGCTGTTTTCAGGAGGGGCGGGGTATAAATTTAAGAAATAAAATAAATAAATATACACAACTAGTAGGGACAAGGTTCTATAGTAGTGGCGTCTTAGACAAAGTGGACAGTGGTTAAATTCGTTTTGCCTTCTAAACCAAACTGCTGGAAAGGGCAAGTTATTTACTGGCTGAATCACACAAGTCTTATTTTCTGCGAGATAAAAGCAGTTTGTTCAGAATGAAGCAGCCCTCCCACTTTCAGAAAGTGGCAACTATCTGGCAGAACCTTTTGGATTTAAGTGATTTTAATAAGGAATAAAGCAACAAGACGGATGTATTTTTGGCAGGATAGCCCGACTACCAGCTTACACTGAATGTGAGTGCATTACAAATGACATCTTCATCGGAGCGCTCCTATTCGGATGGGAGCCCTGCTCAAGTAAAAGTAGGGCGTCTGCACAATAGTTGATGGGAGTGGGGACAGCTCTGGCCCCTGAACTAGCATAGCAGATATACTGAGGGTCAAATCAGATGTCAGAACAACTTACAGAAACCCTTCCCCACTGAAACACCACGGGGTTGCTCTCGAGTTTCCATAATATAGTGGCTTGCGTTGTCTGAACAGACCGACTGCATGGTAAGCCTGGGGCAGTACACTCAGGGGCTCGAGTAGGAGGCATTCGGTCCGTGTCAAGGATAATACCACTCAGCAGCTTCTGCAGGAGTCAGAGTGGGTAAGGATTGTCACAACGTCTGCGACTACTCCTAGAAACCTGATTCAGTGTTTTCCAGCTGCATGCATCTAGCTTTGGGTAGGGGGTAAGCTACTACCTTCTTCAAATAACTCAACTCTAAGTTGCAGTCACTGGAGGCTGCAGCAGAGACTGTGCCGCCTCTATGCAGTCAAATCTACAGACAGGTACAGGGATTGAAAAAGAACCCTCAAACACATTGTGTTTCAGCCATCCTTGCGCTTGTATGGCTTGAGATTTCAAAAAGTTGCAGACAAAAAACTAAGATTCATAATTTACCTAGTCATGTAGCAAATACAGCAGAAATGTTTATCAATGAGAGTTCAAGGGGCTTGGGTGGAAGCAAACGCAGGAGGTATCGCGGGGAGGGGAGAGGAAGAGAGAACATCCTGGATCCTCAGCTCCCACCCACGGAAATCAATCCGTGGTCCTTTCCTCCCCAAGTGGCCACTGAGGCAGAGATCACCAAAGAAGCCAACGTAAAAGGTTCTGGCACTCTTTATCAATTCCTTGGACTTATTATTTTAATCTTTTACCCCACCCAACGCAGCAAGGGTGGCTCACAATATTAAAATATAAAATACAAATATAAAGCCACCAAAAATACAAAAGAACTTAACAGCCCACAACCTTGCCCCATCCTTCCAAACCGTCTATCCCCCCCCCCCCCCACCATCACCTCCCCTAACCACCACTGCCAGATGCCCTTGTGAATAAGAGAGTTTTGCACTGCCCTCCTAAAGGCACTCAAGCCCGAACATAAGCTTCCTGGGACAGGGAGTTCTACAGCCACAGAGCAGCAGCTGAGAACGCCTGGCCTCCTCGTCATGGAGACCAAGTTAAAAACGGGTACCTTCAGACAGGTGTCCCTGGCCGACCACAAAAGCCGGCTTGGGACATGGTAGGCCAGGCGATCTTCAAGCCATTTAGGGCTTTAAAAGGTCAAAACCAGCACCCTGAATGGTACCCAGAAGACAAGACGCAAGCAGTGCAGATGCCAGAGCACTGGTGTTATGTGCTCCTGGGGACTCACCCCCGGAAGCATTCTGCACCAGCTGCAGCTTCTGGACCGTCTTCAAGCACAGCCCCCACGTCGAGCGCATTGCAGTAGTCTAGCCCCGAGGTAATACAGGCGTGGATGATGGTTCCCAGATCCAAACCCACAGCAGCCAGGCAATGGGTAAGGACCAAGACTGCAGGATCTGGGCCAGATGAAAAATAAATAAATAAGAGAGAGAGAGAGAGCTGGGTGTCATCAGCATACTGACAACACCTCACTTCCAAACCTCTGAACGATCTTGAGATTGCTCGGTGAAGAGAATTGGTTCTCAATAGCAGACACTAGGAACTCCCACTGAAATTAACAAGCAGTGGGTATTTCACACACGATTAAACGGTGGCATTTATGGCCATGGGATGCCATGAAAGTCAGCAATATAACTGGGTTCAAAAAAGAACTGGACACATTCCTAGAGAATAGGGCTATCAGCAGCTATACGCAAGTTGGGAAGGAGATGAGCCCCCCCTCTGCCAGCCAGAAGCTGGAAGTGAACAGGGGACAGTTCACTGCATAGAGGATTTCTTTTTTTGTGCTGGTCCTTGGTGAAAACAGGACACTAGGTTAGATGGACTATTTGGTCTGACTCAGGAGAGTGGTTATAGTTTCAGGGAATACAGAGCCTCCCCTATTAATGGCTCTATGGACACCCATGCCCAGAAAAAGCCTTTTTAAAAAGAGAACGGAAAATAGGGAGAAGTCTTCAAGACAAAGAAAAAAGATAAGAGGGAAAAATAAAAAGAAAATGGAAGGAAATGAAAATTCTGCCAAGACACAATGAACAAACGACCCTGGCGGGGGGATCCCACACATCCCACACTGGGGGGGCGGGATGTGTGACTACAGTCTGGAAGCCACTGCAAGGAACCAAATGCAAAAAGGAAGAGGCTACAGAAATTAACATTTACCACAAGCAAAAAGCCATCTAATTTACTTAGTAAGATTTTCACATTCTCTCCCTTGTCAGTAGGCAAGGTACTTCCTACCTTTTTGAAAGTATGGGGAAGCTACAAGGGAAAAAAGTTTCCATGTTGTTTTGAAGCACTGTGTGATGTTGCCAAGTTGCACCCTCTGCGACCATGATTCTTACCTTGGTCCAGGAGCGCAACAGCAGCGACGATGGCTTCCAGGCACAAAGGTTACACTTGAGGCAGTTAAATCTCAGACCAGGAAGCAGCTTGAATTTGACCCCTTATTGGAGAGACACCAGGATAGTGTTTAGATTAACAAAAGGGCAGTTCGGTAGTCTGGATTTCAGTGGACTTTACTGTACATTTAAAACATGCAGCGTTGTAGGGAAGTGGAGAGAGGATGAGCAACCACAGCTGAAAAGCTCCTCTGACAATGGAGACGCACTACCTTAAATGCGTACATTAAATATAAGCCAAGACCGTGTCAAAGATGAAATTCCACCTTGTGCTTCTTCAGCACTGCTCTCCAATTGTATATATTCATTGCATAACACAAATGTTTTCAAAAGAACTTGTTGTTTCCTTGGTTGGATGTTGACACAAGTCTGTCTGCTCTCTTTTCACCAGGTCCAAGATGGCTGTCAGGGTGCCGGAGGGGGGATTAATAACATTCTTCCAAGGATGCGAAGACTATTTTTGTACCTCATTTGAAGGTTGGTATAAAACTGGCACTATGAAGTGCTTAAACATACAACTGTAGGAACAGATCTTGAGAACACTGAACTAGAGTCTGGCAACCAGTCCCCTTCTCGAGTTTGGAAGAGTAGATCTCTCCCAGGCACCAAAAATGTAAAAAAATTAACTGGTTTCAAAATAGCTTATTTCTTAGGAATTAAATTCACGATGCAAAGCTTAGCCTTCTGGATTGCAGATATTCTAGAGAAATCAGAAAACCCACAAGGGGGCTTCAATTAGAGGTACATGCACAAAAGTTTCAAGTGCTTAACATAGCCCAACTTGATTAATTTGTTCTTGCATGCACTCCTCCATTACAAAAGACAAGAACATGGGCAAAGCAACCAACTTACTTCATTACAGCCCATCTGCAGACAACGGACAGATCACTTCCAGCTGGTTTGCAGAGTTTGAATGGGCTAGGATAATTAAGCAAATGGAGGAAGGTTGAAATTTAACAAATTTTGTGGCTAAAATACTGAATAAAAAAAGTTACGCAAGTCATCTCCATTAAATGATCAGTTTACCAGGCAAAAGAGAAGTTTTAGGATAATATATTAAAAAGGCAGTATTAGCTTAGAAATCAATACTTGGACTTTGGACATTTTGTACATCGTTACAATATTCAGGATTTACTCCTCTTCCGCCCCTTTGCATTTTCTGGTTTCATGTTTAGGTGGGTGGGTGGGATTTCCAAAACCAAATCGGCACTGGCCTAACAGTGCAGACAAAGGTAGAACTTACATCGGCTCGAGTGGGAGCAGGCACGCCCAGAATTACCACCCTTTATGAATGAAGTCAGTTTCATATGTTGCTGGTGACCAGTTACACTTCTTCACACTACCATACATATGCTGCTCTGGAAAAGCATAAGCAGGTAAAACTTCCCCAGGCCCTTGATGAGTAACATTAAGGGAACCACCCAAGTGGAAAGTGAGGAGGCAGAAGAAAAGGCATGTTTGAACAACATGTCCTGTTTTCCCAAGAGACACTGCTGAAGAACAGCAGGGGAGCAGCAAAACCCGTGCTCTGCTCACTCCAGAACTCGACTCGTGACCGGTTTTTCCCTTTCTTGCTGGTGGATTTTTCTGCGTGGGCGTTTTGGGTATGGTAAATCCTGTATTGGTGCACAGGGCTGCACTAGGTGACCCTGGAGGTTCCATTCCAGGTCTAGGAGTTGAAGGAATTTCCAGAAACTTCAATTTGACAGTATCTTTTTAACTGGGTGCAATAGGACCTATTCAGGGTAAAGGGCTGCTTCCCAGAGTGATTGAGCAGCTATAGAGAATGTTCAGTCCCCAATCTCATGCTAGTCCCAAAGTCCTACAGACATGGTGAATTGTTACTGGTGTGTTCAAAATTCACTCCCCCATCACATTTGACTACTGATGCATTTAGAGGGAAAATTCTCCAATTACCTGAGCCATGGAATGCATGCATATGGGTATACCCAACGATAAAGAAAAAAAGATACGTTTTTTTCCACCCTCTTATGTTTTGTTTTTTAAACAAATGAACGCACAAGTACCCAAAAGCTTCACTAATTTAAATGTGTGCTGTTTTTAATTAGGAGCGTAAGGACATTGGTTCTGTGCACCGTTACAAATTCAGGCCTTTAAGCAGTAGTCTATGTTCGCTTTGGACAAATAACTGCGTCTTCCAGCCCTGCAGTTCATTAGCTCAGTTACACTGTCCCATTTCAGAATTCAAATACTTGCAATTGAAGGCCTTGCAGCAAAGAATGCGCAGCCCTCAGCAATGTTTCCACTGCTGCTGCTCCATGGGAAACAGATGCAGAGCAATATGGGGAGTGCATGTGGGTGGCAGCAAGCATTGGATAGCTTCAGTGAACATTCAACGCTGTCGGTGAGTTTGAGGATAAGAAAAAACCATCGACCGTTGACTGTACCTTGAGGTTTATCACGGACACATTAAACAAAGTTTAAACTCTCCTATTTCACCCACGACTTTGTTAATGGGTTGATCTGTACTTTATAAAAAACAGCCAGTGGAACTCCCTGTCCCTCCCAACCTTAAAGCAACTTGGTGTGAACCAAAAAACAGCACCGTTTTAAACATTAAACTGCTCTGAAGCGATTCCTCTTTCCAAACACTGATTGAAGATTTCACACACAAAAGCTCCAGAAGCAGTGGTTGTGTCCAAAAGCGAGCGATGGCCTCGGGAAGCTAATCTGAAAGACTTAGAACGGGAAGACCCATAGCGCCAAGGCTCAAAGATCGCTTCCTGTTTGGACTGGCATCTCCCACTCCAGAATGTCACTTGGCTGGGAAGGACGAGCCTGCCTGACTATCCCCTTCCGAGGCCTTCCCTCAGTCGCTCATCAGGAACGCACCAAGACTGTGCAGCTGTTCCTGTCTCACACTGTCACATGACGTCTACGGAGGAATGTTCGGCTTGTTTTACAGGATAGGCTAAATGCCACATGAAGAGTAACCAGATACAAGGCATTCCACCCATCCTGCTTGGAGTATTAGCTACAATTTCATGCACACAAAATGCTTTGCAAGAACTCAGTGCCGAGTTCAAAAGGATGGGACCCATTTATTTAGGTAGGCCAAAAGCTAATTTGTTAAGCCAACAATCTTGAAATAAATCTGATGTGGCTAGCATTGGGAGGCTGTGCCCTGCAGAATTTTGCAAATTGAGATCCCCGACAAAAGTCTCTACCTTACAAAATGACAGCCAGTGGTCTTGTGAACCCTTAAAGCCCACCCTATATAAATTGCAACAGGACCAGGATCAGTGTGTTTAAGGGAACGTAACAAGATTCAAGCAGCATGCAAAACAAAATCTAGGACCTTTCCCCCTGCATCATGGGGCTCTGGGTCACGCAGAATTGTCATGCAAACCAACAGCCAATCATTCCTCCATTTTGTATACCTTTCAGAGGTTGCTTATTCTAGCCAGCTCCTCCATCAAGGTGCAGTCTGCGGACCTTGCTAAGGAAGAATAAGTATTCATGCATCCTAGATGAATACTTCTTCGATAAGTATTCACGCAGCCTTTGCAATGTTCGACATGGACTGATAAAATACTGCCACACAGCTCAAGCATATAATGGCTGCAATCAACATTCATTGCTGTCGGTGGGTTTTAGTTTGAATCAACTCACTGATCAATGAATGCAAACTGCGGACCAGATAGCTAGGAGGATGCGGATTCATGCCAACACTACAAACAAGGAGGTGGTTTCCTTCAGTAGCTCCACAGTTTGGGCTTTGATTTCTGCCAGGACTCCTGGTTCTGCCACCGACTCTTTGAGGAGCTATATCTGTGCGAGGAGAATATTTACTGCTCACATGACAGGGAGATTCCAAGGCTTGCTATTTATAAAGTGCTATGATTTTAAAATAAAGGACCCATTGTAACTCCTGTAGAAACCAGACCCAGGTAGGATTGCTGGAACAGTCTGAATCCTTTTGCTTAGAAGGGAACAAGAGGTGTGTACTCGTGCCATGCTGAAAAAAAACTGTCTTCTCTTCCGTTTATTTTTGTAGCTGTAAACATTTTATCCCTCTATGTGCCAGGGCTTTTTAAGCAGCCAAGAATCTTGTTCAAATAATTATTTCCACTATAGTTTTACTCCTTGAAAGAGACTGAAGCCATATGACCTTCTGGACCTTGTATACCAGTAGTTAAATGGCTTTTCTTCTCGCAATATGGGAAACTGTAAACCTGGTCCCAGACGGGCGGACAAAAGCAAATATTGAAGGGCATCCCAAGTAACAGTCTCGGTAACACCCTCTCAAACTGGCTACATTTAGTAGTTCTTCCAAAGGGCCAGTTTCTTCAGGACGGACTGCTCCAGCTCTCTCTTGTAAAGCACAGCACTGGGATTAGGGCAAGGAGAGGAAACTCTTCTACACGTGTGGAACAACGTTTCCAGCTATAGCTGCATTTCGGCAAAGAGCTGGATTTTTCATTGACGAATGAAATTATTAAAATAGCAAACATCTTGTGGTATTTGCTGCCGATTACACCTATTTAAAGAAAAGCAACAGAAAAGGAGAGGGTGGGAACCGCTTCATTCGCTTATTAGCTCTCAAGGCCCCACTAAATGCTTCAACACACAACAGAATATTGTATTTATTTATTTATACCCTGCCCGTCCCCAAAGGCTCAGGGCAGCTTGCAACAACATGAGAAATACCTCTGAATACCTAGGAGCCGACAAATACATGCCACAAAAGATGCAGCCATAAAGGGGGGAGATATCTATATTGTTTGGAATTTGAAGAGTTTCAGAAACTGAGGTTCTAACCTTTATTAAGGCAACATAACATGACAGGCATGGTCAAAAGGGATGGAGTCTGTTTATAGCCAAACTGGGTACGTGTTCTACAGCCTCCCCAACCCCTCCACTCCAGGAGCGACATTCCAGCAACAAGAGTTTGGCCCCCGAGACTCCTTTCCCGCTCTCACCTTTCTTCCCTCATCTCTGTTCAAAACTCTGCTGCCAAGATCATCCACCTCGCCCGTCGCTTTGACCATGTGCAGCCTCTCCTCTCCTCTTCCATCCCCTCCCTCACCCTCCCACACCTCCCCTGCTCCCCCAACCGCCTTCGTCCCCTTCTTCCTCCCTGCCCCGCACGCCTGGAACTCCCTCCCTGCCCTCGTCCGCCTTGCCCCCACCTTCCGCACATTCAAGTCCCTCCTCAAAACCCACCTCTTCCACTTGGCCCTTCCTAACTCCTGCTAACCACCACCACCCAGGATTATCCCCCACCTGTTCTCTGCAAACTCCCAATTCTCTGTAACCAAGCCAAGAACGTGTACCTGAGCTCTCACATCCTGGTGAATGTTGCGCCCCTTGTCTCTCTCTCTGTTCCCCCTTCCCTGTCTCCCCTCCCCGTCTTTAGATTGTAAGCTCTCGGGCAGGGATTGTGTCTATCTTATTCTCTGTAAAGCACCAGGTACATCGCTGGTGTTATATAAATGCTAACAACAACAGCAACAATAATGAAGCTGCAAGTGAATACTGCATGAACAGCAGCAGGAAGGTACTCCCAAGTCATTACCCTTCTGCGGGACCCATCTGCCTAGCATAACAAACCTACAACCGTAGTTTTATTGACTGTAACGGCTCTATCTTGAACTCAAAAGCCAAGAGGAAAAGCACTAAAGGGGTAGGTGGAAGGAATGCTCCTTTCGCAGAGCAGGTGTTTATCAGATGTCTGTTAAACACTACCGTGGGTCAATGTCACAGTTGAAGTCACTTACTAAATTTATGCAAAGTGCCAACAAAGAGCAAAAGGAAACAATCCTGCTCTGTAGACTGGATAGCCTATATTGCTTCCCCACATTCTAGTCTAGACTGGAAAATGCACTTGAGAGACTTGGTCTAAAGTCATATTAGCTCCACAATGAGGGCACCCAACTATAACCATTAGAGTTGTTGGCTCTCTCTGCTATACTTACCACTGTCTTGTAAAGGTTTTAAATATATTAGCTGACAAATAAAATTATTGCTCTCCTAGCTTAGGCATGTCCTAAAGATTTCATGAAATATTATAGAAACTAATTAGAGACTTAAAGTGAACTTGCCTGCCAAGGGATGGGATTTTGAGTTGAGCTAAATGTAGTTAAGTGCCCAAATCCCAATGGATTTCAGCAAAGAATGTAACTGAAATTGGGTCTCTTGCTCCCTGCGGCCCCGCTGAAAAATCCCAGCCTCAGCTATTAGACCGACCAGACTTTCACGAATTCTGCTCCACCTGAAAGAATCCTATTCTTTTGTCCTTCCATCTCTCAGGCACCAGACTAATTTTTGCTAGGGGAAGTCGTCTCTCACTAACCTGCTGGAATTCTTTGAGGGCACAAATAAGCATGTGGATAAAGGTGACCTGGTTGATATGGTGTACTTGGATTTTCAGAAGGCAAGACCCCCCCCACCAGAGAATATTGACAAAACTGAGCAGTCGTGGAATAAGGGGTAGAGTTCTGTTATGGATTGGAAACTGGTTAAAAAGAAACAAGGAAATAAGTGGTAGGAATAAAATGGTCAGTTTTCCAAATGGAAAGTAGTAAGCAATGGGGTGTCACAAGGGTCCACACTGGGACCGATGTTGTTTAACCTGTCAGGAGGCTAAGAGTGAGGTAGTCAAATTGGCAGATGACAACTATTCAAAATAGCTAAGACCAAGACAGACTATGAATTGCTGCTAAAGGATCTATCACAGTTAGGAGAATGGGCAACAAAAGATAGCAGATGAGATTCCAATGTTGACAAGTGTAACGTGATGCACATAGGGAGAAATAACCCTAAGCATGCATAAACACCCCCACCCCCCAGGGATCTAAGGCCCTTTTCACACAGGCCCGTTCCGGGCACCCGTGTGAATGACGCAGCAGGCGGGCGTGCAGTGGGGAGGGTGTCCGTAGCAATGCCGCCAGCAATGCATATGCATGCACGCGCTCGAGTTCTACCATGGAACGCTCTTTTTGGAAACTAGCCTGTTCCGGATGAATTATTTTTGAAGCTGACATCCAGGCTGTTAGTCTGTTCAAAAGTAGCTTCGCATAAATTTTCCCCACTATACTCAAGAGGCTGATTGGTCTGTCATTTTCCGGATTTTGGCGTGGTCTCTTTTTATAAATGGGAATTACCACAGCCTTACTCCAACCCTCTGGGACTTTCTCAGAGTTATTCATTGCTGTGAATAAAGCGGCCAAAAGCAGGATCCACCAATTTTTGTGGGACTTAATAAATTCAATTTGAACCAGATCAGGACCAGTAGCTTTATGGTTCTTAAAAGTGTCAACTAAACTGTTGGCCTCACATTAGGTAACAGGGGACCAGGCGGGAGTCCCATTAATAGAGAGCAGGCCAGCATGAGTTGGAAGAGTTTCTATATCAGAATTAAAGAGTTGATAAAAATAATCAGACCATGACTGTGGAGGAATAGGAAATGACTGAATAGTAACCTCATTTTTAAAGAAGAGTTAAGCTGCCAGAAGCGTCTTGAGTTTCTTTGGGATGATGCTTCCAAGAGACTATCCCACCTGGATTCGATGTATTTCTCCCTTTTGGCTTTAATTGGATTCTTATATTCCTTTCTAAGTTTGGAATAATGAGACGGTAGGGCAGCACTATGGCTTTCCCTATATGATGGGTACCCAGAGATCAGCATAGCTTTAGCCTGCCAGCACTGTTGGTCAAACCAGATCTTGCTCTCTCTCTCGGCCCACTTGTAGCAGGGGATGCTGTAAATGGCAAAATGTGTTGGTAAATAAGATGGCTTAATTGGTTATATATTTCAATTACCTCTGAGTTGTCAGATGTTCTAATTATAGATTCCTTCAAACTGTAACAGGGATATTCAATAATTATGCTAGATAATGAGCAGGCCAAAGGGTGATTTCAGACATGACGCGGTGAGATTCACCACAGTGAATCCCACCCCGGTGTCAAGTGCTTCACTGCGGTGAGCCGCACAGCCCCAACAGACGTGACAGGGGCGGCACCACCGCCCGGGGCCAACCGGAGTGAACCCGGGCCAGGGGAACCCTACAAACGTGATGTGGTGGTGAGAACTGCGGTGAGATCCCCACAAGGCACCAGGGTTGCGCGGACTCAAACATGGCGGCCAGAAGGCAAACGAAGCCAAAGACAGTGGAGGGCACTGCCCAGGGAAGGGAAACACGAAGGGAGGGGGTGGAGGGAGCTGCAAAGTGGGCAGCCCTTGCAAAAAGTGGCCGCACGGAAGGCGCGCACACTTCAAAACGAGACACACACACACACAAAGCACACCCACACAACACAGGGGAGCCGAGCAGGGCGACAGAGGGAGGCACACACCGGGGGGGGCAGGAGCCCAGCGGACAAGGGGAAGGGGGACCCAGCAGCCCAAGGTGACAGGAGGCAACACAAGGCACAGTGAAGCACAACAGGCATTTATTAAGGGCACAAGTGGCAACGGCCCGGCAGAGAGGCATACAGCTCGGGAGCGCGAGGATAAACGGCACGGGAGAAGGAGCAGCAGCAAGGGGGGTGCAGGGCCCAGTCTGGGGGGGGGGGGAAACCAGCACAACGTCCAGCCACGGAACAAGCATCCGGAGGGGAAGCACTGGACAAGGGCACGGACACCAACCCCCCACCCAGACACACAGGGCAGGAAGGGCAAGGGGGCCATCCAGACACACACACCCCAAGGCAAACAGGGAGCCGGTGGAAGGCTGGTCCACGGTCAAGGGCCACCAAGGCGAGGGCGCGGCCCCAGCCCCAAGGAACAGGAGCCACCAGGCCAGGTGCAGGAGAGCGGGGTGCAAGGGTGGGGGAGGCAGCTCACGGACACAGAGGGCTGTCAGCTACATGTCAGCAGGAGGCCACCCGGAGGGTTTCGAGGGAGCGGCCCCAGCCCCAAGGAACAGGGGCCACCAGGCCAGGTGCAGGAGATTGGGGTGCAAGGGTGGGGGAGGCAGCTCACTGAGACAGA
>QEPC01012679.1:9510471-9523769 GCA_003113815.1 Sphenodon punctatus | reverse complement strand
GGGGCAATGCCATAATCTACCGCAGGAGGCCAGGGCAGGTGGGACAGCTCCAGCAGATGGCAGCCCCACGGGAGCGTGGATACCCACGCGCACCCTGCATGCTGATGAAGTAGGACACGGACACGGCAGGGCCACCCTCAGGCAGGTCGTATATCCCGGGAAGGCGTGCACACAGGGCAGAGGCTGTCTCGGCAGGACTCCACACCACAAGGCCCACCATAGTTGACGGTAGGCGCCCCTCAGGGAAGGGGGCAAGCCCCATCTCCTCACAGTGCATGCAGCAGTCGACAGCGGTCGCGACATAGCCAAAGCACAGCATACCAAAGCTCAGGCAACAATAGGCATCCGGCCGGGTGGGCAAGGAGTGCAGGCAGAGTTGAACGATGGGCGAACGCCACAGGTCGCAAAGGGCCATGCTCTCGTGGGTGGTCCAGGCACGGACAGAGCCCCCGGAGCCGCCGAGCGGGACCTCGGGCTGAGATGCAGCTGCCATGGTACAGCTCCTGGAGGGTCTGAGCCACAGCAGCCGTGGGGGCAGCATGGGATGTGGGGCAGGGGGGCTGCACAGGCAGACAGGGGCTGACAAGGCCGACAGATAACGGCAAGACGGGAACAATGGGGCCGCTGTGGAGGGAGGCGAAGGGAGTGGGCAGCGCACAGCTGCCGGCATTCAAGGCCGGACAGCCCCATGCATACACACCTGCTAGATGGATAGGAATGTTAGCAAGAGCACGCACAGGGAGACACAGCGGCCCAGGGGCCAAAGCCCCGGGCCTGGGGGGGGCAGGACAGGGTACCCCCAATGCGGCACCACAGCCGCTACTGGGGGAGCGCAGCGGCACCCCGGTGTACCCCCAGCCCCTCGCCACCGGCACCCCCCCCATGCAGGGGGCTGAGCTCCCAGGCCGCTAGCCCTTCTGACATAGGCTGTGCGGCCACCGGTGCTCACCCAATGGCCCCGGGGGGGTGTGGGCTTGGTGGAGGCGTACATATATGCGGCACAGGTGCGTGGTCAGGGGCGGTAGCGAGCACACGTTCCCCGACTGCTGCCTGCCCTTTAAATCTCCCTCCGTGTGCCGCTTGCTGTTGGTTGCCTAGCAGCGACACTGCGTGCCGTCACCACGGCCCGTGGTTGTTTCCTTCCACCACGGCCGGGGGTTTCCGTTCAGAAGTTACTTTTCATTCACCACACTTCTGGACCTCCTCCCACCCCGACCTCACAAAGCGTGATTAGGTTCACCCTGGGCCACGTTTGACTGTGGTGAACATCTGGATGCGGCCCAACAGACGTGCACGGCTCTTTCACCACCACCCGCGTTTGACTGCGGTTGACTGTGGTGAATGCCGAAAACATAATGTCTGAAATCACCCAAAGTCTCATTCTATTTGGGAGATCTGTATTTGCTTAAATAAGGTAAATTGGAGTTATTTATGGAGCTGAGCAATCTTACTGTTGGCAGTGCTAAGAAAAGGCTTCAAGGCAGATGATCACCAACCAGGCATGAGCCGATCTCAAAATCCTTAATATAATCCAATACGTTGAATGAAACAACAATGTAATCTATCACACTGGAGCCATGGGGTCCCAGGTGAGTAAATTCCCCCTCAGTGTCATTTAAACCAGAGCCATTCAGAATGTGAAGGTGGTGGCTCGAGATCAAGTTAGCAAATCTAATCCCCGATTGATTAATTCGGCCATCCTTAGATTTCCTGGAATTCAGGAAATTTGTCAATGATAGGGAAGTAAGGTCGCAATACTGTTCCAGAGCTTGATCAACTGAGCCCAATCCGGCATTAAAATCCCCCGCCATAATAAACAGCCTGTCAGGGTAAGTAACTAACAGCTCTTCCACCATCGCCTGAAGCCTATTCCACATAGAGTCCTTATATGAACCTACATTATGGGGGGGTGTGTGGATATATATTGATAGAATAATTAATGTGCAGATACCTATCTTTGCCAAAAAGCCTAATGCAAATGGTGGAAAAATAGTTTGTCAAATCAAGGAGATCAAGCTGCTTGTCTATAAGGCACCCCAAACCCCCACTCAGGCGACCCCTTGAACTGTTGGAGGTGGCAGAGATATAATACGCCTTATAGTGGTCCATCACCACGGGGTCTTTGGCCCAAGTTTCTTGTAATAAGATATGGTGCTTATTAATAAAGGATGGAAAACCATCATTTAAATAGTTATGCCAGCCCACCAAATTCCATGAGCAAAGAACTAGAGTCATGATTATGGAGGAGATGATCACGCCTTCAAATTATCTAAACAAACCACTGCTAGATACAGGGCCAATCTCAGACAGAGTTAGGATCTTAGAGCGGAGTGTAACGGAATCCTGCACACCGCTTGGCTCGGGGATCTCTTTAGGAGGAGATGAAACCTCCATATCCAATTGAATTAGCTCGATATTCTGGGATTCATCCGGGAGTTTCGTTGCATTGAGGATAATTAAGAAAGGGATAGATAAACCAGAAAATAAATGCCACTATATAAATCTACAGTGCAATCACACCTGGAATACTAGGTCTAGTTCTGGTCACCCCCATCTCAAAAGAGACATCGCAGAATGGGAGAAGATGGAGAGAAGGGCAACAACAATGACCCAAGGCTTCCATAGGGGGAAAGGCTCGACAGGCTCTGTCTCCAGCTTGGAGAAGAGACAACGTCGAGGGGATAGGCTAGACGTTTACAAGACCATGAAAGGTGTGGGGAGCAGGTCAATAGGGAGCAGCTATTTACCCTTTCTAAAAACAATAGAACCAGGGGGGTCACTCCATGAAGTCAACAGAGCCGACTGAAGACAAGTAAAGGAAATGCTTTTTTCACCCAACGTACAATCGTGGAACTTGTTGCTGGAGGAAGCTGTCCAGGCCAGGAGCATAGTAAGCTTCAAAAAGGGACTGGATGAATGTTTGAAACCCAGGTCCATTAAGAGCTATGAGCTGGGTTTGTCAGGGGCACAAGAGCCTTGGATGGCAGCAGCTGGGGGAGGATGGCGGGTAATGGATTACTCCACTGTAACCTACTGCATACTCCCTGAGGCACCTGGGGCTGGCCACTGTCGGAAACAGGATGTTGGGCTAAATGGGAACATTGCTCTGACCCAGCACTTACCTTCTTATTGAGTCAACTGCAGTTAGCTTGTATTAATACCAAACCCACCACCCAGATACCAACCTTTACATACACGTGTGCCACATGAATTTCAGAGCATGTGACTTATAAGCAATATAGACAAAGGCTTTAGAGAAGTGTCGCAAAAACAGTACAGGATGTTGTGGCATTGTTTGCTTAATTCCAAAAACTTACCATTTCATTTAAAGTCAGTCTTCAGCAGACTGGTATGTCTGGTGTGCTTATTTTGAATTTTCTGCACATTATGTGGAAAGGTTAGCTTGCTTACAGAAACGCTTACATGGATTAGAACAGATGGAGATCTAGTCCTCTAGTAACAGAACAGTAAAACCCTGAGCACTCCTCTTATCTGCCAGTCTCTTAAACTGCCTAAACCTGAAGGTCCTGCAGCTTGAGACACAGTCCAAACTTGGATGACCAGACTTTGCAATCTCTCCTCCACCCAATGAAAGAATTCTATTCTCTCTGTCCTTCCGTATCTCAGGCACCAGTCAAAACACACCCCTAGAGCAGGCCCCATTCTCATAAACCAAAACAGCCACACCACTTTTTCTTTGAAAAGTTTTAATACGCTTGAAGAGGGCCTGCATCTTGCTCTGTATAAAGCAGCACACTACTTCCTCTGGGCTGGAATTCTGAAATGTGGAGTACCTTCCATGGGGGCAGGGGGAAAGGGTGAGGGGTGTAGGGACATTTAAACATCCCTTTTCCATATATTTTTTAATGCTCAATTGTGCTTGGGGAGTGTTTAGTCCAGATTGTACAAAGTCCTATGCACAGGATTGACTTTGCACAGAAGAGGGGCATTTTTGTCCTCAGCAGCGCTAAGCATGCATGTTAAAGACTAGGCTGCTTGGGGCTCAACTCAATATTGAAATCCACTGCCCACTTATTACATCTGCCCCCCGTTTGACATCACCACTACAGTGGAAGCTCATACAAGATCTGCCATTGAAACACTCCGCTTTCTAGGGCTGGTAACATGGCAAGAACTTCAATGGGTTTTCACAAAAAGCAGCCAGAAAGGGGGCAGACATTTTCAAACATGCCCAAGTATCCAACAAAAATCGATGACAGAAGATTTCAAGTTGCAGATACAGTGCCTGGCATTCTGCCATTTAAGACAGCTCTTCCTGTACGTGGAAGACCTCCATCCAAGATGCAACTCTGAACTTCTGATCTTTGCAATGATGTTAAACATACAAGAAGATGGTAATAGAACCCCAAAGACAATAGATCTCTGTTTACCGATAGTAGCCCCACTCTACAGGATGGAGAACCTTTTCCTGACAATTCGTACAAGCTTCAAGGGCTGCAGCATATAAGCTGGGGGTGCACTCAAGAAAAGGAGAGCCCAGATCATGGATCTGTCTTCTGTTCTTGTGCGTATGCCCTCATCTCTGCTCCCTTATCTCCCCCCACCCCCAGTTCAGTTTTTAATAGAAGGAGTTGGGACTGGATCCAGGAAATGGAATGGGGCCATATATAAAAAAAACACAACTTGCTGTGGGCCGCATTTAGTCCCCCACCCCTGATGTAAATAGTTCACGCTGGGAATAAGATTTTGTTTTTAAAAGGGGGGGGGCTTGATGGGACAAACCCCAAAAGGCCCTGGAGGGTTCCCAGTTAATCGGGGGCATGCGATGCATTAGTGCAGCAGATTACAGAAAGGCCAGGCTGAAGTGAATGCCCTGAAATTCACCTGAACTCCGTTTTTTTCCCATCTCCTGTACGAGTTTAATTCCAAGCCAGCCAATGGGTCCTGGTCGCATCAGCAGTCAAGTGCTTAACCTCAAAGCTGTAAATCAGACACCACTTCCCAAAACGGGCCAGCCGAGTTCTCAGACACCAACAAGATCGAATGCAAACAGCAGTGGCACAGGAGAGCGATGTCCACACACCAACTTGTAGGATTCACAGAGGTCAGAGAGAGCGAGAGAGCTACAGAGCAAGGCCTATGACGAGACAACTTTACCTGGAGGGTCTCACAAGTCTATCCAGACGTTGGAATACTTCTAAATCTAAGCTCTGCTTTAATGGCCATTGGGCTTTAAGAACCTTAATTCAGTTAGTCCTGGGTGACACCAGTATTTGAGATTAAACACAGTAAAATGATTTTGTTCAGATCATCAAAAGGCCTGATCTTCCAAAAAAACCACACAAAAAATGAAAATGGGGGTATGTGGTTCTATGCCTAGTAATTGATTTATCTACTGTTTTTCTACCCCACCCCCTCCTGATCACAGAGCAGCTCAGGGTGGCTTCCAAAGGGCAAGGGAGTAGTAGTAAGACCCTGATGTTATCACAACGGCACACAGAGACATCTTACCTTAAAGCGGCATGCTGTAAATGAAAAACTGTGTGATTATGCAGAAGTCCGGCTCTAGGAACCGATGTCAAGTCCCCAAAAGGTTAGAGCCAAAATGCTTTCCCTAGAAAGGCCAGTACAAGGCTCAACAGAGCTTGAGTGATCTCAACTGCAAACAGGTGCCGCCGAGGACATGCTCCCTGCCCAGCTGCGCAGAGCATCCTTCGGCTCCAAGGGGTTTGTCAGACCTTGGAATGTCCTTTTGAGCCCTGCTTGGTTGTGTACTTAAACGGCTTACCCCATTGGACAAGACCATATGGGACTTAAATTCAATAAGTGTCTCGAAGAGGCGAATCCTGCCTGCAGTAGGTGGCCTGGGAACGCCAGGCTCTCTCCAATAAGGACTTGTTGCCACCTAGTGGATTATTACTGACAAACAAAAGAATACGTTTGGTCCTGGGAGATATACGAATTACCACTAGATGGAGACTTGAAAAAACCTGCAGCAGCTAGAGAATGTCGCTGGATTCTATAAGGCAGTTTTGGAAGGGGTGGGGGGTGAAGCATTAGGAGTATTTTTTAGAACGGTGATGCTTTTTGGCTGCCAAAAAACGATCCTTATCTCCTCTTAGAAAGGGCCTGCACGGAAGTAGGGTCAGCTCTGGCATGCCTGAGGAAGAGGCTGCGTGGCCCAAAAGCTCTCAACGACGAGTGAAACCTACAAATGACTGCGTGCGCATCCCTGCTCTCTCTGCGACAGTCACACAAAAATAAAGCAAAGCTTCAATCAAGGGAAACAGCAAGCTGGTCATCTTATACCAGACAAGAGAAAGGTACAGTACTTACTGCCCATGGAGTTCATGGGAAGGACAGGAGAGGAGGAGGAACTCATCTGCTCCACATCTGTAGCTAATGAGGGGGAAAAAGAATGTTTAGGAACTTGCATTGCTTTAACGATTAGTTCACACTATCAGAATGAAGTATTTCCTCAACTAGCCATGTTCCCCAATTCTCCTCTACTTCTCTCTCATTAGGCACTCGCACAGATAACATTTGTTTTTCGCTTTTGAGAAAAATGACAGCACTCCCAACATTGTTTTTTTTCTCCTCCTCACTTGCACAGCTGGTGTGCCAAAGCCCATCCTAAGCCATTCCTATTAGTACACTTTGCATTATCAATCTCCTCAAACACAGGCTTAGCTGTGCATCTTGAGCATAACAGCTAAGCCATAATCAGGATCTTTACGACACTTGGCAGATCGCATCGCAGTCAAATCGAAACTGAGTTTTGTCAGGACAGGGCCTCCGCCAAGCTCAGAAAAAATATGCCAGACCACCAAACATTAAAAATCATGAGACCTTGTAAGTTTGGGTTCTTTACTTGTTTTGTTTTGAGCTTTTCATATTTGTTAAGAGCTTTTTGAAAGCAACAAGATCTTCAAACGTATGTTTTTAAAAATTAAATCTGGGATTTTCATTGGTCATAGGATTCCAGAAGTGTGAGTTTCTAAAAAGACACTGTTTGCAAAAAAATTTTAAAGGAGCTAATTATCTAGCCTCCTTCCCTTACTAGAGATGTCAGTTTTCAACACCCTGCTCTGGTATTATTTTCAGAGACCTGCTTTTTAAACCTTTCGTTTCTCTAGTGATGTTTTTTATCAGTCCAAACTCAGAATTATCTTTGTCATGTCTCTCTTCAGTTTGTAAAAGAATTCCAGAACTCCACACTGCCAGCCTTAAAATTCTAGTATCTTATTAGCCTCAAAAATGGGTAAATGCTAGAACTGGCAGACGCAATTGGGAAGGTGCAATCCCAGCAGGTCTGGAGCCTCCTTCAAAAGGATTCTTAGCGAGAACACACACACACACACACAACATTCAAGTGATTATACAGCACATCGCCAATAATACATCAGCAGCTGCACCAAAAGCATGTTCTGATAGGCAACCTAGGGCCTGTTTCCAATACAAGAACAGAAGCATGCTGTTTATAGAGATAAAGCTAAAAACTCATTGCTCATTTGAGAGCAAATTGATAAGTCTTGGCAGAGTTCTCAAGAGTTTGAGAGAACCCATCTACAGAACTGCAGAGCTATGGTATGTGCTATGTCACCGGCCATTAAAACCAGCTTCTGTAGCAGATGCTAGTTTGCATATTAAAAAGTCCCAAAGGCAATCCTGGGAGCTACAGCATAGGAGCTACGTGTCACTTCAGTACCAGACACGCTGTAAGAAACTATAATAAAGAACGGAATTATTAGACAAGCATTGTGTTAGAAGGCAGTCTTCAGACATTTTGTAACAGAAAGTCATGCCTCACCAGTCTATTAGAACCCTCTGAAGAGTCAGCTAGTGCATGGATAAGGTGATAAAGTCAATATTGTGAAACAGTGCTAAGCGTTTGACAAAGGTCTTCAGCAAAGGCTCATAAAAAGCTAAGGGCCCTTTCTTGGATCAGTAACTGGTTGAAACAATAGAAAAAGAGCAAGAATAAATGGTCAGTTTTTGCACCAGTGTAGTAAACAGGATGCCTCAAAGATCTGTACTGTCTTGATACTGCTTAGCATATTCATAAATGATGTGGGGAAAGGGCTGCAGTGGCTGTATTTCTAGATACAGAATAACTCAAGGTAATTCGAAGCTACAGAAGATCTCACAAAACCAGGTGACTGGACAATAAAAAGGGCAGAAGAAATTCAATGTTGATACGTGCAGAGTAATATGCATTAAAAATACCCCTAAACATACAAAATGGTGGCCTCCAAATTAGCATCTCAAAATCATTGTGGGCAGTTGACTGAAAATAATCTCCTCGCACAGCAGTCAAAAAGGCAAACCATTTTGTGGCATTAAGAAAGGGATCAAAAATAAAACAGAAATCATCACAATGTCATTCTATAAAATCCATGGTTCTCCCACACCTTAAATACTCTCTGCTGTTCCGATCACCCCATCTCAAAAAGGACATAGCAGAAATAGAAAAAGTAGAGAGCAGCAGCACCAAAAATGGTCCGGGGGCATGGAACGGCTTTCATACGTGAAGCTACTTGAAATATTAAGACTTCAGTTAGGGGAAAAAAAGGTGACAATTGAGGGTGGGGCACAGTCAAAGCATCATGGAGCACAGAGAAGGAATATGGACGGCAAAAGGTAGCAAGTTTTTAAAAATAGGTGCTTTGCTCAAACAATGTACAATTGGCCTTTGGAACTCATTGCCATGGCAGGGTATTGCTAGAAGCCAGGATGGTCTCACACAGCGTGTCCATAAATTCAACTGCAGACAGTGAGTGAACAGCTGGGAAAGACCAACCTTATAGTAGTGTTTTTACATTTCCTGGTGGGTCAGATTAAAGGAAGGGCACCTTTGTGGGCCAAACAGTTCATTTGCATATATTGGCAGGACATTAAACATGTAAATGTATGCGTTGGTAAAGAGCTGTGAGGCAAAACGAGGGTGTGAAAGGGCAGGGCAGAAGGGACTGGAGAAGGTGGCGGGAAGGTTCAGGAAAGGAAGAGGGGAGTTGGCTGCAGCGCAACATGCCCTCCCCTACACTCTCGCACACAGGCCCAGACACACGGTCACTCTCACACAGCACTCCTCACCCCTTCTCTCTCACACACATGAGGAGCAAAGAGCACTCCTTTCCCAAGACTGAACTGCCACCATCATCAAGGCTCTGCTGGGGAGTGAGGAAGGGGATGATCTCGCCATCTAGCAAGAGACACAAAAACAGCCTTGCTTGCTCTCCCTACTCTCATCTATCCAGGGAAGAAGGGTGTGGCCATGCTCTTATTTCAGCTCCAGCAGAGCTGTCTGTATGGCAGGAAGCGAAGTCCTGCAGAAAAACTCCGATGGCCATATTTGGCCCCGGCCCCTCTATTGAGGAACATTCCCCTCTGCTTTCCTGTGAAGCCCCTGATACTAGCCACTGTTGAAAAGTGGATACCAAGGTGCGTGTCCCATGGATTTGACCTGGCATGGCAGTTCTCATTTTGCACTGAACTCAGGAAAGAAAGACCCATAAGTGTTAGGAGTAGGACTAAACCGGAACGTGAAATAGGAGCTCTAAATCCACTAGGTATGGACCAAAAAAGAGCTTAGCTGAACGTCACTGATGAACAAAATTCAAACTTCCACCCCACAATGCTTAGGCTATGCTCCAATGGGAGACCATGGGGATATTATTTTATTGTCCAGATCTGCAGTTCTCTCCTGCCATGCTGCACTGGCCCTTCAGCACTGTTATCTTGGCGTGCTGCTTGAGAATCCTGCAGTTTCACATTGCTTGCAAAGCTAAGCTGTGCAGCTCATTCCATCAAGTTTTCTGGACTGTTTAAATTTACTTCCAACTCCACCTCTCACTCCCATTTCTTTTCAGCACTGAACTGCTTAAAAGGGGGAGGTTGGAGCCCTTTAAGGGTTATTGCCTACAGAGCAATTTTGCGTTACTTTGCCACTCAAGATCCTGGGGTGACAGTTTCGTCTCCTATTGAACAGATGCTTTAGTAACTTTATAGAGCGCTTACTTGTAGCAGGGAAAACCGTGAGGGGGGAGAGTTGCTTTTGTTTTACAGAAGACGACATTTGTGGGCCAAATGCACACTCCCAAAATGTAAATTGGCACGAGGTCAACTGTTAGCTTTCAAAAAGGTTAAAGTAACGGGTCAGCAGATGGTCATCTGTAGGCAGAGGAAGGGTCAGCTGCCTGCAAGCTGACCAGATGGCAGAACACAGTCTGAGCTAGAAGTGGTCAGCAGCACAAGGGAAATGATCAGAATGACTGAATCACTTAAAGCAGTAAGCTACACCTGCAAACATCTGGAATAATTTATCAAGTATCATTCAACAATAGGCAGGCTCACGTGATCAAATTAGAATTTCTCCTTTACAAGACAAATGCAGTCAGAGGTATGCATTTTGCTAAAAATAAATTTAAAAAATCTTTTGCTTTAAATTCTCAGAACCTGCCTTGTAACTAGCTGTACTAGATGTTGAGTTTGTACCTGCAGTAAGATTTCAAGTCTGCAGGCTCTGGATCAGAAAAACGCTTTGCAGAAATCCCTCCTTTTACAACATTGGGAGACATGATATTCCAAAGCAGGACCAATTCCTGGTTTTGTTTGTAAACTTTAATAAATAATTTTCATTTGAAAGATTCTAACATGCTCTATTTTACACAAAGTCATATACTCCACATCCTGTTGGGTTTTAAAGATTAGCCATTTATAAAATGCCAACAAGAACACTTTTGCACACGCAGTTTCTGGCTTCAGAACAGAACTCGTCTTCAGAACATTTAGTCAGAAAGGGGTGGGGGGGTAGATCTGTGGATTCATAGTTGGCTAAAATTTTGGAAACGGGTTTGCTCCAAAAGGAAGATGAAAAGGACAAAAGTCTGCTTGACTATGAAGAACAGCTGTTGCCAATCCAACTATTTACCCTTTGACCTTTCCTCTGGCCAATAAGTGAACAGGGCCAATTGTCGTCTTGTATTATATACTGTTTACAAGCCCTGAGTGGCATGAAAGGAATTAATAATTTAGCTCATGGAGCGGTCGACCTTTATTGGGGTGCCTCCTATTTGCTGAACAGGAATCCTAGCAAAGAGGTGCCGTGAAACCACAGGGTTGCTTTTAGAGTTCCCCACTTTACAGCCTAATTGGACACCATAACATAAATCAATTATTTCTCCTGTTTTAAGCAACAATGCTGCCTATTCTTAACCTCGATTCCCAACTTCCCTTGTATCAGGTCAGGCCTTGTTCTTGGAGTTTTACAGCTGTATAGTAAACACGATGGTGAAGAAAAGCTTGACCAGCATTGCAGGAGGAGGACTATTTGGTAACGCTGGGGGGCGGGCGGGGGGGGGGGGGAAGGAGAAGGTTATGCCATTTTGAACTTCTCCCGACCTTTGACATGCCTTGTCCCTGCTTATGCTAATTGAAGGAGTATATTGAAGCTCCTCAGAAATGAACTTAGCCTGAACCTGTGACATAGCATTGGACTTTGAAGATTCCAGCTGTGCAAGCGTTTTAGTAGCCCTAGATAAGGTGGCCATCTTCCTACGTATGCAGAGACTGCTGCCGTTAGGAGACCGCGCTGTCTCCAACAGATCTAGGAATACCCATCCGCAGGCAAAGGAGCATGAGAAGGCTACCCTCTCACCCCTGCAGCAAGCTCTCTCAAAACGTTTGAGATCTACCAAGGATCCCACACCTACAATCATTGCTTAAGAAAGAGGAGGGTTTTGTTCTGCGGCCTGGCAAAGAACAAAGGCATCACGGGAAACCTAGAACGCATGAATAGAATCAATAAAGGCAGACAAGATGCCAATAGGACCTTTCTAGAATATGGAATGCAAAGGGACATTTAAAATGGAAACATGCTAGCAACAATGGAAATACATAGGAGTAGGTCTCAAAAGCCAATGGTGAGGCATCAGAATCTGGGGACAGATGGATGTCATTCCCTAAAACACTCAATGGAGTTACAGCTTTGTCTAATTACGTATTATAAATAAATAATAATCGGTAACATGGTTTCATCAGCATAGGAACACTGGGACCCTGACGCACATGCACCCATGTATGTATAGTACTCAAGGCAAAGCCCCCAGCCTCCCCAACCATACCACCACCTGGCAGATGGAGCGGTAATGGCGCACTGGAGTCTCTGGGTGTTCGCACAGACAGGAGGTGGGAGACTTTGCCTCGGGCATTCAGGAGTGAGTTCAGGCCACGGGCGTGCCTGATGTACACAGACCTTGGATCACTAGACTGGATCAGACCCCAAGTTCATCCAGTTGAAAATACCCTCAGAGAGTGGACAACACTGATGCTACAGAGGACGTAACACCCTACCCCGGCCACATTAGGCAGATATGAAATATTTTTCCACTGCGGAAGTCTCACCTCAATAGTTTCTGATTGGGCAACCCTCTAAGCAGATGTTTATGCCACTCAAAACTTGGTAGCACTAACTATTCTAGCCCCGTGGGTTTTTTTTCCATATAGAAGGTTTCAATGTTGACAAATGTTTGGCTTCAGCCATGTCTTTGCAGCAATGAATCCCACAAACTAATGGCAGATTGCTTTTCCATACAAACAGCACTCATGTACTAGCTATCCATAACGCCCCCCCCCCCCCCCACACACACACACACAACTGCCACCTTCCATGAATTGATGAGCAGATGCTGTCTTTAAAAAAAACAAAAAAATTACTATGCAATAAATCTTTTTGGATGATTTACACGGACAGATAGAATGGGGAGTCCATTACGTTGATGAATAGAAATCAAAAGGAACCAGGTTTATCATTATTTTCAGACCCAAGAACTCCCCATCATGTTTGTAGAGAACATTTCTACACTTAATTCACTCAACCCTCTCTCTCCACTCCTTCCCTCTCCCCCTCTGTTCAAGCTTGTCTCACCAACTGTGTCTGATATCTCCACCTGGATGCCTCAAAGCCAACTCAAACTGAACACAGCGAAAACTGAACTCCTGATCTTCCCTCCCACTTCTTCCTTTCCCTCTTCCCTGTCAATTGCCATTGACGGGGTCTCCATCCTCCCTGTCCCCTTGCACCCGTAGCTTGGGCTTCATCTTTGACTCGCGCCTTACCTTCAAACCCTACATTGACTCTGTTGCCAAATCCTGCCGCTTCTCCCTCCACAAGATTGCTAACATCCACCCTTTTCGGTCTGTCTCCTTTGCCCAAACTCTCATTCACGCCCTAGTCATCTCACGCCTCGACTATTGTAACCTCCTCCTCGCTGGCCTTCCCCGCTCTCACCTTTCTTCCCTTATCTCTGTTCAAAACTCTGCTGCCAGGATCATCCACC
>QEPC01012679.1:9490158-9510402 GCA_003113815.1 Sphenodon punctatus | reverse complement strand
TACAAAGCCCTTCACAACCTCGCTCTCCCCTACCTCTCTGCCCTGATTTCCCTCCGAACCCCTGCTCGAGCACTCCGCTCCTCTTCTATCCCCTCCCTCGCCCTCCCATGCCTCCCCTGCTCCCCCAACCACCTTCATCCCTTCTCCCTCGCTGCCCCGCACGCCTGGAACTCCCTCCCTGCCCTCGTCCACCTTGCCCCCACCCTCCACACTTTCAAGTCCCTCCTCAAAACCCACCTCTTCTGCTCTGCCCTTCCTAACTCCTGCTAATCATCCCCACCCAGGATTATCCCCCACCTGTTATCTGCAAACTCCCAATTTACTGTAAGCAAGCCAAGAACGTGTACCTGAGCTCTTGCATCCTCGTGATTGTTGCATCCCTTGTCTCTCCCTCTGTTCCGCCTTCCCTGTCTCCCCTCCCCGTCCGTAGATTGTAAGCTCTCGGGCAGGGACCGTGTCTATCTTGATTTTTGTAAAGTGTCAGGTACATTGCTGGAGCTATATAAATGCTAATAATAATAAAATAATATTTGTGGCAGTGTACTCTATATACAAAAAAGGGTTCAGTGGAGCTTAGCCTAGCCATTACAGAATTAGGTTTCAGGAGTACTCTGCAATTGCAAAGTCTGGTCAACATTTGGGTGTTTAATGGAAGACACTAGGGAGACTTTTTAAGAATGTGGCTCTACAGGCACAAGTTGTTTTTATGACGTACTGCCTCAGAACCTCCATTTTAATGCAGGAAAGCTGGAGGCGAACAGCTAAGCACATTAATAATTAAAATCCAAGCATCTTATCAGGACTTGTTTATTCCACAATTATGTGGAATTTGCTACAGAACTACATACCAAAAAAGAGTCACAACTTTTGTTTAAAATAAATATTAAACCATTCGACCTTATGGCTAGAAAGAAAACTTTTGAGATGGATGCAGTGAGACTAGAAGATGGCCTGGAACAATAGCCCTGAGGTGTTTACTGCCCAGTTTATCTCAATGGGGTGTTAAAGAACACCCAATGGTGGCATTTAAACCTAAGTTGTGTTGTCTCAGTGAGCATTTTAGTAGAAATCCTCTGTTTTTCCATCTCTAAGATGCTGGATCTCTTCCTCTTCAGAGGGGCACTAATGAACGGTGCAAAGATACTTGGGGATTCACAGATGAAAGATATCCTACAGAATTGCCAAGTGCCTGCCCACATTTCTTAAACTTGTGGATTCGGGGCTTACCTAGCTAACCCAATGCAGTCAAGGTCTTCCCAACTGCTACCAGATGGCTTCCTTGCAGAAGTTAATCCCTTCAGTGTTCGAGATAAAGGGATAGTGCCTTGAAACTTGTCGCTGGAATCAGTAGTAATCACAAATAGGGAACTGGGATCCTCCCACTAGCTTTCATACAAGGAAATGGGAGGTTTACCACTGTACCCCTTAGTGATATTGTGCTACTCTCTTTAGTTTTTCATTTCATAGCATGGCCATCCCATCGCAAATACTAGATTGAGGAAAGGGAGGAAGACCTTCAGCAAATCCTTGATTCTTCTTTCAGCTGATCACCATGAAGCCTTAAAGAATTGTGCGCAAAAATGCCCTAAAGTGCTAGGAAGAAGTTAGCTGTTGTAACCACAAGGAAGTCTGTCTTGCATACAGAACGTGAACTTCCACAAGTGTCAGACCCCTTCTCTTCAGAGCATTTGCTGAAGTGACGTGATGATCTCAGAGACTATTACTAAGCTGAGAAACAGGCACTAGCATGATGACGTCACAATCGTACAGCATGATGCTGTCAGAGCAAGTTAGTCTAGCATTCTCACTGGAGATGAAGACGCTCAGGCCCTTGGACGTTAATAAAGACAGTGCTGCTGAATAGGCCAGGGATACAGAGGTCAACGTAGGGATGGATGCTGAAAAGCTTGGAAAGGAGACAACTACTGTCTCATTATTATTATAAACATTTATATAGCGCAGGCCATGTGCCTGGCGCTGTACAGAACATAGAAATAGACGCGGTCCCTGCCTGTGGCTTACAATCTAAAAGACAAGGAGGGGGATTCAGGGAGAGGGGACAGTGGGAGAGACAGGGGGAGAAGACAGACAAACATTCAGGCGGATGCGAAGTCTCAGGTGCATGTGCTTGGGCTCTTAGCCCAAGGGACACCATGGAGGCATGCAGGAGGCTTTTTTTTTTTTGGGGGGGGGGGTCCATTCCTGAGCTAACCCAAATTAATTGAGCATCCACTTCCAAGGACAACTGGATGGAGAGAACCCTTAAGATTTAAGGCAACTGCCTCTCACCACCACTGAACAGTTCAGAACTCACCATGTTAACCCTTTTTTGAAGGAGAAACAGGAGCTACCACTTACCGGTAGATGGATCATGTTCTGCTGAAGGCTCTCGACAGAATCCTAAAGAGAAAAAAAAAAACGTATGAGTACTAGGAAACCTTTGACCTGCCATTTTAACTTCTTGTCGGCATGAAGAGGCTGCACAAAGCTACACGCCACATTAAACCAGGCGTAGACAGCGGCTGCACTATTCTTTCCAGCTAGACTGTGCAGCCATAATTTCATCTCAACTTGACAGACTGATACTATTTATTTTAGTGATTTGAATTTATGCGCCACCCTTGCCAGAGGCTTAGGGCAACTTATAATACACAAAACCATCTAAAACCAACAAAACATAAAACCCACCCAAGCCCCCTCCCCCCTATCCCCACCTGCCAAATGCCTTTTCAAATAAAAAGGTCTTGTTCTGCCTCCGGAAGACACTCAGGCCCAGGCTCAGAAAACCTCCAGGGAAGGGGGTTCTAAAGCACTGGGGCAGTGACCAAAAATGTCCCCCCGCGAGCCCTTTCCATATCAGCAACGCTAAGACGGTACTCACAGACAGGCCGCAACGGGGCATGGAATGACAGGCGGCGTTTCAGAGGTGTGGGGCCCAGACCGTTTACAGATTTAATAGGTCAAGACCAGCACCGTGAATTTATTTATTTGACTAATTTTATACCCCGCAACCTACTGCGATAAACAGCTTGGGGTGGCTCACAAATAGTGATAATTAAAAACATAAAATACATAGTATAAAATCTGAAACAATAAAAATGGCAGAGTATAAAAGTCCCCCCCACCTCCCACCGCTTACCCATCTCCCCCACCAAAAGCCTGGCGGAACAGCCAGATCTTGCATAATCGTTGAAAGGGGAGGTTCTGCTTCCTGGAGCAGCTCGTTCTGGAACCAACAAGAGAGGAGCCACTCTGGATCTAGTCCTAAGTGAAGTGCAGGATTTAGTGCAAGGGGTAACGGTGCTGGAGTCGCTGGGCAATACTGATCATAATATAATCAAATCTGACATGCTCACAGGAGGGAAAATGCCAAATAAAACCACTGTGGTAACATCACTTTAGAAAGGGGAACTATGTAAAAATGAGGAAACTAGTTAGAGGGAAACTTAAAGGAGCCGTTGCAAGAATTAAATATCTACAGGCAGCATGGTGGCTATTTAAAACCACCCTCTTGAAAGCTCAGATTAAATGTATTCCACAAATTAAAAAAGGTAGGAAAAAAGATGAAATGTCTGCCTGTGTGGCTAAATGGGGAGGTGAAGGAAGCTATTGGAGCCAAAAAGGCATCTTTTACAAAATGGAAAGAGCCCCAATGAGGTAAATAGGGAAGAGCACAAGCGTTGCCAAAGTAGATGTAAAAAGTTGATAAGGCAGGCGGCCAAAAAGGAATTTGAGGAGCAACTTGCTAAAGATGCCAGAACTAATAATAAAACCTTTTTCAAGTACATCAGAAGCAGGAAGCCTGCTAGAGAGTCAGTTGGGCCGTTAGATGACCAGGGGGTGAAAGGGGCGCTTAGGGAGGAAAAGGACATTGCAGAGAAGCTGAACGAGTTCTTTGCTCCGGTCTTCACTGCAGAGGATGTTGAGGAGATACCAACGCCGGAACCTTACTTTGTAGGTGATGAACCAGAAAAGCTGTCACAAAACAATGTGATTCTGGAGGAGGTTCTAAAGCAAATTGACAAACTAAATACTAACAATGGACTTTATATATGCAAGTACCAACACCTTGAATCCAGCCCAGAAGACTATGGGCAGCCAGTGCAAAGAACAGAATGCTGGTATAATGCGCTTACAGCGACCCCCCCAGTGAGATGGACCGCCGCGCTCTCCACCAGCTGCAGCCTCTGGACTGTCATCATGGGCAGCCCCACGGGGAGAGAGTTACAGTAGTCCAGTCTTGAGGTGATGCAAGCATGGATGATCGTGGCGAGATTGGAGTCAGACGTACAGCCGAAGCCACCGCACTAGATGTAGTTGGCAAAACGCACTCCGTCGCCACCGCCTCCCACCCCCCAGAATACCTGGGGGAACTTCGAGGAAGGCACCCCTAGTTGACCACAGGGGTTGATCCAGAGTCCGGGGTAGTGAGGCAGTTCCCAGGCAGGTAGGGCCCAGTCTGTTTAAGGCTTTATAGGCAAGTACCAACACCTTGAATCGGGCCAGGAAAACTATAGGCAGCCAGTGCAGAGAACAGAGCACCTTGCTTTTTACACCTTGCATGTTGCCAAGTGTGACACTTAAGTTGGAAGAGATCGTAGACATTTAGGCAGAGGATGAGAATTCAAAACAATTTTCATAAGTTAGAGAACTGGGCTGAAAATGAGAAGCTGGAATCTAACATAGGCAAAATACATTGGCACCCAGGCCAATACAATAGGCAAAGTACATAGGCAAACTGGAAAGAAAAATCAAAATGCACCAAGAGGAGGAAAACCAGCCAGGAAGAAGCATTGCTGGAGTCTATCATGCATCAGAAGCTAAAGGAGAGAGAAATGTGATGCTGTTGTATGAAAGGCAAATGTCATTTGGGGTTGCATTAAGCAGAGGCCACGTGTGTCTGCTCAGTACTGGTCAATGCTTTGGGCTCCACACTTGGAGAAGCTAGAGAGGCTTCAAAAGGAGTGCAGAGATGAGACAGGGTTTGGAATGCAAGGCTGATCAGGAAAAGCTGAAGGAGCCAGGCATGTTTAGCCTAAAAAAGAGACTACGAGAAGGGGGACAGAAGTTTTAAAAATACACAGAAGACTGCTCAGGATGTGGTTTTAAAGTGGGGAAATTTGTATATATTTTGTTTCTTAAACTGGTTTGATTTTATGCATGTTTTGTTATCTGCTCTGAGCGATACAGGGAAGCAGGCTATTAACTGGGATAAATAAAAATTGTCACCAATTGTTCACCAACAGAAGAAATTCCCAAGAGAAGCCGTGAAGTCCTCATCATGGATAGTTTTAAAAAAACTAGCTGTCAGGGATGGTTTAGGTCTAATAGGCTGGTAGGGGGGAGGAAAGATAACCTTTAAAAAGGGGCTTTTAAGTCCTAAAATGCTCTTCTTCTAAAAGCAAGCTCACTCCATAGGAAGAGCTTCTGCCTATCATGAAAATGCCTCCTGGTGATGGGAAGTACGGACGAATTAGCATCCCCAGCTTTCCCAAACTAGTCAAACATACAATTTGGGAGGTGAAGCACTTGGAAGCTGCAGAGCTCTCAGACTGCATTGAAAACATTCCCACCTTTACAGATAGGGATCATTCCATGGGTACGGAATTATTTTGCAGATCTACCGCGATTCATCAAAGCAGCACAAGAGCTGGAATAGACCTTTAAAAGGTTTCTTGTCTAGAGTCTATATCCGGTTGAATTGAAGCAAGGCTAATTATACAGACACTATGAATGTTGGATTTTCAGCTTTTTCTTTTAAAAAAAAAAACTTCCGAAGACAGGGACGCTAAAACCACATTTAGACTGGTCACCGCTCTGCTACTCTTCAGCTTGGGGAGAATATAATTAGCAGCTGTCTTGAAAGCCATCATGCTTTGGAACATGCGTTACTGTCTCCCAGAAACTAGGATCTGTCCAGAAAGGCAAACAAGGTTTCCCGTGTCATGTTTCCAGTAAGGAGAAATCCTTATATTTTCCTCTTATACCCAAACACCAACACTTTTGCCTCGAGACAAAAATCAAAGTTTTTATTAAGTTAGCTAACCAGATATAGTTCACGGAGCAGGCATAGTCCGTGGTAGTCTTAGAATTGCCAACCTTTCATTTGGGACAGTTACTCCCCAAGAAAGGGAGTTCTTCTGCACCCTCATTTAAATTGCAAATGCACTCTGGCTTTCCATCCCCCTCCTCCTATTTTTAGCCCATTGAAGATTTGTCAAGAAACCTATTCCTAGCGTTATAAAAACATGCTGCACAGACACCTGGAAAAAAGCCTTCAATATTAGCCAACTTAATTATTTTGCCAATGGTGCTTGAAGTGTTTCCGTACCAACATGGCCAAGCCGCAAACTTATTGAAGACAGTGGCATCCATTATCTTACACAAAGACAGCCCAAGGCAAGCCTTTATACACATGCAAAGTCATCTCCAACTTCCCAGTATCACTAGAATAGTTCCCATTACGGGTCCAGCAGACTTGTGTCAGCAGCGAGAAGCTTACATTAGGCATTCAGCCACCCGGGGACGACAATTGTGTGCAGCTGACAAGGAGAAATGTCAAGGGAAATCCAATTCTTTTTGTTACTACTTACCTCCTTGCCAGCATGTTTGCAAATAGCATTAGCTCCTGCCATGCTCAATTCCAAAAAGTACTTCTTTGGGGCTCTCCCCCAACCTCTGTCTTGTGCTAGTCTCTCATTTGCAGGATGCCAGCACTGTCATTAGCTTTTGTTTTAAAGTGTTGACACGCCATACTAAAACAATCTTTCAAAGACACATCAGAAGCTCCTCAAAATCACTCAAGAATGGAGAATTTAGGCATTAGCCTCCCTAGGTTTTAAAGTAATCCCCACCCCACCCAGTAATTTTAATTTTCAAATCTCTTTCCTTAAACACAAGAGCAGTTCTATAACGGTTTTGAAGTGCATACTGTGCTCCAAGTTTAGAATATAAAATTGTGGTTCTCATGTGAAGTTTTGGCTTTTAAAAAAAAGCTCTCTTTGGTTCTATGTTCTCAGAGATTGCTATGCCAAGCATGCACAAATAGAGGCTTTTTTCTAAGGTCTCAAACGTCATTTCTTAAAGGTCATTTTTATTATGTTAAAACCCTGCACATTAGCTGTTCTAAGGTAAGTGTATTCAGAATTCATTTTCACGGTAATTGAATTACCTACCCTGAAGGCAGGATGAGGTTTAAATACATATAGAAAAACTGACCTCTAAGTAGATTTTTACCAACATGAGATGGAAAATAATATCATTCTTGTGATATGCCAGTCAAGCTTTAAAAAGAGGAAAGATAAAGGCAGCCCAAGAGGGTTATACTCCCTGGCAAGCTTGCTTAGCACCCACTAGTGTCAAAGGGGATTAAGTGCATCAGACAGAATCAAATTCCTTTTGTATGGAAGGGGAAGCTACAGTTGGTTTCAAAAACATTTCCAATGACATTCACTTACACCAGGTAATCAGTTAAAGAAAAAAAATTCAGACCCACATGTAAAACAAACTGTTTTCCCATTAAACAGCATTCAAGAAAGAATGCACTTACCTAACATGCTGCCACGGATTTCTTTGTAAGAAAACATTCACAGAACCCCATGAACTTAAGAGGGTAAAGGGACTTGATTAGTTCTGCGCCGAGTCTATTGCAATTCTTCTTCCTTCTATTCTGGGGCCTACTTTACCTTTACATTCTGCCAAACTGAATGTAACCATCCTTGACTGGGAGATCAGCACTAACACGCTCCAACTAGTTCCTTTCAACTCCCCCCGACATCTGTAGCATTTCTGACTGGACACGCGTCAAACAACAGCTCCCACTCAACTGCTACACCCCAGTGAACAAGAACATATGCTCTCGTGAAAGGTCTGAGGGCAGCAGAGAATTGGAGAGGCGATTCTGGAACAATGGTGGATATAAAAAAAGGATTGCTAGTAAAGCCTTGGCTGGGTGCGGAGCATGTTGAGAGCACACCTGGAAACAAGGCAGTCCTTGCGTAAGAGATGGTGGCAGGCTGACAAGGGTTGAGTATTTATTTGGATTGCGGGGGACAGCTCAAACTGGCACGACTAGCCGGAGCAGAGAGAGCAGAGCCAGCATCTTACGGACACAGGGCTCCATTAAAAGCTTCCAGTTGCCAGGGGCTTCATTTACAAACAGATTTAAGCAGTTAAGCAAAACACTTATTTGATTGATTTATTCATTCAATGATTTGTATCCCACTCCCTCTGGCAGCTTGGGGAGGCTCACAAAATATTTAACACACTATATAAGAACAACACATAGAAGGGATTACTAAAACAATAAAAACCACAACCAAGAGGTAAAGCCACTGGTAAAAAACCACCCTTATTCCCCCCCTCCCCCAAAGGCCTGGACAACAGCCAGGTCTTACGGGCCCGCCGAAAGGCCAACAGGCTGGGAGCCAGGCGATATTCCTCTAGGAGGGAGTTGCACAGCCGTGGTGCTGCCACCGAGACCACCCTCTCCATGGTAGCCTCCCGGTTCACCGGGGGGGCCTCCAAGAAGATGCCCCCGGTAGACAGCCGAGGTCACTCCGCAGTCCGGGGAGTGAGGCAGTCTCTCAGATAGGAGGGGCCCAGACCGTGTAGGGCTTTAAAAAGGTCAAAACCAGCCCCTTGTATTGGGCCCGGAATGCCACTGGCAGCCCAGGTGTAATGCACTTCCTACAGCCCATCCCCATCAATCAGGAGCCGGGCCGCCACATTCTGCACCAGCTGCAGCTTCCGAGTCATCACCAAGGGCAGCCCCATGTAGAGCGCGTAATCCAGCCTTGAGGTGAACACCACATGGATGAGGGTGGCCAGGTCAGAGCTTGAAACACATGGCTGAATCCTCCGCACAAGATGTAATTGTAAAAGGCTCCCTTTGCCACTGTCTCCACCTGACAATCCAGGCGGAGGCCAGGGTCCAACAGAACCCTCAAACTCCGCACCTGTGGGGCAAGCGGGGGGGCGAATCCCCTCCACAAGGGGAGCCATCACCGCCGCTGCCTGGTTACCTGCCAACATCACCTCCGTCTCATTAGGATTCCGCTTCAGTCTGCTCAGCCTCATCCAGTCACTCGCTGCTAGCAAGCACTAGGAAAGCACCGAGACTGCAGGACCTGGGTTCGTTGAAGAGAGGTAAAGCTGGGTATCCTCAGCATACGGGTGGCAACGCACACCAAACAGTCTCACGACCTCACCCAGGGGTTGCATATAAAAGTGGAGACAGAACTGAACCTTGCAGTATGCCACAAGCAAGATCCCGGGAGCCAGATGTTTCTTCCCCCAGCACCACCCGCTGGCTTCTCCCAAAGAGGAATGAGCAGAGCCATCCTAAGACAGTCCCGTCCATCACCCCTTCCCCCCCCCCCCCCCCCCCCCCCAGGGTCCGCAGTCATCTCAAAAGCAACACATGGTCCACCGTATCAAATGCTGCCTAGAGATCTAGTAGGACTAGAAGTGTTGAATGTCCTAAATCCATCTCTTGGCAGAGGTCTACCAAGCCCACCAATGCAGTCTGTGCCATAGCCTAGACGAAAACCTGATTGAAAAGGGTCCAAAAAACAATGCTATCCAGATGGCCCTGGAGCTGCTAGGCCATCACCCGTTCAATAACCTTCCCTAAAAAGGGAAGGTTAGAGACAGGTCGGTAGCTGGCGTGGGAATCAACATCCAATTATGGTTTTTTGAGCAGGGGCCACACCACCACCTCCTTGAGGCAGTCCGGCACCCTGCCCTCCCGAAGGGAAGCATTGATCACTCCCACCAGCACCGCTCCCAAAGTCTCCTTACCAGCCAGGACAGTCTTGGATCTAGTTCACAAAAGGAAATCGCCTCCCAGGACCATATCTCCCCTGCCCTACAATGACCCACTATGGCTGTCCCCCACCCTCCCATCCGCTACAACCCAGTTCCAGCCAGCGGCAGCTGTGTCTAGACCATGGGGGAGACTCTCCCCCCCTCTCTCCCCACCCCCCCAGAACCATCCCCCTCAGTCCCCACCACATGCTGCCACCAGGTGGTCCCCTCCAGAAGCAGCCCCCCTCACCAGGGAGCCTGAAACTGGACCCAACTCTCCCCCTAGCCCAATTCCCATCTATCACAGGGGCCAAAGACCCGGTTTCCAGAGTCATTGCCTAGCCCCCCAGTAGCCCCCTACCTCCCATAGACCAACTCCAAGTAACCCCCTTCTATTGGACGACACCCTCAACCCAGCTCACGCCCCACCAAAGAACCTGTGGCCTCTGCGTCACCTCAAAAGCCCTCCAGACCGGACGTCCTCACTCCCCAAAGGCAGGGGCCCGTTTATCCCAGGGGGTGAGCCCTTGAAGGGGCTCCCAGCCCTGGACCGTGAGCCACATGGAGTTGTCAGCAGCTGGCAAAACCTGCAGCAGCAGCAAAAGGGTAAAACCGGTCTAATATCACCCAAGAGTGACTGGCAGAATGTCCCGGCAACCACAACTCCCACTAATGGCCCGACCAAGGGCTGGTGCCCCCAGGGTCCAGTCCTAGAAAATATACCTGCAGGGGAGAGGCAGTCAGGTGGTGTCCAGTCCCCCTGCCAAATGAGCAGCCCAACAGCAGAGTCCACAAGACACCCACAAGAAAGCCAGCCATCCTAAATGGCAGGGCAACCATCAAATCACCACCACAAAAATCAAGGCAGCTGTCAAAGCCATTCAACAGCCAAAGGGAAGGGAATCCGAGATATGAACACAGAATTCACCTCCGCAGCACACAATTTGTTTACAAAAAGGCGGTTAGAAGTCCTATAGCTAAACACCAACAGGGCCTGCACAGCATCCCCGCCAAAAAGTGACACTACTGAATCTCCTTCCAAGGGACCTCCACAATCATCTTGGGAGTAGGAAAGCCCTAACCCCAGGGTAGTATTTTTCTGAACCCGGAAATACCATTAAAAGCCGATTGCTGCGGAGGAATAGGGACACAGTGGTCGCCAGGCCTACATTTTAAGAGGTCTTATTAAAACTAGAGTCTCCAAAAAGGTACCCTCTATCACATTAGTAACCTATCCAGTTTGCAGGGGCAGGTGTCTCGGACTCCCTCACTCCTCTCTAAGGGACCACAGGAGCAGCTGTACTCCCAGAATAGCACCAGTCACTGACCTGCCTATGGGAACTATATCCCAATTGCTCAAACAAAAGATTGTGCATTGTCAAAAGAGCAGCGGACGACAGCAATCCTCCTCAAGTACCCGGCCCAGCTCGTCTGCTTCCCTGTGTAACATTCACAAGGAAGTTAATCGTGCAAATCCAAAGCAGAGGGAGATTCTTAAGGATACAGCGAGACACTTTCTTCAAGGACTATACAAGTACTCTAGATGGATTGGTGGAGCAAGGAAGCCCAGTGCTTTGAAAACTCAGCATCAGGGAACAAAAGCAGCAGGATCAGTTTCTCTTCATCTGCTGTTCTTGTACCCCGTGTATCCATGGGCTCTCCCCTCCAAGTATCACTCACCCCTAGTAAGAGCTATGCACTTTAGCTTCCTAATGAGCATATGGACGTACTTCAAAATGTATCTGTCTGTCGCATATGAGCAGAAAATCTCCAGCTACATTCCTTGGAATAGTTTTTAAAGGCTTCAGCTGCACCAACTTACTCAAGGCAGCTTGCACTGAAGAGGAGCCCATCAGAGATACTGTATATTAGAAAGAAAGGTACAGACACTAATCCTCCTGGCATGCTGGCCAGTCAATGCCTAGAGCACTGCACTACGCTCCTGTTCCAAGCGAAGTCAGTCCACTGTGTGGCAACAAAGAGAGAGATACCACATCTTTAACCTTTCACCCCAGAGGCTTTCAAGTCAGAAACAGAACTAGTTAATCATACATGCGAAATAATCCCAGGGGAGGGATTTTTTATTTTTTTGGTACACTTCTACAAACCCGGTGAGCAGAGCACTACTACAGCAGCCAACATACGCTATGCCACATCTTTAGAATAAGCTGCATTTCAGCTTTTCCTTACATGCAGTATCTGTCAAAACAGCTTATTTGTTACATTAGTAGAGTCACCAGCAAATACCTTAAACAATTTTGCCTCATTTGGTAATAGGCTTGTTTTTTCCTAGAGTGTGTTTGCTGGAACATCACAATTTTAATTTATTTATTAGAGATTTGGATCCTCGATGAATGTTATCACGAGTAAAGCAGTGAGGGTCTATGGGAGTCAAGGGCTACACAGTTTGGGCTCCAGGTGTGTGCAAGACCACCTCCTTCCCTTACGTTCTATCGTGACCTCCGAGGTCAGTCAAGGGTGCCCTCTTGCGAGAAGGCAGGTAGGGCAGCGTTCTTGGTGGCTTCTCCACAGTTATGGAACTCACTTCCCTTGCCCAAGATCGGTCAAAGCCCACGCCTGTTTACCTTTCAGAAGAGATGCAAGAATTTTAACCAAAAAAAATAAATGTGTTTTTGTAAGCCACCGTGAGCCTTTGTGGGACGGGCAGGATAAAAATTGATTAAAACAAATGTGAGATTTAGCTGGGAAATACAATACAGGATCCATGTCTTATTTACTGGTAGAGCTTCTTCCATAAGAACAAAATATTGCAGCTGTATCAAACCTCACTAAGGTAAATAACCCTACTCTGGAGAAAAGTTGTCTTTACCTAATGTCAAATCACAAGTCTGAGAACTTGGACCCAAAGCACAGGTCTCCTGGCTCTCACTCACATACGCCTTCTTTCCATATATAGATAGGGGAGACCAAGCTCCCAAGTTTCAAATACAAAGCCTTTCTGCTAGGTACATGGAACATGCCCAATTCAAGCAACTAAGCTCAGGCCAATGATGGTCCCAAGGGCTAGGAAGGAAATCTCCCAGTTTGACACGATACCATAGGACTCACTATTCGTTCCAAGCCCCCCAAAAGCTTCAGACATGTGCCCCCACAATGAGCAGAACCGTATTAAGGATTCACTTTCCAAACAATCTTATTGTGTACCTGACAAGGCTAATAGCTAATCCTGTCATTTAGGAAACCTCAAAAAATCCAACTTTGCAGAAACTTTTTTAAACTCTTTGTAATTGGCAAAGCCCTCCTAAAGCTAAACTTACTGTAGTTTTGAAGCTCTGCTTTGCTTCGGTTACACTTCCCACATATATACAAGGTAGAAACCCTTATTAAGTCATCACTCAGTACTATCATTAAGATCGTTCCTCTTTACAAAGCTGCAGCATTTGAAATCTTACCTGCAGGTCAAGCTTTCACGCTTCGAATCAGCCAACCAGAGAAGGAGATGGACACAGGCATGTTCATTAACTGCTATGTATATCCAAAATGCAGTCAAATTCTATAATTCTGTTGAGAAACCAAGTCTTCTTTCCACTTCAGCTGCATGTCTATTAAGTCTGAAAATGGACATAACCCAAACAACGGGATCAGTTCTAGAGAACTCTCCCAGGGTTGACACGTCATTTCCTACAATTGCAAGGTGGTGTGGCATAAGAGAACGGGTTTTCTTGCTAGGTTATGCTTTTATTCTCTGTGCTCAACAGGAAGGAGGAAAGGGTCCATCCACGTTTGTCCCTGTTTTTTCCCTAGCAACTCGCTCCACTGCTCTTCACATCCTACAATGCAGGGAATGGCTCTCGGGAGCAATTTCCTCGTTTGTTACTTCCAGGGTGTTTTATATTGATCATGGTACAAGATCAAAATGAGGAGACATTCTTCCCACCTAAGCACACGTTCCTCCGTCCTTCATCACTGTCATTTCCCAGATGGCCTGGGTTCCGCATGGCCAGCAATGGGGTACCAAGGCTTGTTATCCGAGCTCAGGCCCAACTGTCCCTCCTCTGGCAACAATGTGGGGCCAAGCCTGAAACATCTTTCTCCACCGAGCAATCATTCTAATCCCACTGAGGTTTGTACTTAGCTGGTGGGAGAGAGAGCGTATGCGCGCAAGCTGGCTTTGCACTAGAAGAGGAAAGCAATGCTAAGCCACCACCTGGGTAGCAAAAGATTAAAAAGGCAAATCATTTCTCACTAACACAGGAGCCTCTCCTTACACAACAATGTGCTGCAAGACAACCCGAGTGACAAATCTGGTTTGGGATGAAACTCCAATTACTTACGTTCTGTTTCACCAAGTGCTCGGATTGTAAACACCACACCAAAAAAACCCACCTTCATTCTTTTTTTAAAAAATCTCAAAAAGGAGCATTCTTTATCTGCCTGCACACCCATGCCCCCAATGTAATCTACTCCCTAGGCCTTTTGGAATGATTGGCTGGCTGGGGCTATTGATTGGGTGGGCTCCCAGGCATCCGCTTCCCGCATTCTGGCAGCGGAGATCTCCGTGGTGTACGGATGCTCTCGGGTGGCTGAAACCTGAAGGGAGGTGGCTGGGCCAGCGGTGATACCATACTTGTGAGGAAGACGATTGATTGCAGCTTAGAACGTTTTTGAAGTGCTATACTGTGACTGTGAGGGAAGCAAAGAAGAGTTTCTTTGCTACCATCATAAGGGCCGCGAAGTCGTGTCCGGTGGAGTTTTTTCGGGTGACATGGGATCTGGTTAGTACAGCCTGTTTTCACCTGGGCCTGGAGTCTTCCAGGGTGCACTGTGACATTTTAATAGCATATTTCATGGCCAAAATTGCTCACATTGAACACGACTGACTCCGCCCTTTCACGGACAGTACCGGAGCCAGAGGTTATGAATGCCCTGTCTGGTCAGTGTTTGGGGGATAATTTTCAATTTTTGATGTCCACTGAGGCAGGGGATGTGCTGGGATCTGTTAGGGCCACATTGTGCGAACTGGACCCTTGCCTGTCCTGGATGGTTACGGCCAGCAGGGAGCCGTGCTGGCCAGGGTTATCAACACCTCCCTTAGGGAGGGGAGGGTGCCAGATTTGCTCAAGGAGGTGGTGGTCTGGCCTCTTCTCAAGAAACCATCTCCTGACGGGGACGGGTCGCCGTGAGCACATTACACCAGTGCTCCGTTCTCTGCACTGGCTGCCTAAAGCGTACCAAGCTAAGTTCAAGGTGCTAGTATTGGTATACAAAGCCCTATACGGTCTCGGGCCCTCTTATCTCGGAGACCTCCACGCCTTCCGTGACTCAGGATGGACCCTCCGATCCACAGGGGGCACCTATCTGGCGGTCCCCCGTGTAAGGCAGGGGGCCACCATGGAGAGGGCGTTCTCAGTGGTCGGGCCACGGTTGTGGAACTCCCTTCTGAAGGAAGCCCGCCTGGCCCTGGGTCTGCTCTCCTTTTGGCGGGCATCCAAGACTTGGCTGTTCGCCCAGGCCTTTGGAGGGGAAGGCAGGGTAAACAGGGGAGATTGGTGGGGTGGGGAATTTGGGGGAATTGAAGGGTAGGGTTAGGGTTGGGGTTTTTTTAAATTATTTTAAAATTGATGTCTGTTTTTAATGTATTTTATTGTTTTATTGTATTGTTAGTCGCCCCAAGATACCATGGGCATTGGGGGGGCGGCGGCGGCATAGAAATGCCAAGAAGTAAATAAAATAACATTGACTGACGATTCCCTGGCGAGCTATGGGCCTGTCGCTAACCTTCCATTTTTAGGGAAGGTTATTGAAGGGGTGGTGACCCATCAGTTGCAGGAGCATCTAGACTGTCAGTTTCCTTAACCCCTTGCAGTCAGGATTTCATCCAAGTTATGGCACCAAGACTGCACCTGTGGCCTTGGCCGATGGCCCACGAGTACAGCTGGATAGGGCATGTCTGACCCTGCTGGTCCTGCGCAATCTCTCAGCATCTTTTGACACAGTGAACCATGAGGTGCTGGTGACCTGCCTGCAGGACCTGGCTGGACAGGACAGTTTTGCAGTGATTCCATTCCTTTCTAGCAAATAGATCTCAGCGGGTAGTCCTGAGAGAATGTACTTCATCCCCCAGAGGTCACCCATGTGGAATCCTTGTCCCCCTTCTTGTTCAAGGTGTATAAGCAGCCACTGGGGGAAGGTTGCATAAGTGGGGAGTACGATGTCATCAATATGCTGATGATACTCAGCTGTCTCTCTCCTTTTCATCCAACACAGGCCCTGCAGTGTCGGTGCTCTCTCAATGCCTGGCTGCTGTGGGGGACTGGATGAGAACAAGCCGACTGAAGATGAATCCCGACAAGACGGAGTTGATGCATGTTGATGGGGCCGGTAGTCTGGGCGAGGGGGAAACCCCCCATTAGAGGAGGTTCACCCAGTGTTTGCACCTTGTGGTACTCCTGGATTAGCAGCCGCACTTGGATGTGTCCGCTGCGGCCAGGAGTGCCTTTCACCAGCGACACCTTGCTAGGCTGCTCTGCCCGTACGTCTCAGACTCTGACCTTGCCACCATCATCCATGCGTTCGTCATCGCAAGGCTGGATTACTGCAACACCCTCTACGTAGGGCTGCCCATGGTGATAGTCGAGAGACTGCAGCTGGTGCAGAATCCAGTGGCCTGCCTGCTTACGGGGACTTGCACCTGTGCTCCGAGCTCTACACTGGCTTGCTTATAGTCTTCCGAGCCCGATTTAAGGTGCTGGTTTTGACCTATAAAGCCCTACACGGCTTGGGCCCCGGATAACTGAGGGACTGCTTCACTTCCCAGGCTCTGGGGCGGCTCCTGCGGTTCTCAGGTGATGCCTTCCTGGAGGTTCCTCAATATCATTGGGTGAGGACCAATAGGCAGGTGTTCTTGGCGGCCACACCAACGCTCTGGAACTTGTTCCCGGTGGGTGTTCGCCTCAGCCCGACTCTCCTTGTTTTTAAGACGCCAATGTAAGATGTGGCTCTTCCGCCAGGCGTTTGGTGGAGGAGATGGTTGTGGGGAGGGTGGGTTTTTAATATATTTTTGCACATGCTACCGGCTTTTATTGCATAGATTTTTATTGTTGGTTATTTTATATATTTTACTGTGTTTTACTGTATTTATTGATTCTTGATTATTGAGAGTTGCTCTGGGCTGCCGGAGGCAGGCACAAAATTTATTAATAAATATATAAATAATTTGCAAACTGCTGACGACTAATCAGTTCAAAGACATAGGTGTGTGTCACGATTCACAAACCAATTCCTCTTAAGTGGCCATTGTGTAGTTGTGTCACATCCAAAGGTAACCCAGAACACATAGTTGGATCTGGTAGAAGCATGAGTCCAGCCTTAGGGCACACAAGTTTGGTTACTGATTTGGCATGTAGCCAGTTTCCCCAAAGAATCTGAACTAGAGCTGGGAAGCAGTAGTTTTTTTATAGCTCACCCAAACTGGAGCAGGATTTCATGGAGCAAGGCATGACTGTAGCCAAAAGGCTCTTCCATTGTCAAATATCAAGCGTCTTTGCAAAGGGTTATGAGAACCTCTCCAAGAATATCTGCTAGAATCTTTGATAGTCAGAATCCCTAGCAGCCTAAACAGGGCATCTCATTACCTTCCCCTACAACACCTACGCGTAGAGGAAGATACGATCTATGCAAGAACAGTGATGCAGTTTTATCTAGGAAAACTCAGTAGTATTTTCATTTTGTAGCAATATACTTATAAATTCATGAACACAAGATACTTTGTTTCAATATGTAAACTACAAACTGTCACTATCATGGAAGAGCTATCACTGATTGCTAATTTTGAAGTTACAGAAATGAGTTCTCGCAGCCCTGTCTCAAAGATTCAACTAAAAGATTTTCAAGTTCTCTCTTTTTGGAATTTGTGGACACAGTTACTCCCATCTATCCCAGAAGGGAAAGTTCTTGTTAAGAAAAAATCCTAACCTACACAGAGTTGCACTAGGGGGCTACTGAAAGCTCACTCACTTTTTGCATAACGTCAGTTTTAAAAACACTCCAATGTTAGTCTGATGTGCAAGCTTTTCTACCTACTGCTTAACATAAAGTTGGAGGACATTTATTTTTAAGAATTACCAAAATGGCTAAATGCACAATAAGACAAAGTTCTACATTAGCATGACTTGGAAAATGCAAGCAGCAATACTTCTAATTCCTGGGCAAACCCAGGGCAGACAGATAGCATCACTGGAATAAGGACAAAGCTATGTGCTTTACACCAAGGTTAGGGACCCTTCAATGCCACTGGCTGCTGCCTCCACTGCAGCACTCAATGCCTTTGAGAGACTTAGATGTGGGCTCCCATGTGGGAGTCGATCCAAAGGAGCTGGAGGTCTGAGCCAAAGTGCCACTTCCAACTATATGGTACCAAGATGCTCTTGCCAGCAGCAGTCAACGACAAGGTACAAGTCCTTGAGGCTTAGAGTGGACCCAGGGGAAAGATACTTTAGGAGTAAGTAATGGTCCCTTAGATATTATTTATCTAATACCAACAATGTGCTCCATGCTGATCATAATCAGAGAGTACCCCGCCCCAAGGGGCTTAAATCCAGGACAGAGAAGGGAGGAGATGACCAAGCCAGATGCATGAGAGGTAGCATCTTTCCCCCACCTCTCCCCTGTGAGAGGAGAGGGGGCACTGCCTGGGTTCCTCAGGGACAGGAGGACTTCCAGGACCGGGGGGCACAAACGCACCTGTCTTCCTTCAGAGAAGTGTAGAACCAGTTTGGTTGGTCTATCCCCCGGAGACTGATGGAACCAGAGAGGTTCTGGAATGCTCTTGGGGAACTTCCCTCTGATCTTGACAACCGATCCCTCTAGGGCCTCATAGCTCTATGGAACACCTTACTGACTGAGGCCATCGACCAAACTGCTCCGAGGCTTACGCTCCCTCAGCATTGGAGCTGCAGGTCTCCTTGGTTTACTGAGGAGCTGCGGCAGCCGGAATTGAGAAGGTTGGCAGTTAGAGCAACAGCGGCGCCATTCGCATGCTGAAGCCGATCGATTGCATCATAGAGCTAAACTGAGAGCCTATGCCGTGGCTGTGTGGGTACCAAAGAAGGGTTTCTTTTCTGTCCTCATGGCAACTGCAAAGTCTCATCCAGCGTAGCTTTTCCAGGTGGTGAGGGGAACTGGAATTTTCCGGTGACCACTGCGACATGTTTGTTGATTACTTTGCGGACAAGAATCGCTCTGATTCACCATGACTTCAATGCTGCACTTATTACAGTAAGAGAACCAGAGGTTATAGAAGCCCCGTATTGTCCGGTTTCGTGGGATCAGTTTCTGGTGGTGTTGCCAGTTGATGCGGAGGATTTTCTTGGGGTGGTCAGAGACACCTTTTGTGAACTGGACTCGTGCCCGTCCTGGCTGGTTAAGGACATCTGGAAGATGTTGGGAGCCACTGCTGGTGGGGGTGATCAGTGCCGCCCTTCAGGGGGACAGAGTGCCGAGCTGTCTCAAAGAGGAGGTGGTGTGGCCTCTGCTCAAAAAACCCTCACTTGACATGGACTCCCTTGACAGCTATAGGTCAGACTCTAACCTTTCTTTTGGGGGGGAAAGTTATTCCATGTCACTTTTCTGGATCCTTCGCAGTCCGGCTTCTGCCTGGGCTGTCACCAAGACTGCGATTATGGCTTTGGTTGATGACCTCCACCGTGAATTGGACCAGGGTCGATCTACCCTGCTAATTTTATTAGATCTGTCGGCTGCCTTTGTCACCGTTGATCATGAGATTATTATTATTATTTTTGTAATTTATACCCAGCCCCTCCTGAAAAACAGCTCAGGGCGGCTTTCAACAATAATAAAAATACATAAAAGCAAGTATAAACAATTTAAAACAATCCAACACATTACATGTTTAAAACAGGGCCCCGGGCATTAAAACAGTAAACAGGGTAGGGGAGCAAAAACACCCCTAACCCACCCCACCCCCCCACCCCAAAGGCCTGGGCGAACAGCCAGGTTTTACAACACCGCCGGAATGACAACAGGCTTGGGGCCAGACGAGCTTCCTCCGGAAGGGAGTTCCAAAGGCGCGGCCCAGCCACCGAGAATGCCCTCTCCATTGTGGCCCCCCGCTTTACCTTGAACCTAGCTCAGCACGCTATTGGCAACCAGTGCAGAGTCCGGAGCACAGGTGTAATGTGCTCCCAACGGCCCGTCCCCGTAAGGAGACGAGCCGCCACATTCTGCACTAGCTGCAGCCTCCGAACCAGGAACAAGGGCAGCCCCATGTAGAGCGCGTTGCAGTAGTCTAGCCTCGAGGTGACGAAGGCATGGATGAGGGAGGCCAGGTCCAGGCCAGAGATGAACGGACGCAGCCTACGCACCAGATACAACTGGCGGAAGGCAGCCTTAGCGACTGCCTCCATCTGCCGCTCCAGGCGCAGGTCTGCATCCAATATCACCCCCAGACTCCGGACC
>QEPC01012679.1:9475932-9489714 GCA_003113815.1 Sphenodon punctatus | reverse complement strand
GCCGAGAGATCTAGCAGGATGAGAAATGTTAAACATCCTGCGTCCATCTCCCAACGGAGATCGTCCACCAAGGCCACCAACGCCGTCTCAGTGCCATAGCTGGGGCGGAACCCAGATTGAAAAGGGTCTAGGAAGCCATTGCTGTCCAGATGCACCTGGAGCTGGATCGCCACCACCCGCTCAATAACCTTCCCTAAAAAGGGGAGGTTAGAGACATGTCGGTAACTGGCGAGCACGTCCATGTCCAAAGATGGTTTCTTCAGCAGCGGGCACACCACAGCCTCCTTGAGGCAAAGTGACAACCTCCCCTGCTGCAAGGACACGTTCACTACCCTCGCTAGCACCGTCCCCAACGTCTCCCTGGAAGCTTTCACTAACCAGGATGGGCACAGATCAAGTTCACAACAGGTGGCTCTCACAGACCCCAAGACATCCCCCGCATTGGCCGGCGTCACTTCCTGAAACTCCCCCCACAAAGCTGGACCAGACGGGACCTCCGTCACCTCGCGCTCTTCCCCTACTGCCCCTAATCCAGCGTCAAAATCGGTCTGAATCCGAGCGATCTTGTCTGCGAAGTAGTTGACAAACTCCTCACAGCGGGCCTGGGACACGTCCCCATCCAGGGAGAGATGTTGGTGACTTGCCTGTGGGACCAAGCCGGGGTGAACAGTATTATTCTTGAATGGTTCCATTCATTCCTGGCCAGAAGAACTCAGCAGGTGGTACTCAGGGATTGTTTCTCTTCTCCCAGGGACCTCTTGTGTGGAGTCCTGCAGGGTTCCATCCTGTTCTCTCTTCTGTCCAACATGTATACGCAGCCACTGGGTGAGGTCTAGAGATGGTATGGTGTGCAGTATCAATATGCTGACGACACCCAACTATACATCTTTTCCATCTGACCCAGGCCCGGCAGTCTCTGTGCTTACTCAGGTGTCTGGTGACTTTGGGGAACTGGATGAGGGTGAGCCGACCAAGGCTGAATCCCGACAAGACGGACGTGATGCTGTTGGGGAGGATGGTGGTTGTGGCATCCCCTGTCATTGATGGGGTTCATCCCCCTCTGGTCCCCTAGGTTCGTAGTCTGGGAGTGCTCCTCGATTCCCAGCTCTGCCTGGAAGTCCAAGGTGGGGGCTGTGGCGAGGAGCGCCCCTGCGGTCTGCCAGGAGCGCCCTTCTCCAAGTCCCCCAAATTGCTCAGGGGGCAACTACGAAGAGGGTGTTCTTGGGGGGCCGCACCAAGGCTGTGGAACTCCATTCCAGCAGAGCCCCGGGTGGCCCAGGACCTCTCCTTTCTACGAACGTGTAAGACCTGGCTGTTCCACCAGGCTTCTGGTGAGGGAGATGGGTAAAGGGTGGGGGTGGTGTTCGCTTTTGTTTTACTTCCCCATTTATTGTATTTATCTGTGTTGATTTTAGCTGTTTTTATAGGTTTTATATTGTTTTATTTTCTATGTTAGCCACCCCAAGCTGCCAGAGGCAAATAAATATATATGAAACTATACATGGATGTGCAATCTAAGAATGCTTCGTGTAGAAAGAGAATGCTGCTGCTGCTGCGTTACACAGAATATCTGTCTCCATCTCCTACATTTGGGACCAAGTCAGCAGCAGCGTTCTTCCTGCTTGACCTTCTACTCTAGAATGGAGTAGTCCTTAAAATAGCCTTCAGAACAGAGTAGTCGTGCATTGACTCAGTTTATGTATTTCTGACTGGCTATGCTACATGCCAGAGGAAGGGGCCCAGGTGGCCCACGTTTTGGCATATTCTTAACAGAATTTGGTTCAATAAAAGGTCAATTAAACTACTTGTGTCCATCTCTTCAATTTGAGACCAACACACACTAAATTTCTATATGAAACATTCTCAGATTACACACCATTTCCACTTTGTCCGTGCAGTTTCATTACTGTATTCTCGTGATAAATTAAAACAAATGCTTGCATATGTACCTCAAAATTAACTCTTACATTTAATGTCAAATTTATTATTTAGCTACATTAATGGCTAGATATCTCAGCTTAATATACTGTATTAAGCTATGTGCTTTACAGTCCACCCTTCAGAGATTTATCATGTTTATTACACTTTGAGAGAAACGTTATCTGCCCTATTGACAGACCAGCTTAGTTCTTACTGCAGCCATTTCAAGCCTCCTAATCATCAATTTGATAGTAGTTCAAGGCTCAACCTGAAGGGTAACAATACAGGACACAATCTCCGCATTAACAAGAGCAGCACTCTGGACCTAGGCTTCCCTGGCTTTAAAACAAAGACAGTTTTAAAATATGTATTTTATATATTAAAATATATATATTAATATATAACACATTTTAAAACCAAGGAAGCATAGGTCCAGAGTCCTGCTCTTGTTAATGTGGAGATTGTTTTTATATCTAAAAACAAACAATAACAGCTTCTGAAACGATTTCAGGTTCTGCAAAAGAAAGCCAAAGCATCAGAGTAGCTCAATTCTAGAGTGGTACTAAGCAATACTTTTCCTGGGGACTACCCATATGGCTATAAAAAAGCATAACATAATTGGCTTTAATATAAAAAACAGTATTTCTAATTCGGCACAGCTGCTGGGTTCTGTTGTCTAGAAAAGTGAGGAAGTATTAAATCTTATTGAATTCCTCACCAAGCACAAAACATTCAGCTGAGAAACAGGAATTTATTTAGTACGGCTAGGTCCAGCCAGAAAGCACTGAGCATGCCATTCTCCTCCCTATACCTTTCAAGTCAGGTTTGAAATACTACAAGAAGGGATTTGCAGCTATTCCTCCCGGTTCTTTTGTGCTTAAATGCCATTTCTTATTTCAAATTTCCAGCCAAGGCTACCACTTAACACTGTAGCAAACAATATAGTAAGTATGCCATTCTACCGAACCTCTTCTGCAATGAACAAAAGCCATAAATTTACTTCAAGACAGCTTTTGTAGTTTGGTTAGATTCAAGGTCATTTCTAATTACTAACTAGAATTTGGGCTCTGGCTCTCACTATTTTTGAATGAGGAAGAGCAGCTGGCTCTCATTAAATACGTTCACACATCTGCACTGGCAAGATGCAAGAGCAGTTATTTTCAAGAGATTACACACAAGTTATAGCTGCATACTACTACTGCCAACTGTGCACATTTAACTGAAGTGCTCCAACTTACACACAAGCATACTATAGTCTAGCTTTATCTCAGACATGTCAAAGAGCTGCCAGAATTCCTACAGTTTAGCCTATTAAGGTTCCTTGTTTTTAAACTACTTGTCCTTTCTGCATTCAATTAGGTTTCTTCGATGCAGGTTTCTAAGTAGGTCCAATTAAACAACAGTGAAACCTTATAAACTTTGAGAAACTAAGAGCGGAGTGCCTTTAAATAGGATAATTTTGTGTAAGGTTCTGAATCCAAGATTAGCAGACTGGGCAAAAGCAGAGAATGGGCATACGTCTGCTGCAGAAATTCTATTGCAAGTTTTCCCGCAAAGACTCTCCACTGAAATAGTAGTTGCAGTCACAGTAACTGTTCCTATATCATCGGTCATGTGGGAAGCCTGTCTTTAACATCAACCTGAGGTCTCTTGTTCTCCAAGCTCAGTAGGATGCCAGGGAAAAGCTCATCCTCACCACCCACTCCTTGACAATACACAGATAGAAACAGCAGCCTCCAAGCATACCACGTGTGCTCCTCTCCCAGCTGGAGACTGGCCACTCTTACAGAACCTTAGATGCCTGGGGGAGATTGGGGGAGATAAGACAAAAGGGCAATTGCAAGTGTCCTTTTTAACTATTTAGTACTGGTAGCCCACCAGAAGAAAAACTCATTTTTTCTGACCACATTGGCATTAAATCCTTTCAAAGATGTAATTTCATCCAAACAAGTTCTCCAAATGCCAACTTAGTGTGAAAAAAGCAGCCTATAATGAAAAACTACCAGCCACATTCACCTAGTGCTGTGCTAGTAATCCATCTCCAAAGAGCCACACATGGGATGAGCTCTCCACACATGCAGCTTAGCCCTCCTCTCCACCACTCTCGATTCCCCAGGCCAGATATAAAATACAGATATGAATTCCCCAGGCCAGATACAAATTCAACAAGAGACTGCATGTAACCCACCAGCCTGGTTTCCCTGCAAGCAGATTTGACTGGGCAATGCTCTATGCAGACACTTGAGGAATTCATCTTCCACTGACGAATGCTAGCAATTGGCTTGCCAGTTACTCCTAATAGTAAATACCTCACTGTCACATTCTTGTCAGTTTTATTATTGAAGTCTGTATATGGGGCACATTTATAAGGCATTGCCTTGCTTGTTATAACTTGTAGAATTCTAGCTCAGCTCGTTTTCCTCATAGCTGTTTGCGGCAGAGCACGTCGCAGTATAATGCACCCTGCTCACAGAACTCTGCATTCCTGGGGTTTGTATGTGGATGTTAAAGATTCTATTTGCATTTTCGCTAAACACACATGCAAGGATGAGGTCAGAAATGCCCTACGCTAGTAAAACATGCAGCAAGAAATGGTTCATAACTACATAGGGTGCTCACAGACCCTATGACTAGACACTAGAACAGCTGAGTTCATCACAATATTTAATGATTTTATTTACTAGCTGCTTATTGTAAAGCAAACTGACTTACAACAAAATGGAAGAAACCCCATCTGTTTGCATACATTATGCCAGAAAGACAGTACATTGATGCTCACATGAGATGAAGAAAACAAGACCAAGATAAATATCTAAGCATTTCATACTGCAGGAAGCTGCATCTCTCAACAGAAAGCTACTGTAAGAAAATAGGTCTAAAAATGTAAATCAAAGTCAAAGTCCTCAGCTCTGTGAAAGGAAGGCTAAGTAATTCCAGAACAGCTCCATGAAAGTGGTTAGTTCAGAATCAACACAATGGCAGCTACCTTACCAACTGACTTGATCAGCATGAAAAGGACATTTTTGGTATGGCAAGTGATTGTAATTTCCCCACACCATGATTGATTATGTTCTACCCACTAAAAGGCTGATTCACTTCCTGGTGCCAGGAAAATGATTGATGAATATTTCAAGATGTGGGCCCCTCTTCCTGCACGGTGTCCTTTTTACATAACAGCAATAGTTCTGGAGGGGCTCTCCCCACCCACTCCTGTTACGCAATTTTCCTTCATAAGCCCAGGGTTTGAATGTTCAGTCTTAAAAAGTGCTGGTCTCCTTGGGATAGGGAAATTCCAACATAGAAAGCTCCTGAACAAGATCAAGATGAGCAGTGAATCCTAAAATAAAGCTGGATTTTTACAGTCAGAAACTAGCATGGCATGTCCATTTCTATTATCATGCTTATCGAGCAGGTTTCTAAACCGCAAGATACAAAGAACTGCAATGGCAAAGATTCTGATGCAGTAGTAGCTGCCCCTCTCGCCTCACTCCATATGGAGCTAAGCACACAGCCAGATTTTTAAATTATTTTTTTAAAAATTTAAAAACAACTGAAATGCAATAGCTTCAAACTCATGCTAAACCTGACATCTGCACTTTTTAAAAAAAACACAAAGGAGGTTTTATGAAGATTACTACTTTTAAACGAATTAAAAGTTCCAAGAGACCATATGCCAGTTCTCAAGTCCCACTTCAAATACTACATCATAAACAATACACAACCTCATTTCCCCACAAGTAGAGGTTTGATTTACTATCCTCAGCTCTAACTATGGGAGTCATTATATTCATGCTGAGATCTGGTACTTTAAGGGCTTAAAAAAAAAAAGAAAACTTCATGTATACCATTTGGGGGGGAAATGTAAAAGCTTGAAAGTAAGCCAGTTTTGTAGTGGATGGAGACAGTTATCTATGAGTAAGATTTAATTCTGAGTTTATAACACTGAAATAACGATGGCTCCACATAATATTCTACTTTGCATAGAACAGGCCTGTCAAGGAGCTTTGTAAATCTGCTACAGAAGCAGCAGCTCATTGTTTAAATATCCTGCTGAAATAATGCAGTAGCATATAGTTCTTAAGGGGGTCCCCAGGAAGTTTCAACCATTTCTTGTCTAAGGGCAGAAAAAGCTCTACAGATCTGGTGTCAGGAAAACAGTCTTACAGTGGAGAGGTACTTCAGCTAAAGAATGGAATCACAGACCAGCAGCCGATCTAAGAACAAAGGACACCCTATAAAGTCACCTCCATCTCCAAGACAGGGAAATATTGATGGTAGTGCTGCCTTTGCAAAGAAGACGGGAGCATCTTTGGGGGATATTTATAACCGGGGAAGCTAAAAAGGACTCTTCCAGGGCAACCTCCTGGTTTGTTGTTGTTTTAAAAGTATGGGACAAGAAATTAAAGCTTCAGAATCTGGCAAAGTGGCCGAAGTGAAAAAAATAACTGGCCAAGATAAGGAAGGTGATCACTTGGGTCTTCAGTGCTAGGTCCAGCATTAGAAGTGGTGTTCTGCAATTATTCTACTCCGTCTGGAGTTATGTGCATAATCACACACAAAGTGCCATTCTGATGGTCTGAAAAACGGGTTATGAAGTTATAAGTGATGTCAGGAAATTAAAAGGAAGGAGATGAGGGTGGATACCACGAACCCAATAAGCAAGCTTTCACTTATTCACCATGCACTACAGAGAGTTTTAGGCTGATCCTGTAAGTCCTCATTGTTATTTAGATTGTGTGACATTAGTTCAGTTTGCTATTTTTATTGTGGAATGACTTCTACCTAGCAACTGTCCTGTAGGGTAATCCCTAACTCCTTAACAACAGAGTAATTGACTTGTACTAAAACCTTATTCACCAACCAAAACAAAACACACAAAAAACGTATTCTAAGGATCGGTAAACTGAAGTCTCCTTGGCAAAATCTACAAGTTAAACTTTTGATTACTTTATTTCAATTTAAAAAGCGGTTCTAACCACAACTGCTTATAAAATGGTTCTAAAGTTACATTTTAAGATTTCCAAGTTGGGAAAGAGGCCAACTATGCAAAGGATAGAATAAAAACAGTTTAAGTACAAAATACAGGACTACAGTAACAATTTTATTTTTAAATCAAAATGAGTGGTAAAACTTACGGTTACCACAGAAATGTAAGTGTTGCATTCTCCTGGCTGCAACTGTATCTGGAAAGGATACCCATCTCTCTTAGTAGGTGCTGTTACAACAGAATTATGGGGTTTAAAGCAATGGTATTTCACATGGGCAGGAAACAACTCTCACCACAGCTAACCGTTAGCTTCATGAAATCAAGGTGCATAAGACACTATTTTTTTTCTACATAAAGTGTAATATCCACAAATAATCACAATTAGACAGCTTTCATTTAAACATATAGGTTTTATAGTAAAAATCAATCTTCCCCATCTCTAGCCCAGCCACCCTTTTACTTCTAGGATTAAATTGCTACTGGTATTGACGACCTAAAAGGTTACAGAGAATCCACACACACTTCCTGATCACTGGCTCATCTCTCTGCTACCCATCTTAACTTGAAGAATTGCTACCCAATCACATTCAGGAATTGCTTCCAACTTTTATCGTCTGAAAGGGATGAGACATCAATTTAAGTGTTGCTAAGCCAACTGCTCATATGTATTTATATGTTTATATACATACCTATTTTATATCGTAAGTCACCCTGAGCCTTTGTGGGAAGGGTGGGGTAAAAAATTGAATAAATAAAATGGTCATCTTTTATCAATTTTACAGAGCTGCCCATCAACCAACAATTGCCTCTGCAGTAAAACTGAGTAGTCCTTAAAATAAATAGTCTACAGAAATTATACACATTAGTAAGCAGTGACTATACATTATCCAGACGAAGCATCAATTAAGGAAGACAGATTCTTACTGTCCAAGCCATGCTCAGCCTGGCCCTTGAATTGGCATCTTTATTCTAGTTAAAAGTGCTGTGTACATTCAAGTTGTCAGAGCTTTAGTCTGCTATTTTGCAATTAAGAAAAAACTATGAAGCCTAGTGATTCAACTTATGTTTGGGAGGAGACGTACATTAATCAATACAGTAAACTGATCTAATTGTTACTGTACAGAACCTGCAAACTCCTGCTCACACCACTTGTCCCAATAAAGCTTACCAAAGAAACAGGCTTGCGGAAGCTATTATGACCTTCTTCACCAACCAAAAAAAAGAGACCCAACGTATTGTAAGAATTGGTAAACTGAAGCCTTGAAACTGAAGAATCAAACGCAAGTTGAATCAGCAGCAAGTTAGGTCAGTAACCAGAGCAGAACTTGAAGATTCTTTTTATCAACAGGCAAAAAGTTTTGCATGTTAACTTTGGGTCCCCCAAAGTGTTCCCCCCACTATGAATTGCAGCAATACACAAGAACAGAACTGAACCCCAGACTTTTCACAGATAAATCTCAATTAAAGGCACTCGTTTTTTTCCCCTGAAGACATCTAATAATCCATCTCCATCAGATCAAGCCAATTATGACAAGAGAAGACGCTATTCAAAAGCTTTCATAAAACTATTTGCTAAGCTAATACTTGAGCTACGTCTGTGGAACTTGGTCACCTAACCAACTGGCACATACAGAGGCGGTTCTAGACACAAGAACTAGGTAAAATGGACTTTCCTTGAGCTTGTCTACATTTCAGTGCAACTTAAAACAAGTTCCTATAGCTTTCCACAACAAAACCATGGTCCTCTGTAGTTTTTCAGTTGCAGAAATATTCTATCTTCTGGCACGTCAAACAGCACAGAAGCAATGCATTACACCAACTCAGCTGCATCTCGGACACCAAGCCATATATATGCTGCTACTGCCATCTGTGGTTTCTTCCCGAATAGCTTCTGTAGCTTAACATGACAGAGGACTTCGTCCCGAGGGTTTCACAGTTGGAAAATGCGTTATTCGGGACATTTAAATATTTTCCATCTAACTCTACAAGGGTATCAGGCTCCAGCACTTCAGGTTTAGCCTCACAGAATAAAACTCATGTTTTCAGTTCTCGTTTCCAAATGATGCTTAAATAATGTACATAAGGGGTCTCTCTTCTATTAAATGAATACTGAAGCAACGTTCCCACCCCCCTCAGCTCACAAACGATATCATTCAAGCAATTACTGTAACAACAAAGAGCTGGGATTTTCAAAGGACCCCATGGGATTGCAGGGAGCGTCAGCAGGATTTCAAGAGCACAACTCTTAAAACATTTTCAAAATCCCAGGTTAAATATTTGGTTAATTTTATGGAGTCTCCTAAATTCAAGTTGTTAACATTCATGGCAAGACTATTGTTTAATCTTAGGTAAATTATTATAATTTAGATGTTAAATAGCATTCTACCACATCACCAGAGTGTGTGTATATACAATATTAAAAACCCATTATATACACGCACACCAACCACACACAGCCTTCACTAGGAACTCTGAAATGATTCTATCTAGATAATTAAAAATATTAACAGTGAAGCCAAAGGATGGGGCTCCCTCCCCCATTCAATTAGCTTCCCCAAGTGACAACAACTATAGCTTAGGGGCTCAAAAGAAGGATCAAAAGGCTAGTTTAATACAGCTGGAGGGGAAGAATGCGTTTCAGCTCACCATACCATCTGATGAAATCCTGAGCCAATCCTTTATGTAAATGACTGTTACTTAGAATTACCAGATTACACTGCTAAAGGCTTTATTTAAATAATCAGTTTATCAACAGGATAAACTCTGTCCTCATCCTGGGAGAATGCTTGTAAAATGAGTTTCTGTTTCACATTGCGACAAATATGCTCCCAGCATTAAGCAAGCACTTATTTTTTAAAAAAAAATTACAAACAAAACAAAATGGTAAATTCAGAAAAATTCTCCCTAAACCTCAGAGGTTAGAAAGACATTACGGCTGAAGACCACTTCAGGGAACCAGCAAGGCTGAATTTGGTTCAGCGATTTAAGAATATTGTCATTTTTATATCTTCAAATCAAAATGACTTTATTTGAATGTTATTTTTAAATCACTAACAATTTCAAATCTAGATTATCCTCAAGCTCCACTCCAATCTCAGTAACTAGCTCTGTTTTCCCAGTTCTGTCACCCACATTCAACAAGCAAGTCAGATCCATCTAAAACAGGAGTGACTTATTGCTTCATAAGAGGCACTAAAGACTAATCTTTGCAATGTACAACTCAGAATTTTAATAGAAAAGTTGTGAAGATAATCAAGAACTAACTATATATTTATTTATTTATTTATTTGTTACATTTATATCTTGATGAGTATCCTGGTTAATTAAATGCTTGTCCCTGTGAGATACAAAGTAATGAACCAACCATTTATGAAATGCACATCTTACTGTACATACATGGAATTCACCAGAAAAGCGAAACGATTAACAATAGTTTATTCAAGATCCTGGCAGCAGCTTTGTCACTATTCCATCTTTTCTGCACCCAAATCTTGATATGAATGAGGGGTTTTTATAATCTGTCAACTGTTACTCTGAAGTTTGGTTCTACACTTAGATTTTCCAGTACCTCAATATATAAAAACTCTTGTAATGAGCAGTAACAAAAGGTCTTCAGAAAGCTTGCCTGCCTGCACTGCAGAAATAGTGTTCCGCCTATTCCACAAAAATAATTTCAGTGAAAACATTTTTTCCAATTATGGACAAGACATAATGGCTTTCAGAAACATCTGCTGTCCTCACTGGAGGGCAAACTTTGTGAGATATCAAACATTGCTTTTTAAAAGCAATCAGCACAACTTTTTTGTAGTAGAGAAAGGCTCCATGCCACAATATGCGTTAACACTAAATTTTGCTTTGTAATGCAGATTTCCATCATCAGATATTTTAAAGAGTTTTGTACTAGTAGTTAGTTTCTCATAGGGTTAACACTCCTGAATTTAAGTGCAAAGCTAAGTGAAATCCATTTCTGTTTTCCAATCAGTTATATCGGCAAGAAGATTGTCACTCAAAATAAATAACTAGCATCAGTCTTTTAAACCCTGAAATATAGGATGTCCACACTTTAACCACCTATTGCTTAAGAGGAGTTTTGAGGAGAGGTTAGTCTTAAAGAGGTCATAACAATTATCAAGAGTTTGACTGCTGCCACAGAAAAAGCATGTTAAGAGCTTGCTTCCCCCCCCCTGCCCCCCAATCACTTTTCTAACTATGCCAAAACTACCAATGCTGCAATCCTGTTTATTACCAGCATTTCCTAAATACAAACTATCTGTAAAGACACCAGTCACGCTTTGAGTTTGCAAGGGATGGAATGTGGGGGTCTAACACAAGGACACTTTCAACTGGAACAATCTCTTCATTAAAAAACAAGGAAACATGAAGGTGCTTTTATTTTCCAGCACTATTTGCAGATATTCTTCTGTTTACAGAGCGACCAGCAGTCAATAATCTCTTCCACTCCACCCCCTCCTGCTGGAGGATTTAGAAAGACTGAAGGTCAAGCAATGTCTCAATACTGGGCAAGCATTTCTCACTTTATTGCAAGCAAAAACATGAATTGTTACATCATCCATTCAAATGCGTCATGACTCCAGCCCCAGTTGGTGGGAGTAGTGCATTAAACAATACCACATCTAATGCAGTCTGTCCCTTCAACGCACTATTTTGGTAGTCAGTAATAAACCCTGGATATGATTAACAATATGCATTCTTTAAGAGCAGAAAACAGGAAGGGTTAAAATACATGCACCCAGATAGCATTTTCCAATGAACTAATAAGACACCCGAGTCAGGAAGTGTTACTTTAAAGTACAAAAGTGAAGTGTGATTTATATGTTGCAGTTGGGGATTTCTTTATCAGGATACATGAAGATTAATTTCAGCAGCTTGGAAGGGTTCCGTTTAAAACTCCATTAAAACGGATTTTTTTAGCTTATTGTACTCTTTATACCACTATAAAAGTGAAAATGTTTATTTTCTTCATGCATCTGATAGCAATGGGTGTCAAGCCAACATAATAAACTGTAGAAATTGTATCCTCGATATATGGTTTATGGTTATTTAACTCTACAGGGAAAACATACATATTTTAACACAGGAAAATGTGACACTTCACCAAAACATAGAAGTTGTGAAGGGACACACTTGCAGGCAGGCTTACTACCTAGAACTTCCTAACAGAATAGAAGGAACTTTTTAATAAAATTCCATAAACGGCAAAATATACAAACTAAAAAAATAATGTTGAAAACTTAACATAATGTTGAAAACTTAAACAAAATGATGCCTTTGAAAGCAAAGAGGACCAGCAAAGTCAGAAAGACATTTAGCACATTGGTTCTGTGTGCTCTGAAATACCAACAATGCAAGTGAAAGACACCTCTCTCTGAGCTGAGATGGAGCTGCAGTTAAACAGGTTAAAGGAATTACAAGTTGGATTTTGTCCTTTAGGCAAGTTATGATTATTACAGTTTCTCCCTGGGAAAAGCAGGTCATTGCAGGGTTCCAGAGTTTCTAAAATTTCATCCACTGCATATTTACTCTGCCCACAGTGTACACTTCTCCCCACACCTCTTAACATTTTTAAAAACGGCAGCACACAAAGAAAGTATTGGTTTATTTTTGGAGGAAATTAATATCTAGACATTCTGCCTCAAAGGAGGAAAACTAGTGAACTGTGGGTGAAGTTTAACAAATAGCTTTGCATGAAGTTTACTGATTTAGGTTACCTAACCAAGTTATTATCTTTAACAAGAGATACCAATCACAGTGACCTCTTGAAACTCCAGTCTGAGTTGTATTACAACCTGACAGTGATAATAGACCCTGGTGTAAAAGGAAACTGGGTTGCAAAATAAACCCACAAAGATTTTGGCCATGCAAGAATGAAGCCCACGTGCAGAAAAGAGTCAAGGATTTTTGCATCTGTTACTGTAGGTTTCTTTGACAAGTTTCCCATAACAATATAAAGTTGCATTTGTATAGGTTTTATTGATTCCCCCTTTAATCAAGAGAGAGAGCCAAAGGATTCCACAAGCTATAAAATATTCAAATACTATTTACACATGCGATTGATCACCGACATCTCAAGCTGGTTCTGGCCAGGGGAGGAAGTAGCAGAAGGAAGCATTAAAAGAGACACCTGGGAATTAGGGTAGGAGTCAAAATCACCATTTACAGTTCCTTTAGAAAAAACAGCCGCCACCCCCTGGATAACAGAGAAAGGGGGGGCAGGGGGGCACTAGTGTAACTGACACAGAGCAATGCCAGGAGGGCAGCTGAGCTTGGTTGATGCATGGAAGCCGCATAGCATATCCAGCCTGGACCAGTGGCCGGAGGGAAGGGGGATGAATTTCTTAATCCCAACCACCCCCCCCTCTACTCAAACCAGGAAACAGGGTTGGCAAAAGCCTTTACAGCCAGACAGCTCAGAACTGCGGGAAGACTGCCTGCCCCCCTCACCCTCCCAACATTAGCGCAGCCCCCCAACCCTGGGGCATTAACCTCCAGCTACACCCCACTCCAACACTCCCTTTCCGCCCAGAGAAATGCTCACCCCCGTGTCTCCTCCTCCAGCCATCAGCCCCCTGCCCATGGGACACTAGCTGCCCCCAGGACATTACCCATCTCCCCCCCAGCCCCCGCACTGCCTGCCCCTTTCCACTCCAGGGAACTACCCCAACTAAAACCCCTGCCCCAGGGCATTGTCCCACTCCCCCTACCAGTACCCAGTGGGGGGCAGGAGCCGTGACCACATTCCCTCTTCCATGGCAAACCCTGCCCCCACTCCCAGGACACTAACACCCCCCACTTCCTCTACCCCAGGGCATCCCCCCCCCACCTCCTGGGGGGCATTAACCCCTCTCCCAGAGCAC
>QEPC01012679.1:9463431-9475196 GCA_003113815.1 Sphenodon punctatus | reverse complement strand
CCCCCCCCCCCAAATAATCCCTGGTTACACTGTTAAAAAAAGAAAAGAATAAAAGTACATTAAAATATATACAAATCCCCTCTAAACCCTTATCTCCACCTGCCAAATACTCGGCCTGAAGAAAAGTCTTACATTGCCTCCAGAAAATGCTCGAGTTTAGGCTTTGGCAAACCTCCAGAAGAAAGGAGTTCCACAATCCTTAGGCAGTCTGTCATAAGGAGACACTGGACTCCGTGTAGACTACAGGTCTAACAAATATGTAAAGGTAAAGGTTAAACAGGTATGTAAATGTGAAAGCAGAACTGGAAGCTCACTTCATGCAATGGAGAAATGCAAAGTCACACCGAATGTGTATTCAGAAACAGCCTAAAACACCTCTGCAGATACCAGCCAGAGACCATTGAGTTGCAAATGGATTTCTTCCTGTGGACGTGACTGAAAGCACAGAGTCACCGGGTGGGGAAATCAAACAAAGGACCCTGGAAAGGTACTTAAGGGGGGAGACAAGACAAAGAAGGGATCTCTCTCTCTCGGTTGGTTGAGATCAGCTTGTTGAGCTTCATCTGCATCGTCATATCTGACCAGCCAGAGAAGTTATACACATCTAGATGTGTATAAGAGACAGGGGCAATGCCCCCCAATACAGCCCCCACATCCCCTCCCCCCAGGCAGCACCCCGGGGCAATGCCCCCCAATACACCCCCTCCCCCAGCTCCCCCCGGGGCAGCCCCCCCCGGGGCGGCGGGTGGGTACCATTGCGGGGGGGCGGTCCCTTGCCCCCGTTGGCCGGGACGGCGCGGGGCTCCGGCAGCTCCCCCGGCTGCTCCAGCTCCATGGCGGCGGGTCGCGGCTCAGGTGCCCCGCGGGTCCGGGCGGGTCCGGCGGCGGCCGCGCTCCCCCATCGCTCGCTCCTGTCAGCCTAGCCCGGCAGCCGCAGGCAGCGCTGACTGACTGGCTAGCTGGCTGCCCCGCCCACCCCATGCTGCGCAGGCGCACCCCCGCATAGTCCCGGGGCACGCTGGGAAATGGAGTCCCCGCAGGGAGAGACCAACCTGGAAACGCGGAGGGGGGTTAAGGGAGACAGAGGGAGGAGATCGCCTCTCATCAACGACCTGCTTCCGTCTCAAACCCTCGCTCGTTTCTATAATAGCTAGACAGAACAACTGGTCCAAGCCAATTCCCTTGGGGAGGTTAATAAGATGCCTCTGTCTGTAGGTGGGATTGCCCAACCCCCCCGGGAATAATGGACTGCGCCAGGATTCCCGGTCTCCTCCCTGTCGGGCGTGGCGTTCCAGGTGCACGTGAGCGCCAGCCCTGCTCCCTGAGTGTGCAAGGTTGCTCGTGGCTTTGCCCCCGAGCTGGGGTCTCTGCCCCGCAGGCGCGTGCCCTGGCCCTGCCCCTGAACCCGCAGAGGGAATGGCAGGAATTCAAGCAAGCGAACTCTTGGGGGTGCCCCTGCCCCCCGCCCGGAGCCGGGGGATTCCCCCTTCCAGCTGGGCTGATAATGCCCCCCCCCCCACACACACACACACACAATGGCCGGGGGGAGCTGAAGCAAGGAGGCGCCTTTCCCCCACCCAGCCTGGCTGCAGTGCCGAGGAGCAGGGCTCCAGCCTGGGCTTCCCCGGGCAGAGTTCGGAGCCCCAGCCTAGAGATCCCCCGATCCCCCCAACAAAGAGGGGTAGATTAGAACAGAAAAAAGGAAACGGCCTTTTATCTTGCAAAAGGTGAGCATTCCCCCCCCCCCAGCTCCAGGGTTCCCCCCCGCCAGGGAAAGGCAGTGGTTCATGATTGCCTTTTAAAAGCGTGCCAGCCTCCAAGGCCAAGGGGGGTATCCCAGGGCTAAGCCCCAGTCCCTTCAGAGGGATTCGTGCCCATGCTAAATGCTGCCATGCGCACGATCCCCCCCAAAGTGTGTGCCAGACATTCCATGCAGGCATGAAATAGGCTGAAATCCATGAGATTTAATTAAAGCTGATAATTTGAGAGCTCTAGGCCCCAGGCACCCCAGATATACAGCACCCACCCCCCCAAACGCCTCTCCGCAAAGGTAGCTGCATGGAAGTGGAGACACCTGCAGTTTCTTAATCAAATCACAGGTGGTGCGGAAGAAGGGAATTGGGAACTGTCCGGATGTTTATCCTCTCAGGCAGTACTGGAAGAAGGGAAGGCTCAATTGGCAGCCGATTTCAAACCGACAAAAGGAAGTACTTTTCCACTCAGCATGCAGTTAACTTGTGGAACTTGTTGCCAGAGGGTGTTGTGAAGGCCCGGGTTTAAATAAGGATTTTGGAAAATAGGCCCATAAATAGTTACGTTGCTTGGGGTACCCCCTCTGACTTTCAGAAGCTGAAAACAAATAGCCGGGAATGGATCGCACCTGTTTGGTACTTCTCCCAACAGGCATTTTATTTATTTTTTCATTTTTACCACACCCCTCTTCTAAAAGTGACACGGAGCAGCTTACAAATTTAAAATAAGACAATGAACCCAATATAAATCTAAGTATAAATAAAGGCAGTATAAAGCTACACTAAAATACTCTGGCTGTGCATAAAAAGACCCTCCCCCAGCACATCTAACCCATCCCCCCCTCCCCCGCCAAACACCGGGTGGAAGAGCCAGCTCTTACCGTTTCATCGCAAGGTGAAAGGATCCGGGCTGAGGCCAACCTCCACCGGGAGGAAATTCCAGAGCGATGGCGCAGCTGCCGAGAATGCCCTCCTGTCCATCCGAATTTGCCGATAACGTGGGACTTCCAGGAGGGCAGCCCAGAGAACTGCAGGGCCTGCCCGGGGGTGAGGCGATCACTCAGGTAAGCCGGCCCCTGGCCATGAAAGGGCTTTGCGAGGTCACCACCAGCACCTTGAATTGGGAGAGCAATAGGCAGCCAGTGCAGTGCTTGGAGCTCCCTGCAGCCCGTCCCTGAAAGCAGGCAGGCCACCGCGTTCTGCGCTAGCTGCGGCTCCCAAACCGTCCCCAGGGGCAGCCCCACGTAGAGCCCATTGCAATAGTCTAGCCTCCAGGTGACGAATGCATGGATGACTGTGGCGAGATCGGAGTCGGAAGCGTAAAGGCAGAGCCTCTTCACCAGATGGCGTTGGCAAAAGGCGCCCCTGGCCACAGCCAACACCTGGGAATCCAGGCGCACCCCCAGGCTCCGCACTGATGGAGCCAGAGAACAGAGTGATTCTATCCCGCTCTCCCCGCCTCAGCGGCTCAGAGCAGCTAACAACATTCTAACGGGGGGAACCTCCTTACCCAGATCACCGGTCCCACCTACTAACATCACCTCTGTCTTGTCGGGACTGAGCTTCCATCGGCTCGACCTCCAGTCCCCCACAGCGGCCAGGCACGGAGACAGCGGGACCTGGGTCAGATGAAAGGGACAAATACAGCTGGGGGGCGTCAGCGAAGCCCAGCTGCCCACGGCCTCCCTGAGTGGGGTCACAGCCACGTTAAAGAAGAGAGGGGACAGAATGGAAAGAGCCCCCCAGGAAAGGGAGGGAGAGAGGGAGGAGGCTCTGAGAGTGAGCTGCCACAAGGAGGCAGATCAGGCAAAGAGGGAATCGATCTTCTCGGTCCACACCGCTACCTTGCAGAAGCTCTGCACAAGGTGAAGTGTGACAAGCCCCGAAGAGGCTGGGGTGGGCGAGAGTGGGACAGGCCTGGGACAGGCCTCCCCCCAATTTGGGGGAGTGGAGTCAGTCAGCCAAGAGCTCTCAGTCTGGGGAGGACGGCAGTCTTGAATCTGTGCGGCATCATCGACAAACCCCCATTGCCGTGCATCCTACTAAAGGCTGAAGAGACTTGGGTAGACGGGTAGCCCAGCGACAAGGAGACGAGGAGGAGACAAAATAGCAGGTTTCAGAGACGGCCTGTGTCAAGAACAGGTTCACCTAGGGTGAGCAGTGGCAGGGTTAGGACCCCAACACACACAGTCCCTTTACTCTCCCCATCCACACAGGGCTCACACTGTCTGCAGCCTAGCCCCTCCCACAGCTCCCCGAGCCTCCTTCACCCAGGCAATGCCCCCTGGGTTCGTCTCCCAGCCCTCTGCTTGCTGCACCCTCGGGCTGGCTCCTGCCACACCCAGCGCTGTCCCCCTCTTTACACAGCGCCGGCAGCCCTGCCAGCCCCTGTCACCCAGCTGGTGCTAGCTGCTCTCTCCCTCGGCCTTGCCACAAGGCCACAGAGAGATGGCGTACGTTCGTCTCCTCCACAGTAAAAGAGGGAACGGGCTTCAATTGCTGGAATGTAGAGTTTGGATAAATATTGGGGGGGAAACTTCCTACCTCTAAGCACCACTGAGCCAAATCCAGGAATTGGAAAGGGACAACCAAAAAACAATGACAGGGGAGATTTCCCCATCCCTGCTTCCCTGCCAGTGCCCTTTCTGTCTGCCCCTGGGACCACGGACACAGTCTCCAGTCCCTGCTATAGCAGCCTAGCACGGGAGACTCTTTGACTGGGTTTAGCCTCGCGTTACCTCCCTGCTGAGCCAGGGTACAGCTGTGATCCCCGTTGTGCAGATGGGGAGCTGGAGTGCCAAGAGGCTAAGTCATTTACCCGAGCTCACGCAGGAGACCTGTGGCAGCGTAGGGGAATTGACCCCAGCAGGTCTCCTGATTTCCAAATGAGTGCCCTCCCATAGCCCCGAACCTGTCCGTCTTCTCTCTTGCCCTGTGCACCTTTGTGCTGTTCTATCCTATTTAGAAAATGTGTTACAAAAATGCAAAATATCCATCATTCCATGATGAGGTTTTTCTTGGCCAAAATCTAGGCTCGGGCCGGCTGAATGCCTCAGCGGAAGCTAACAGCCAAGAATGAGTAAGCAAGGCCCCGATGACCTCATGCCCATGTAATCCCTTTGTCATCAGTGTCTGTTAGTAGAGCAGGGGCCGAGAGCAGACTCTTCCTATGGGGGGCGGGCAGGGTTCTTACGCCTTTCTAAATCATCTGGTGTCCCGAGCAAACCACTAGAAATAACATGAAATACAAAAAAAGAAATTGCCAGCTGGACTCCTGAAGCTTCCAGTGGCATCTTGGTACTTGCAGCAAAAAATGGAAGGGGCTTTCCTCTCTGTTGCTCATTAGCAGCATTCGGTTTGAACAGTGAAATTCACACAGAGAACTGGCCCTTGAGAACATGCCCGGGCTCTGGGAGCCTGAGATGCACTTGCTGGTGGCAGCCAGTATCTCTAGGGGGCTCACGCCATCACAAGGGGCAGACTAGAAAGAACAACTATGATTTTATTTTTTATAGCGCTCCCCTGCCTTTCAGTATTTTTTACAATCATAAAAATAAAGAACAATGTAAAATCCATTTTAAACAATGTAAAGGGGGAAGGTGAAGACGGAGCCTAAAAGCCCGGAGAGAATAACTGAGTTTTCAGGTGCTTTTTAAAGGGGAGGAGGGAGGAACTGAGACAGACACGGGGGAGTGATTTCCACACGGAGGGGCCTGGCGCAGCAGAGGCCCGATGGATCACCCGCCAACTTAAGACGCAATGATTTGGTCAAAAAAGCTGGCAGGAGCAAGAGACGCTTTCCGGAGACGCACCCTAGGAATCCCTAAACTGAGCGAGGTCAGGGCCGGGAGGTTTGCTCTGTTTTCTCCCTTGGTGGCAATGAGGAAGCCACAGCAAATGGGGGTCCTAGCTTTTTGTACCTCAAAAGCTCATCTGGACACAATTCATTTTCTTGCAGCTCTTTAGATTGTGAGCTCTCGGGCAGGGACCATGTCTGTCTTATTTTTTGTAAAGCGCCAGGTACATCGCTGGCACTATATAAATGCGTATAACAATAAAAATAATGTAATTAATAATGGTGGTTTTTGAGTGTCAATCCCCATCAGTGTGAGGCTCCAGGAGCAGGTCTTTTTTATTATATAGCTGTGGTCCAGATGATTCAGAGCCCTGAAAACCTGCAGCACAAGCCTATACTCAATCCACAATCTTACATTGCTACGTTCTGACACAGTGCACAACAGTCTCATCTGAATTCTAGCGTGACTTCCTGCATCGCACAAATGGATTTATTAAATCCTGTCCTTTCCCCTAAGGCTTTGGAAGGGGTGAGAGGGGGAGGTGTGTTACAGCCAGTGCTTCATTTGTAAAAATAAAAAATGAATTGCTGTGCCCGAGCCTGGCCCAACAGCCACGCCTCCCTTCCCAGAGCTTGTCAGAGCAAGGAGCTGAACCCCAGTTTCCAGCTAGCAGCCCAAGCGGTGAACTCACTCGCCTCTCTGCAACTGAATATGAAACGTGTTGTTGGGATTTAAGCGCAAGCAGGGGATGTGGGGCAGGGCAGGGAAGTCATTCATAAAAGCGAAATAAACCATTCAGAGGTTTTTTTTTCTGACTTTTGTTTCTAACTCTGAAATGGCCAATAGTGGCCTTTTCCTGGTCTTTCACACTTCAGAGTGCACACTCTGACTGGGCTCAGTCCCCACCCCTCCATTGAATTTAGCTGGGCGACTGAACCTGGGCAAGCCCCCCCCCCCCCAAATAATCCCTGGTTACACTGTTAAAAAAAGAAAATAATAAAAGTACATTAAAATATATACAAATCCCCTCTAAACCCTTATCTCCACCTGCCAAATACTCGGCCTGAAGAAAAGTCTTACATTGCCTCCAGAAAATGCTCGAGTTTAGGCTTTGGCAAACCTCCAGAAGAAAGGAGTTCCACAATCCTTAGGCAGTCTGTCATAAGGAGACACTGGACTCCGTGTAGACTACAGGTCTAACAAATATGTAAAGGTAAAGGTTAAACAGGTATGTAAATGTGAAAGCAGAACTGGAAGCTCACTTCATGCAATGGAGAAATGCAAAGTCACACCGAATGTGTATTCAGAAACAGCCTAAAACACCTCTGCAGATACCAGCCAGAGACCATTGAGTTGCAAATGGATTTCTTCCTGTGGACGTGACTGAAAGCACAGAGTCACCGGGTGGGGAAATCAAACAAAGGACCCTGGAAAGGTACTTAAGGGGGGAGACAAGACAAAGAAGGGATCTCTCTCTCTCGGTTGGTTGAGATCAGCTTGTTGAGCTTCATCTGCATCGTCATATCTGACCAGCCAGAGAAGGGCTGCACCAAAGGAACTATGAAGTAAGAACTCGGGAAAACTCTAAAGACTTGTACCCAGCCAAGCTTTCCATCGCTGGCTGTGACATGAACTGAAATACCCTTGGACCTGGATTAGGGTAAGAGCCTAAGTCAGGCGAATCCAAGTACGGATAGGAATGCATTATTAGTTATGTTATTTTCATTTCTGCACTCTCGAGTATAATCTTGTACTGCAGCTTATTCATGATTTATTCATTAAACTACTTTTTACTGAACCTCGTATGGTCCAGTGGAATCGCTAAGCCTAACATTGGCGGGACACAGTTTAGGGTTAATTCTGTGTTTACAAACACAGACAAACCTAGAGGGAGTCTGTGCTGGGAAACCCTGTGGCTGAAAAAGTGACAAGAAGGTTCTCCCGTTGCAGGCTGAATCCGTTCTAGAGAGAGAGCTGATCCAGTGAGAGACACTCAGTCATGACAGTCTAGAGTGGGGGAGTGAGCCCCCAATCCCATGACACAGTCACTGAGCACGACGCCTCTCTGTACAGACCTTGCAAGTGGGCGCTCCTAGGCGACCCCGTTATGGTACCTCCAACCACCCAGCTATTGAACTGAGTGTCCGCCGTGATTTCTAGCTTAAACCACCAAGTGCACAGTCAGAAGCGAAGCTCCCTGAGGTTGCCAAAAGATGGACCTGGATTATCGATTTCAACAATCAGAAACGTTTGTAATCAGTTTCTCACAGTTTTCAAAAAGTAACAAAGTTCCTTCCTTGTTCCCAATTTGCATGGCAGTCTTGAACTTTTTTTGGGGGGCAGTTTTTCCAGAAAAAAAGGGGGGTTGCACAATAAAAGATGGGCAATAAGGGGATTAAAAACCAGAGATTGTTTAATTCTTTTATTTAAAAGTGGGGGGATTAGTTGTTTTTTTGAGAAAAGGCAAAGAAATATTTTGTGTTAAAGCTGCCACCGAGCCAGGTGTAAGGAGGATCGTCGCTGCAAAGCAGTTCCAGAAGAAAACACTAGGTGGTGGTGCAGAGCTTTGAAAAAATCTCTCTGCCCCCCTGTGTTGGACTTAAACCGCCAATCACTTGTCATCAGGAGCCCTGTTGTAATTGAATTGCCAGCCCGTTTGCCCCTCCTGCAAATCAGTGCTCATGCCACCAGCCCTAGCAGCTGATCCATGCCTGGGATGATTGCTGTTTCTTCTCACTAAGGCCTGGGCTTTGACTACTTTTTCAAGGAGGGAAGCTGTGCCTTTCCCCTGGCAGAAATGCCGATGGCATTGTTTCCCATCAGTTAATGGGGAAGTTCTGGCGCCCTCTGCAGCAGGTGTGCACGGGGAGCCATTTGGAAGTTGGGTGGAATCCCCAATCGCTGTGGATCAGACTCAGGTGGGGGGGGGGTGTGCAGGCGAGATTCCGCTGGTTCAGGCAGCTCTCTGCAGCTTGCACCCACACTTCTTGGAGGAAGTGGATCTAATAAAAGGTACCGTCTGGACTATTTTGGCTGCAATTCATAAACCACTTCCTCCGGAGTAATCTCATTGTGGATTGCAGCCTTCCTCTCTTGGGAACACATAGCAGCTTTGCTCCGAACTAGAGGCATTGGGTAGTTTACAGAAGAGAAGGCCTGAAGCGGTTTCACAACACTGGAGCCAGAGGACCAGTGGCCTTCATCCTTCCCCTTTGTTAATTGCCCTTCAGTTAATCGGGACTTAATTTCTGTCACCGGCCAAAACCGCCCTCCGCTGGCCCGGCCCCAAATGCTTTTCCACACCCGTGAGACACACTCTCCACTGCATTCCCTCCAAACACCAGTTTCACAATCCTTTCAAAGCAAACAAGTCTGTCTGGCAGAAGAATCTGTTTACACCCCCCCTTCCTGCTTCCTTGAGTCTTGAGAGAGCTCCGTGTGTTTTCTAACTGCCCCACCGAATGGAAGTTGCGATGTATTTACTGTGAGGCTGGCAATGGATTATGAGTTATGAACATGACAAGATTGCAAAAACACAGTTCACCCATGTTCTCTATAAAATGCAGTGTTTTTGCATTTCCAAAAACTTACGAGAGACTCCTACTCCCGTTCCTCATTTCTATAGCGCCGCTGGGCATACTCAGTAGTCACAGATGTTCGGAGACTGCTCCCTGCTCAGTGGGCTGACAATCTGAGATGGACAAGGGTGTTTAGCCGTGGTTGGTGTCAATGCGATCTGCAACCATCGTACACAGCAGTGTAACCGTAATATTAGCAGCTGTTATGACTGTGGAGCAGGACAGGCTTGTGCCATGCACAATTTGGTGTGAGTGAACAGAACTTGCCAAGCTTTTGGCCAGCTCCTTTTGGAATTGGTGCCGTGGAGGAGGGGAGAGCTCTACCTGGGAGGACTCCGTGGCCTTTCAAGCATCATTGCTATGAAAGCTCCCACGTTCTCATTGCCCCCGATTCCAGATTCACCCCTGTTGTCCAGGAGCAAGAGGAACTAAACAGCAATGTCTCCCTCTGCTGGCAGGCCGTTGCATTACCAACGGTGACACTGGATTGGTGCAGTGTCGAAAATTCGGTACTGGATGTCAACATTCTGGAACCCGAAGTCAACATCTCGGGACACCCAGTATCCTAACGGGTTGTAACTGGGTACTGCATAGCACCCAATCATTACCTGGTCGATTCCGGTACTGGAAATTTGACAGACTACCCATTTTTGCAGATACCCTCTTCTTTCAGCTCTAGTTCAGATGCCATGGATCCATCTTCCATCCTTGAGTACATGCCTGCGTCTCTGCTCCCTTGCCCTGAGCTCTGTTTTTCAGTGCTTGGTGGTAGGAGCTGGATCCAGGGGTCAGATCCGGGAACTGGGAAGGTTCAGCCCTTGAACCCCATGAGCTGTCTTTTCACCCTCAATTGCCTACCCCTGACCCCTGCCCTGATTGGTGGAAGGGAGCTATATAGAGTACTTCCAGGGCACCTCCTCCAGTACATTGCCTTGGACCACACTGATCTGGCTGTTGATGCTCGGCCCCTCCTGACCAATTCTGGATCTCCGAGGCCTTGCCTTGAGCTCCAGCCTAAACTTGTCTCGCACTCGTTCCTCCTGTTCCGGAGTCCTGCCCCAGCACAAGGGGGCTGCTTCCTGAAGGAGGGCCCCCCATGAACCATCTCCAGCCTGCACCTCAGCGCCACCAAGCTGCACCTGCTGCTTCTCCGATCCCGGCCGAGGTTGCCTGTGGAGACGTCAGACCCTGATCCAGGTAGCCGCTCACGGCCTATTCAGTTCAGGTCAGGAAAAAGTCAGGCCTCTCACGTCTGGGCAAGTGAGACCCACCCAGGACAAGGGACTCAGCTGCTGGACTTGGGCCTCGATTCCCCGGGTTCACTCTTCATTCCTTATTTATTGGGCGGCTTGGGACACTCTGAGGCAGCCCTTCCTCATGCCGTCCCTTGTGTCTGGGACATTGGAGGAGAAAACATTCCCTGTGGCAGTCTCTTTGTGCCTCCCAATCTCCACTCCTTGTTTGTGCTCCCGCAAGCGCACATCTCACCTCCTGCCCCATGCGTGATGAATCGGCCCCCGCTTCACACAGACAGGGGCTGCCGTGGATTTGCCCTTCCCTGATTGACTGAACACTCTTTTCTCTCTTGGTTAGCAGGGGACTTGTTAGAGCCGTGTGGGGACCCTCAGACCTACAGCTAGCTTTTATTCTCTGCCCCCTGGATACCCCCAAGCACTGACAGGCTGAGCTCAGGGGAAGGGAGCAGAGAGGGGGCAGATCCATGAGCTGGACCCTCCCCTCCCTGAACGCGCCCCTGTGCATCGCTGCCTCCAACTTCTCTGCAGCCCGCGGAGCTTGGACACATTTTCACAGTGGCCCCGGGAAGGGAAAGGGTCCCTGTCCTTACGTTCTAGCCCCCACTGCACAATCGCCAGCAGCCCCCCACCCAGACAGACCCACCTCTCTCTTTCCCTGTGAGGGACACAGAGGCTCATGCCTTTGCGGGGCTCTCTGGATGGGGAAGGGGCTCAGCTGCAGGGACTGGCTTGTGTGCTAGGGCCACTGCCCTCTCAACAGCTGCACGGGCAGGAGGCGGACGTTGGTGCTGGACCGGCGGCCTCTGGGGAAAGTGGGGACTTGGGCTGGTTGGGCTGGGGGGCTTTGTGAGCCGAGGGACTGGGTGCAGGGGATTCTGGGTGCTGGTGGAATGGGGGTAACTACAGTAGGGGTTCAGAGTGCAGGAGGGGACTGGGTGCTGGGGCACTGGGAATCCTCCGGGGGCTGAGGGCAGACGAATCAGGACGCAGGGAGCACCACTAAGGGGTGCTGGGAGGGACACTGGGTTGTGGGGGCAGCCAGGTCTGGGCGCAGGGGATACTGGGACATTGGGTGCTGGGGTCTAGGGGCGCTGGGTGCAGGTGATAGTGGGTGCTGGGTGCAGACAATACTGGGCGCTGGGAGGTGCTGGGGACAGTCCGGTCTAGGGGCGCTGGGTGCAGGTGATAGTGGGTGCTGGGGACAGTCCGGTCTAGGGGCGCTGGGTGCAGGTGATACTGGGCGCTGGGTGCAGGCGATACTGGGCGCTGGGTGCAGGGAGGTGCTGGGGACAGTCCAGTCTAGGGGCAATGGGTGCAGGTGATACTGGGTGAAGGCGATACTGGGCGCTGAGGACAGTCCGGTCTAGGGGCGCTGGGCGCAGG
>QEPC01012679.1:9423395-9459530 GCA_003113815.1 Sphenodon punctatus | reverse complement strand
GTCTGGTTATGGAATTGGGGGCACCAATGGGGAGGGGTCTGTTCTAGCAGCCTCTATGGGGCTGTGGGGGGGGGTCTGGTTATGGAGTTGGGGGCACCAATGGGGAGGGGTCTGTTCTAGCAGCCTCTAATATCCAGAACATCTCTTACAATCCAGAGTCTCTGCCGACGCTCCTGTGAACGACTCCAAAGAAACGCAGACGTGAAAGTGAGGAGAGCCATGGCCTGTAGTCTGCGCTGTACAGCTCAATACAGGAATAATTAGCCTGCAGATAAAGGAAAGGGCCCTCGGCCTCTTCGAGTCCCGCCGGGGCTCCTAAAGCTTGTTCTCATCATCCCTTTTGGGTGGATCATTTTTGCGTCCCCTCATTAAAGCAGATGAGCTGTGACCATAATGAAATAATCCCGCCAATGTGGTCACATCCTCTCCATACCAGGGGTCCATTCCGCCGTTGGCGCTGCTTCGCTGGTTTTACTGGAGTTACTCCAGAGTGGGTTTGGCCCTGAGTGTTCATCGGAGACCACTTTTATCGGTTAAAATCCTTTCTCAATCGGTGGAGGCTGAGTCACTGAATAGTTTGTTTGTTGGGATTAATTAATTCTTGATGGGATCGATTAATCTTGCCAAAGATTAACAAGCCACATTGTTATCACCCACGCAAAGCCTGCACAGGCACTGGGGTCCTCTGCCCCCCTCCAGCGCTGGGCTGTGGGGCGGTTGCGCTGGGGTATTTGCACCCCCCCAGTGGTTGTGTGTTGGCTGCTAACCCTGCACTGGTGGCCAAGCAGTGCCCCTTGGGCTGCTTGGTCTTCAGCAGGGCAGTTCTGCCCCAGCATAGCATCTCCGTGCGCACACACGGAGAGCCCACAGCCCCTGAGGTGAGACACCCTGATTGGTGGGAATTGTCATTCTCTTGGCTGTCCTCCTTGTCTGGAGCGCACACCTGGTGTCAAAGACAGACAAGCGGCCTTCTAAGCCCCTCGCAAGGGAACCAAGTCCAGCTGACCTGCAGCGCAGCCATTTGCATTGTGGGCCGGCACAAAGGCCTTGCTGATCTGCATAGGCAGGCTTGGGTGCCAGGTTGCGCAGAGCGTGAGACGAAGCCTGCATGCTTTCCGTGTAAATCGGTTTCTTCCCTGAAGCCACAAATATTTCCAAACAATTAGGCTCCGTTTTGAAGCAAGGCCTCTCTTGCACATTGGGTGCCAAGTGACAACTGTGAAAATGAACATGGAGCAAAGGAGTCCATGGGGACAGAGTTCAAGGGGTTAAAAGCTCAATGAGCACCTCCACACTGGCTAGAGGGGATGCAAATGGCATTCTCAAAGATTAGCTAGTCACATTCTCGGATAGCACTAAGACTATCCAAAGGAATAGCCGCCCTGAAATGATTATTCGCATATTTGGATAGCACTAAGACTATCCAAAGGAATATTCGCACTGAAATAAGTATTCACATATTTGTTAAAGCCTCTGCTTTCCATCCCTGTATCCCCAGTCATATAACCAAATAAGAAGGGTCAGAAATCCGGGGTGGGGGTGGAATTGAAAATCCAACCCTAACTCCCAAAGCAAGTACCCGAATGGTGTTTTGTGTTGCTTCGCCAGTGGGTGAGTTAGTCAAGTGAATAGCGCCGAGTGCCGTGAATAGTCATTTGTGCACAACTGCCCTGGTCTCTGCAATCCCCATGGGCCCCGGTGCCCTCGAGCCACATCGGTTTCACTGGCTCCTCTTCCCTGCCAGCGCTGCGGGGGCAGAGACTGGATTCCGAGTCCACGGCACGAGGTTTGCAAAGCAGTCAAAGCCTGGCCTGGTTGGCAAGCCATATCCTGGGGCTGGGGAGCCTCTGGCTTTGACTCCCGATGATCACAGGCAAGGTCAGGAGCTAGGCCCTCCGTTCCTTGTGCCGCCCATGCTGCTTCTCCACACTCCCCCGTCTTCCTTTGCATCTGGTGGTGAAGGCTAAGCCTTCCCGGATGAACGGCTCTCCTCTCTTCTTTAGAGGGCATGCAGCGGTGGGAGAGGCAGCGGGGATGCCTTAGCCTCCCTGCTCGCTCCTGCTAACCTCTGAGCTCAGGGCAGTTCCTGTGTGCAGGAATCACCTACACTAACTCCCCCCCAGCCTAACACCCAGGAGGGCTAGATTCTGGAGCTGGGGGCAGCAGGGCAGGCATCCCCAGCCCTGTCTCTGAGGCTGCCGAGCTTGTGCCATGCAAATGTTGGAGGACGCTTCTGAGAAATCCAGGTTGCAGGGCTGCGTTGGCCGATGGAATGGGCCCCTGCTGGGGCACTCCATTCCCCTCGGTACCAGAGTGTGGGTCCTGCTGACCCTCTTAGAGCTACACCCCTGCCTAACCGCTCGACCACAGAAAGCCGATGCGGTAGACGCTAGCTTTCGAAGAGGCTGGCACAGGGCAAACCCCAGAGGTAGGTGCAGCTGAATTTGAGCTCTGGGCACTGGCAGAGGGTGCCTGGCCTCTCTGTGCTTTGCAGAGATTCTTACCTCACTCCAACCCAACGCTGAGCTATTACCCCTGTTTGTAGACAGGGGTTGTGAGCCCAGCTGCTTCCACAACTCCTGTCCACATGCCCGGCAGGAGAGAAATTGCACTGGCAAATGACCATTTAGCAATCTCACCATCATTCCCATGAGCAGTGCCGCTTCGTGTGTTACATGCACAGCTGTGGAAATGATGCATGCAAATGAGGCACAGTGTTGCCCAGGCTTGATTTCAAACACAAGCCAGTGTAGTTTGTGGCTAAGTTGTTGGACGTGGACCTAGGAGACATGGGTTCAAATTCTGTCTTAGCCATCAACTCACTGGGTGGCCTTGGGCAAGTCACTCTCACTCAGCCTCAGTTCCCCATCTGTAAAATGGGAATAAGAATAACCTTCCTCACAGGGGTGTTATGAGTGTAAACTAGATAAGGATTGTAGAGTGCTCTGACCACAGACAGGACAATCCTCCACCGTTAAAGTCAATGGGAGTTCTATAGAAATCATAAATCAGGGCCCTGTGAATTCTGTGCTGCTGTGACTTTAGCCATTTCCGTGGAGTCTTGCATTTGGCCAAAGAATTGCAAGAATTGCCTCTGGCAGCACAGAACGACAGCCTGAGTGAGGAGCAGGTGAGCTAGCCAGCGAAGTGCTAGAAGCACTTGTCACAAGGGTGGGGTGGGGCGGGGCTGGGTCAGACCCAGGAAGATGGCCGAGGAGAGGAGGCAAGACAGGACTAGAGACAGAGTGGGAGGAAGGCAGGGAAAGGGGGACCTTTCAGCAGCTCTCCAAGCTTGGGCAGAGTGAAGCTCATCACAGAGGCTGAGGACATCAGAGAGGAGCAAGGCTGGGAGTACAAGGGAGCTGGGACTAGGGCTGCAGGGAAGGCAAGGTGTGGATCAGAGCTGAGGGGAACCGAAAGGGGAGAGGTCAGAGTGGAGAAACTAGGAACCAGGAATCAAGGAATTTGCAGGGGGAAATGCTGAATACACGGGGTGCTGATGATAATCTGCATCTTCCGCTCCCTGCCCCATCCAAAAAAGAAGATTGGTGCTTTGGACAGGAGGGATGCTCATGTCTTCCTGCCTTCCAGCCCTCTGCTCAAACTGCTCTTCTCCTCTCCAAGAGGGGGGCACAGTGAGTTACGTGCCCAGCTCGCCATGTGTCTGTGTTCGGGTGACTCAGATTGCTGGGTCCCATAGCTATCAGGAGCAGCTCCGCTGACCTCCTCCTAGCTCCCCGGGCCTGGCTCTTTGCTCCGCAGTTTGCTGCCTCCAGCTGCTTTGGCAGGGCTAGTTCAAGACAAGAGGAAACCACATTCACATCCCGGCCAGAGCTGCTGGGATTCCAGGAGAGCCCCCGCTCTTCCTGCTGAGAAAGCCCATGCGTTGCTGGCTGGATACTTTAGTTCAAGTGAAAATCCATGCACTCCCGGGGGCAAACATTTCTAGCCTCCCCTGGAAGCCAGGCCAGTGGGGAGCTCGATCTGCAGTGAAGGGGTAGGGGTGTTGCTCCGAAGTCAGGCGAAGGGGAGGGAGAAATGTTGGAAGCTGTCCAAACAAACTGTGTCTGGAAGTGACCTGCAGGGAAGTAATCCTGCTGTCCAAACAGGCCTGCTATCCCCTGGCTGGCCACGATTGCGAAGGGAGCAGCGGTTTGGGCTCTGCGAGGCTTTGATCTTCCTGACATCAGCACAAGTGTTAATTAAAGGAGTGTGTGCGAGTGTTTGCACGTCCAAACACTAGCAGCTCGAGGGAGCGCAGTGAGAGGCTGTGACTGAGCAACGGCGAGTGTCTCCTGGGACTGTTGCTGGAGTAAATCACCCAAACTGGAGATGGGTGGTCACCCCTTTCCCTGCCTGGATACCCCAGCTAACCGATCTGCCTTGGGGTCTCGGACAGCAGAGCTGTGGGGTGTCCCTGAAGAGGGCTGGACCAACCAATGCTTGCCTCTCTCTGCAGCCAGTTGTGGAAGGGAATGAGGGCTTGAGAGTCTGCCCAATGATCCCTCTACCTCAGCATCCTGTCTCTGGGAGTTGGCCATCTTTGGTTGCCTTGGCGACGTGGGACGATCTATTGCTGCTTTCCATGGCAAATGGCAGAACTCCCATTGACTTCGTCCTTTGAAAAGAAACAGCCTCCTTATCGGTGCCATCGGCTCTCTCTGCACCTCCCCACCCCCCACGCGTATGGGAGCCCTCAACGGGCTCCATGCAGCTCGCCGTCTGTCGAATGCGCAGGTGGTTCAGCTGCGAAGCAGATGTGGGCCTGACATGTTCCACAGATAGCCAGGAGTTCGGCCAGCTGAATCTCCCAAAGTGCCTCCTCCTTTGAGGCATCAGTCAGACGGTGTCAGCGGGGGGTGGGGGGAGGCTTTCCGGGATGGAGCCTCGTTCAGCCGTGCTGGCCCTGGGCTGCAGCCTTTGGTTTCTGTGATCCCGGTGCAGGGGAGGTAAGGCAGGCTTTGCCTGGAGAGAGAGGGGGGTTACCATGTTGGTCCCGATGGTTGGGGACACAGCAGTTCAGGGGACTGATCGCTTTTATTGGACTCACTATGTTGGTGAAGGTGGGGCAGGTTACGGGCAGGTAGGAACTTCGTTCTGGCTTGTTCCAGGTTTGAAGAAGGAACGGCCTGGTGGGGCCAGAAAGCCTGTGTAGAGTTGTGTTGACCTGGAGAGTCTTGCCACCCCTGGGTCGGTGGGGAAGGGACTCGGCTGCCCATGTGCTCTGCAGCCCTGGGGAATGGTCCAGCTACGCTGGGCAGCCTCGCCTCTTGGAGAGGCTCCTTTTGGCTCTTTCCTCCGAGGTCCGTCTCCCATCCTTCCCTGTTGGGTCAGAAGAAGAAGGCTGTGCCCTAAGCAGTGGAGCCAAGTCCGCCAATGAAGGACAGGAAGGGGGAAGTGACGTGGCTTCCAGCCTTCTCAGAAAACATCCTCCCAGCTCCCACACATCTGCCTTAGGTGGAAACGCAGCTGCTTGACTTTGCTCCTGAATACCTCATCATCCCCCCCCCCACTTGTGAAATCAAAGGGCAGCCTGGAAGTCGAGGGGGGGAGGGTTTGTTGCTAAGGGGACCTCGCTTCTGGAATGGCCATGCTGAGGGGTTCGTATCGGACACATTTCTGAGGCTTTCTGTTTGCAAAGAATCTTTCAAACGTAATTCCGTCGTTGTTGTTTTTTCTTCTGGAGTGTTTGCATCGGAAAAAATCCCTCATTCTTCATGCTTCTTCCCTCTTGCTCACTGCTCAGCACCAGGCACGTTGATAGTGGAGCTCTATCAATAATACGAATTCTTTGCGGCTTCGAAAACTGGACAGCCTGAGCGCAGAGCGGCCTTTGCCCAAACCCTTTTGATAACACTCTTTGATAAGACTTCCTTGTTTAGGGCGAGTCCCTGTCGCTCCCACGGTTCCTGTTTAAGGAAGCTGTTTGAAAGGCAGCCGCTTGGTTTGAGGTGAGAGCCCACCACAGAAGCAGGTCCTGCGGCGCAAGCAGACGTGGCTCCGACGCGGTGAGGTGTTCGTGCCGTGGACACTCAGCTCCCTCACTGATAATACCACAGCTCCCAGAGTGCACTGCTCCATTGCCAGCTGAGCGAAGCAGCCCTTTCCACTGGATATGCTGGGGGGAGAGTGGGGGTCAGCAGGCAGTGCCACCATTTTGGTCTGTCGTCCGGATCCTCAGGAATTTGCTCACGCAGAGCTGGGAGCCCCTGACTAAGGAAACCCTTTAAAGTAACAAGGCCACGGGCCTGAAGCCACTTGGGGGGGGCTCTGCAAAGCCGCATTGCACAAACTACTTACTCTGGAATAGCTTCAGATTTGGGGGTGAGAGGCTGTCCCTTCCTGCCTCTAGCACCATGGAGCGCAAGTCTCCATTGAGATTACCGACCTTGCCACCCGGCAGTACACTGAACAGTCTGGGTCCTCTTTCTAACGCGGCCCATCTAGAGGGCTATTTGCCTCTTCAGCTCCTATTCCCTCCCTCCTGCTGCCTCTCTGAGCTATTGCTCTAGGCTCCCAGCAGACTCACGCAGCACTTGCTTCATTGACGACTCCCCATCCTGAGGTCTTTCTCCAGCTAGAGACTTGCTTTTTTTGTTTTGTTTTGATGACAGCAGAGAATCGTGGGAACTAGAATTTGCTCCAGTGCGGTACCCATGCACCGCATGGCCCTTTGCCAACTCTCCCTGACCCCTGACTAGAAACTTCATATCAAAAAGCAATATGAGGTTCTCACGCAGCCGCACCCCTCTGGGAGCTGGGCTTTGGGCTGAATGCTGGGCTGCGAGACTCCAATAAAAGAAGAGAAACTCGGAGCCCCTTCCAAGCCCCATAAGACGTCCCGTACTAAAGCCCCATTTGCACACCAGGCTGACTTTTCTCTGCTGGTAGCAAATGGGACGCATTGAGCCAGGCTGCAGCAGCTAATCACGGCTGATGGCTCGTTCCCCAGCGAGGGGGTGTTTGTTGGGAGCGCGAAAGCCAAGCTCGTTCCTCTCTGAAGGCAGGAGCGCTGGCACGGTGTCTGCCCAGTGCAGGCCGGCTGCCATGCTGGGGTTCTAGGCTGCCCCTGGGGGAGAGGCGTTGCTTTCTTTCCCCTGCACTTGACTTAGCCTTGGCACTGGAGACATGAACTGTGCGCAGGAAAAAGCACGCGCCAGTCGGCGCGGGGCCTTTCAAAGCTGGAAAGGAAGCCGGGCTGCTGCATCCAGACCCTGGACAGAGATCCATTAAAGTGAAAGGACGCTGCTTCTGAGCGTCCTCCCATTCGGCTCCAGAAGGAGGAATCGGCCTTGCTATTTAAATAAATGCTTGGCGTTGCCAGGCAGAGGTCGGGGGAAAGCTTGGAAACCTGACAGGACTGGATTGACATGAAGAGCCTCCCACGGCCTGGCCTGCCTTCTCCCTGCACCCCTTGTCCTGCCAGCATCGCCGCCCCCCCAAAAGGGCTCCTGCTTGGCTTCCAACCCAACGTTTCCATTCCCTCTCGGGGGAGATGCCCCTTCCTGGTGTCTCCGTAGGAAAAGGGGGTGTCGTCTCTACTCTCCAAGCACTGTGAATGTTTTCCCACACTTTCATCACAAGAAGCTCCTGGTCCGGCCTGGAGATTGTTGTGCCACCAGCCCCGAGGGGTCAGAAAAGGCGGTCGAAATGGCCAGATTGGTTTAATGTTCATGAGAAATTTCTAAACCCTCGGTCAGGATTTAGAAACCCTAAACCCCATTAACTCGCCTTCTGGTTGTGAAGCCTGGGACCCCAAATTTACTCTGTGTGTGTGTGGGGAAATCCAGGAAGCTGCCATCCCACCGCCTCCGTTCCTGGAGTCATGGAACCCCAGCTGCTGTGAAAGTGTTGCTCACAACATGGGAGAGGGTGAGAGCCCCCCCAGGGGCTGCACGTTCGTGGGTCGGAGCTGTAAACACAGCCAGGGTGGAAGGAAGGAAGGAAGGAAGGAGAGTCGTGGTAAAGACACAGGCCTCCTCCACTTGTTCAGCTGAGCAAGCCGCTTGGGCTGGACAGTCCCCAGTGAACCGGAGACACACCGGTGCTTCAACTGCTGCAGGGGGCCCCAGGGAGCCGGAGACCGTCCTGCCCGTAACCCCCACCCACCCTGCCTCTCTGGTGACAGTCACAGGGTGAAGAGACCTGGCCGCGGGGCTTGGGTCCTGTGTGGGGGGAACTCAGGAAAAAGGGTTTCTCTTCCCAGCTCTGCCTGGAGGGGGGGCTCTCCTGCCTTGGGGCAGGGACGTTTGGCCCCTTCGGCTCTGGCAAGCTGTGGTGGGGCTCTGGCTGGGGTGTGCCCTGTTATTTCTTCCCCATGGGACAGACAGGAAGCCCTGATTTAGCTTTGGAAGCGACTGCATTCTCTCCGCTCCGGGCTGCCGGAGCCCTGAACCTGTCATTCCTGACCTCACTTCCCTAGTGCCCTGCTCTCTCTCCTGGCCGACGCGCCTGGGCTGGGTCCTTCTGAGCTCACGGTACCGCCCCGTCAGCTCGGCTCCCTGGGGCCCGCAGCTCCCGAGCTGCCAATAGTCTCTCTCCATTAATCCAGTCAGGCCTCCTTGCTGGAAACAGCCTGGCTTTTACAGGGAGCCGCTTGGACAGTCACCCCTCTGACTCAGAGCCCTCTTCTAGCAACAGGCCCTGGCTTCATCCCTCTGCAAACAGTGTGTGCAGGGTCCCTCCCTTTGGCCCCAGTGGGAGCCAGAAAGGAGGCTGCCTTTGGCTTAGCCGGTCAAGGCTACTCCCTGAGGGAAATGGGGTAGTGACTGACCAGCCGTCGGCTCCCTCTTGTCTCTGGGGCTCTGCTGGTTTGAGTGGCGCTGGGCGGGGCTGGACGGGGCTGGCTCCCGTTGCATGCTACACGCTAGCCTCTAGAAACCCCACAGCAAAGGGGCTTGGCCTGGTCCTCTTGCAGCCCTCGAGACCCAAGGAGAGAAGGGAGGGGCGCTGGGGCTGCTGCTGTCCCATCTCTGGTGACAAAGCTGTCTGTGAAGCCTTGCCCCACGCCTTGCCCAGGGCAGCTAGTCACACAGGCTTCAGGATAAGCAGTGCGGCCGCATACTGGTTTGGACAGCCACGATCCCAGCACGCCGGCCTTGCATTCTCTGCATTGCCTGCCCAGAGAGTGGCTGATCGAGCTTCAGGCCCTGGCTGTATTCAGGACCTGCTCCTTGAAACCGTGATGGGTCTCTGCGCTCAGAAACCACCCGCTGTTTGGGGATCCTGCCATCGTGCCTTAAGTCAGAGGGTGGCAGGCCCCTCGGTTAGGTGGAACTCCCTCCCTCCCTCCCCGCCTTCAAAAAGCACCTGAGGATGTTTCTATTGTCGACGCACAAATAAGAGACAGGACGCTGTTGTATGGATTTTAACATGGCCACACCCTTTATTCATCCAAATTAATAGATGGGGGTGACATCGCCTAGTGCGGTCGGGCCCAGTATCAAAACCAGCACCACGTGCTAACATACAACTGCAGGGGAGGGTCTCGCTAGACCCTCGCTGACTCGCCCCCAAACTAGAACGTCTCCCCTTTGTCAGTCACGGTCCGCAGACAAAGGGGGCAGGGTCCACCAGGACCTGAGCAAGGAGAAGGTGCGCCACAGGTTGGGGACCATACGTGGCCCCGCCCCGCTTGCCATACCCTGCGATTGCGGTATCCGTGGCTTCCTCGCCTCTTACGGAGATGACTCCTATCTTATCTCAAGCTAAACGACGAACAGATACTGGGTGCGACAATTTGTAATAACAGCCGTAAAGAAAACCATCCTCAAGCAGACACCCGTTCTAATGGCCGGCCGAATTACCCCGTACGGTAAGGAAGGCGAAAAAACCAGAGGGCCACTAGGCCAAAACTCATTGCCAAAAATTCCTTCCTGGCCAAATAATGCGACCGGTCGACACCACAGGAGGGAGGGAGGGAGGGTGCCGCTTGCTTCCCTGCTCGTCCTGAACTGAGCAGGGAGGCGAGGAAACACTCGGTGGCTCTGGAGGCACCAATCACTGGCGCTTGCTTTCGTGCCACTTGACGGCTTGCCTAGGCAACCCCACCGATTCCGGCCACGGCTTGCACGTCCCTGCAGCAGGAGGCCTGCAAAGCTCGGGCGTCCTGCCTCTCTGCACAGGTTGGCGCGACAAATTCCCCCCGCCGTGGATTGCGGCGGGGGCGCACTTCTCCAGGTGCTTCTAGAGGATCCGCTGCTGGTTCCCCTTCGTGTATTGGTTCCTTCTCCTTTGAATCTCTTTTAAATGGATCTTACCTGGATTTTAAGCTGTTTCATGGTGGCTTATTGTAGGTTTCCGCACTGCTGTTGTGAAGCGTGGGGGTGCGGTGGTGTATAAATAAAATGCATTCTTATTCTTTATTACGTAACGGAGCTATGTTGGGTGTGGGGCTAGCGCGGTATCTCTGTCTCGGCTCTGGAGGAGACGCCGGTGTGAGTGTTTAGTGGGGAGAAGTTTGCAGAGAGAGTAGTAGCACGCCGGACGCCACGTTCCCACTGAGGCTGCTTTTATACGAGGCGCTGAAACGCACCTCCTGAGTCCCACGTTGGAAGGAAAGCCGCGCGGGGAGTGGTGACATGCTCCCTGCGCTGCCGGAAGTGACGTGCTCCCCGTTGTCAGCAGCACGGGGCGCACGTCATTTCCAGCAGCGTGGGGAGCATGTAAACACTCCTCGCGTGGCTTTCCCTTTAACGCGGGACTTGCGCCTGGGTCGCGGGTTACCCCTTCCTGAGAGTTCCATTCCTCATCGCCAGAGGCCCCAGCGTTCACACCCATCCAGGGCAAATGTCCCACGGGACCTGGGCTGAGTGAGAGGAAGGGAATCGCCCCAGCATAGATGCACGCATACACTGTCCCTGCTCCCCCACTAGCTCCTTGGAGAGGGCGAGTGCCCAAGCAGCAGCTGAGGCGCCGGGGCCGCCGTAGCCAGGAGGGGCTGAGCTCCATGCGCCGCAGCCTGAGATAATGGGTCAGCGCCTGCCTGTTTCTGCTGAGCAGCACGGTTCACAGGGGCGGTTGCCATGGCACCAGCAGAGAAGCTTTGTCCGGTGAGATTATGTTCAGAGCGGAGGATAAATGGTCATGACCGCACTTCCTGCCGGCCGCCAGGGTGGACAGAGGGTTTGGCCTCAGAGACCGGCCTTGGCAAGAAGGGACTGCCACGCCCCACGTGCCAGGCTTTCTGTGTCTCTCAGCGACAGGCCCCTCTGCTCCAAGCACTGCAACCGGGACAGGGCAGGGACTGTGCGAGTGGATTCGCTAGTGCTGCTCGCACAAGGATTTCCCCTGGGACAGTCTAGTTCACACACATTGACCCATCCAAGGCAGCTTGCGTGATGGGAGCCTATCCCGGCATGCCGTTATCTCCATTTGGGCACTAGGCGTTGTGGGAATGACTGGCACCCACCGGTTGTGCCAGAAAGGATTGCATGTCTGTGTCTACCATTAACCGCAGGGCCGATCTCCTCGGGCAGTAACTAACTATCTCCACCCCAGCTGCTGCTCCCAAGCCCAGATCTGATTTCCAATCCCACTGCAATCTGCCTGGGGGAGAAGCTGGTTGGTTAAGCCCCTGAGAGGAACCCACACTCGTCCTTAGAGCATTGCTTTGGAGGAAAGCGCCTGCACATCTCTTTGCCTCGCTGAGCAGCTTCCCCTGGTTCAGGAGACCTGCTGTCCCAGCAGATTGCTCTCCTTGTGTGACACTGCACCAGAGCAAGCAACCGTCTGTCTGCAGGGACATCCGCACCCAGTGGCAACAGCGCAGTCCCCTCACCGAGCCAAGGCCAGGTGGGTGGGAGGGACACTTTCCTGGAGGGGCTTTTTGCGACGGCAGCCTCTGGTACCCCAAAATGGGTAAACGAGCCAAACTGAAAAGGGCTGGTTTGGGGGGAAACCATACCAATTTGTGTGCCGTTTGGTTATTCTAATACAGTCCCTGCAAATTCTAACCCCACTTCCCCTTGCGCCCTCTCCCCTGTCTTCTCTAGCTGCCGAGAGTGCGGGAGGTCTGACCCATACGGGTCACTGGGGTGGGCCGTGCCAGGCTGCGTAGCGTTGTTTAGCAGCTCCCCAAAGGAGGGGAGATTTTGGAGGTGGAGGGTCAGGCAGCTTTTGAAGGTCACTGAGCCGCCTGATTGGCTTGTTATTGGAAAGGGGTGTCTCTCCTGACAGCCGCTCCAGGGTTTTGGGATGATCTGTGGGGCCTCTTAGATGCCTGAGGCATGAAACATGTCTCGGCTGATGTAGTGAGAGGTGTGGTGAGTGCTGGGGGAGAGGGAGCCGCCCTTCGGGGCCCCACGCAGGCCGTGTGCAGGAGCGGCGGCCACAACTGACCCCAAGGCCTCACTAAGGGGGCAGATCCAGGCTGAAGGGAAGAGATGCTTCCAGACTTGCAGGGAGAGGAATCCCATGCTCAGGATTCACCCGCACTCAGACTGGTGGAGATGCTGTGCAGACATACGAGCTCCCCCAGGAAACCAGCAGGAGCTGCTATTAGGGAAGACAAGGAGCCACAGCATTGTGGCTGCTCTTCTCTGCTCAGAGCCCGCGGCCCGGCATCCAGACTCTGTCCTACCCCTAAGCCTGGCAGCACCTGGGCATGGAAGTGTTGTATAGTCCCTGAAGAAGGGCCATGATTTCCGGCTCCTCAGCCTGGCTAGAAGCAGGCTCTGCTGGCCGCTGTTTGCTCTGGCTCTGAACCCGCTGTGGAGCCTTTGGGCAGAGCGTGGTCTGGCTGGTCATTGGGAGAAGCCTGACTCCCGGGTGCACACCTCACTGCAGTTACTGGCAGGGGCCGGGCTGAGAGTGCTGAGGAGGGGAGAGGGGCCTGCAGATGGCAGCGGGGTGAGGAATGTTGACGGGACAGAGCTTGATGGTAGCAGTTAACAGGTGGCAAATAATGAGCAGCTATTTCCAAATTCCTAGAGCAAAGGAGGCTGAGGGGCCTCGGGGGAAGGGTAATTGCATCATCTCCTCTCTCCACCCCTCTTGCTCCCCCAGGGCCGACGGCCACTGCCCGTCCTAGCGGGGCAGCCCCTGCTGGGGCAGAACACACCACCGCAGCCGTGCACGATGCCACAGTGCTGCGGGAAGGGGGACGCAACACGGCATCCCACTGCAAGATGGGCTGGGGGGTGGTGGAAAGAATGTGTCCTTGTTCATGGTGGAAATTTGGCCAAGACATTGGAATGACTCCTCTCCCCCGTCCACATTATATTCTAGTCAGAGCCCCGCTCCCTGAGCAGGATCTAGCGGGACATGAAGCGTGCTCAGTGGCTCATGCTGGGTGTCCTATCCCAGAGCGTCTTGGGCATGGAAATGCCCCTTGGCCCCATAGAATCAGTGGGCAAGTTGGCGTCTCAAGCACTCATTCGAGTTTTACCCCATCGCCCCCCTCCGTTCCTGATTTCAGCCTCTGTGCAAAGCTGATGTTTCTGTCAGGCACTGGGCTCCTCCCCAGAGGCAGCTGCATTTCAGTGGTGACTTTCTCGGTTTTAAAGATATTGGGCGCTTTGTCTCGGAGGTTCTCAGGAGTAAAATAGTTGCTCTGGTTCCAGCAGCTCCAAAGAGCTGGATCGTAGCCCTGCACAGAGCACATCCGATGGAGGTGGGGTCAGAGAGACTGGGATGGGCTTCTTGCCTGGCACAGAGGTCTCCTGTGTGACTGGGGCATCGCAGCAGTTTAAAAACCTGTCTGCAGCGCACTGTGAATTCGGCTTTGTGATCACAGCTCATTTTGCAGCATTTTGCATTTGGTCCAATTGCGACCAGGCCCCGGGGCCTCCACCAGTCAAGCCCATCCACAGGATTGGATTTCACCCCATGGACATTTCAGTGCCTCCCCACTTCTCCACCCCCAGGCATGCCCACGTGGTTCAGGCTGCTGGAGTCCCTGCTCTGGGCTGGCGAGGGACCTTTCTGCACCAGTGAGCTGATTGTCATGGGTGGGCCCGGAGCTAGGGCTTCTGCTTTACGGGGTGGGGCTAAATGGAGAGAGCTGATCCTACTGAGCATGAGCCACCTTTGCAAGACTGCGTGTCCTTTAGCCCACCTCAAGAGGAAAGGATGATTAAGTATTTCTATAGTACAAGCACTGGACAGCCATTAATATTTGGAGACAGGGCCCTGCCCTGAGGAGCTTACAATCTAGGAGAGGCCAGGGAGGGAAGACAAGGGAGAGGGGAACACAGGGAGACATTTGCAAAGTTGGCTGTTTTCTCCCCATGGATCCTGGCCCGGCCTGACTATGGTTTCTCTCTCCCCCCACATTGGGCAGGTGTTTGGCGACACGGACCAAGTGCGTATGACGTCGGAGGGCTCGGACTGCCGCTGCAAATGTATTCTGCGGACCCTCAGCAAGGATGCCTGCAGCCGCCTCAAGCAGGGCAGCGTGCGGGTGGAGGATTTCTACACGGTGGAGACGGTGAGCTCGGGGGCTGACTGCCGCTGCTCCTGCACCGCGCCGCCCTCCTCACTCAACCCCTGTGAGAACGAGTGGAAGATGGAGAAGCTCAAAAAGCAGGCGCCAGAGCTGCTCAAGGTACCAGAGGGGCAAAGATCAGGGAGGAGGGGAGTGGCCACCCTGACTCACCGAGGGATGGGGTTGCCACCTACGCCAATTTTTAAGGAACACTTATGGAAAATGCATGTGGCTGGGCCTGCGCTGGTGCCTCGCAACATGCATTTTCCATAAGCGTTCCTTAAATATTGGCCATGGGGACCAGCCTACTGAGGGATTAGCTGTCTCTCCGGCGGCCAGCGCAGAGCTAGCCTTACTACAGGGCAACCCCCAAGGCCGTGCTCTTTCTGGGCCTCCCGCAGTGGCCCCTGCTTTCACCAGGGCAGGGTGTGGGGGCTGCGCTGCCTCCCAGCGGGGCCCCAACCACAACCACCTTTAGGGCCCCCTCATTTTATCTCTCCCCCCCACCCCCCGGGCCTTGCAAATTCTAACACCAGCCCCATCTAGCTGCCCAGATCACATTAAAAACTCTCCTGCTTGGGGGCGGCCATCAGTCTCTGCTGGAGGGACCAGACTTCCCTGAGGACACGTGTATCCCCAGGATCTGCCTAAAGCAGGTCTCTCTCTCTCTGGCACGGCTTGCTGTGGAATGAAACGCGGCCCCAGGCTAGGAGGATATTGGGGTGGGCCGTGGCTCAGGGGGTAGAGCGCATGCTTTGCATGGATAAGGTCCCAAGTTCAATCCCTGGCATCTCCGATTCAGGATCTCTGGTAGCGCCTGGGTGAGGCCTCTGTCGGGGATCCTGGAGGGTCTCAGGTAGCACACCTGGGGGAGGCCTCTGCCGGGGATCCTGGAGGGTCTCGGGTAGCGCGTCTGGGTGAGGCCTCTGCTGGGGATCCTGGAGGGTCTCGGGTAGCACGCCTGGGGGAGGCCTCTGCCGGGGATCCTGGAGGGTCTCGGGTAGCACGCCTGGGGGAGGCCTCTGCCGGGGATCCTGGAGGGTCTCGGGTAGCACGCCTGGGGGAGGCCTCTGCCGGGGATCCTGGAGGGTCTCGGGTAGCACGCCTGGGGGAGGCCTCTGCCGGGGATCCTGGAGGGTCTCGGGTAGCACGCCTGGGGGAGGCCTCTGCCGGGGATCCTGGAGGGTCTCGGGTAGCACGCCTGGGGGAGGCCTCTGCCGGGGATCCTGGAGGGTCTCGGGTAGCACGCCTGGGTGAGGCCTCTGCCGGGGATCCTGGAGGGTCTCGGGTAGCACGCCTGGGGGAGGCCTCTGTCGGGGATCCTGGAGGGTCTCGGGTAACACGCCTGGGTGAGGCCTCTGCCGGGGATCCTGGAGGGTCTCGGGTAGCGTGTCTGGGTGAGGCCTCTGTCGGGGATTCCTGGAGGGTCTCGGGTAGCACACCTGGGTGAGGCCTCTGCTGGAGACCCTGGAGAGCCAGATTTGAAAACCTGCTGCCGTGTCAGGTTGTGACAATATTGGGCTAGATGAACCACTGTCTGACTTAGGCAGCTCCTTATATCCTTACACTGGGCCCTGATCCTACTTGTCTGTCCCTGTGCCCCTAAGGCCTTGCTCCCAGCCCTCCAGCCAGAGAAGCTGGGAAGCAGGAAGGACGCAATGTTGAGGCAGAGCAGAGCTTCACAAGGCTGGAAACAATAGGGACTGGATGGTTCTGGGCCCTGGCTGTCCAGCTGGGAGCACCTGCAGCTCCCACCCAGAGAGAGCTTCGCAGGTCCAAGCCAGCTGGGCTGGGTGGGAGGTTCTAGTTTCTGCCTGTGCCTCAGGGTTTGCCTGCTGGGAGAATTCAGAGGTGGGGAGTGGAGAGCAGGAAGCTGCATGCTGCTGGTTAGAAATGAGGATGCTAGTTTGGTCTCAGGGGAGCTGGGTTCAGTTCCCTGCTCTGGGCAAATCTCTCTGGTCTGTGCAATGGGGGTCACAGCCCTGTCCTGCCTCCCAGAGGGTTGTGGGGAAAGATGCATTCAAGGACATAGTTCTACTAGGGACTGACGCTGTGTCCAGCTGTACCTGGGGCCCACAAACCTGGGGGGGGTCTGCACTCCCTGGTGCAACTGTGGCCCCTGCTTCTGCTTGAGGGGCCCATTCCATCTGCTGCAACAACCTAGCTAGCCTCTGGATACCCTGATGATTGCAAGGCTGAAACGATGGGGGGGGCCCAGAAGCACTTGCCCTAGAGCCGGCCCAGCAGCAGTTCTGCTCCCAAGGAATCCTTGCTGCTCCAAAGGGAGAGCAGCCTAGCCAATCTCTCACTGTGGCCCTTGCGTGCTGCCAAAATGTCACCAGCTGACAATGCTCTGTGTGTGTGCGGGCATGCACTGGTCATTCTCTCCAAGCGAGCAGCTGCTGGAAGTGGGGGCTGGGCAGCAAAACCAGCAGGCAAAGCGAGCTAGGATTACACCCAGCAGCCACCAGCCAACCCCCAGCTGGCCTCTCACTGACTGGGGAATCCCCGCCCCCCCCAAGCTGTGTGACTAAGCACCATGTCAGACCCACTGCAAGGGCCGCTCCGAATTTGGGTGGATTCCGCTATCGTTACACCTGCCTCCATACGTTTCTGCAGGATCCAGCCCACAGACCCTACCACCCTCTGGATCTTCTTCCCCCGGGCTGCGCCGCTCCAAACAATAGTGTACTACAATGAAACAGACTCTGCCCTTTTATGGCAAGCCCCTGACTGGGCTCTCTGCCTAAGGCCTTTCTTGGAGACGCCAGCCCTTCCTATGCTCCCAGTTCCAGGAAGAGACAGAGCAAAGTTGAGCACCATGTTGTGCTGTTGGCAGCCAGAATGCCATGCCTGTTTATTCTATGGGGTGTCTGTTCCCATCTGGCTACGGGTCCCTACCTGTTTAGTTCCCTCTGCACTGGGACATGGGCTAGGGCAGGCAAGATTCCCCACATAATATCCCAGGGGTGGCCCAAGTTCCCAGTCCCAAGAGCTCTCTCCCAGGGCACCCAACGCTGCCCTTGGGGAACTCAACTGCTGGTTTCTCTCCGCAGCTGCAGTCCATGGTGGACTTGCTGGAAGGGACGCTGTACAGCATGGATTTGATGAAGGTCCATTCCTACATCAACAAGGTGGTGTCCCAGATGAACACGCTGGAGGAGGTAAGCATGATGGCTGCTACAGGCTCTGAGCTGCTGTCCCCAGCTCAGACACGGTTCGGACATTCCACCGAACCAGAATATGAAATCCGTAGAGAGCATGTCCAGAGATCAGCTTCCTTTAGCCACTGAATCTTCATTTGCACCCACAAAACACACCTGGGTTTCCCTTGCTCGATTCCCTCTGTTAAAGACGTCACAGTCAGATAAACAAATGAAACCAACTTCGACCACGTGCAGCCCCTCCTCTCCTCTCTTCACTGGCTCCCCCTTCCTGAACAAATCCTGCACAAGCTCCTAGTCTTCACCGATAAAGCTCTTCACAACCTTGCTCCCCCCTACCTCTCTGCACTAACTTCCCTCCGTATTCCAGTCTGTGAACTCTGCTCCTCCTCTGTCCCCTCTCTCGCCCTCCCACGTCTCCCCTGCTCCCCTAACCACCTTCATCCCTTCTCACTTGCTGCCCCTCATACCTGGAACTCCCTCCCTGCCCACATCCGCCTCGCCCCCTCCCTTCATACAACCTCTTCCGCTCTGCCCTCCCCGACTCCTCGCTCCTAGCTCCTGCCGATCCCCTCCATCCAGTACAATCTGTTACCTGAGCTCTGTGTACTCCTATCCTCACCACACGGACCAGCCAGCCATCATTCTCGATGTAACCAAGCCAAGCGCGTGCACCTGGGACCTCGCATCCCTTGTGAATGTTACACTCCTTGTCTCTCCCTCTGTTCCCCTTCCTTTGTCCCCCCCCTCCCCCCTCAGATTGTAAGCCCTAGGGGCAGGGACCATGTCTATTCCATTACTTTGTAAGGCGCCAGGTACATTGCTTGTGCTATATAAATGCTTGCTAATAATAATAACAATAATAATAATAGCTGCCCTCTGAGGCTGCAATGGGATATGAGAAATGAGGCCATTTTTTAGATATTTGGGGCCCAAGTTTTATAGGTCTAAACCAGCATCTTGACTTGTGCTCCGAACACTATTGGCAGCCAGTGCAGACGTTGAAGCGCAGGTGTAAAGTGCTCCCGGCGGCCCGGCCCCTATAGAAGCCAGGCCGCCGCATTCTGCATCATCTGCAACTTCCAAACAGTCATCAAGGGCAGCCCCACGTAGAGTGCGCTGAACTGATACAATGAATCTCAATAAGTTAAATAAGCAAATTAGATGCTGTCACTTTGTTTCCTGGGCTGCATGTGATGTGGGGTCCAGACGGCCAATCCCATAGGTACCAAATTCACACGGCAATGACTGCACTGAGACCAGGTCGCTGGGAAACAGGCGTGTGCGACTGCAAGGCCTGGCTTGGGGTCAGGGCGCTCAGCACCCTGATGGACCCTTAGTGGCTGCTACCAGGAGTCTTCGATGGGGCATTGTCAGGAGCCGAGTTGGGGTCAGAAGTCAGGAGGTCGGTCCAGAAAATCCGTACCAATCCGGGTTAATGCAGGAGCATGATCTGGGTCCAGTCCAGTCGGGCTCTGTCAGCGTCGGAGCCAATGGGTCAGCAGAGTCGGAGGCCAAAGCAGGGTCAGTTCTGGAGAGTCAGTCAGGGGGCAGTGGAACGGGGACAAGGCACGAGGACACAGCAGCTGTGGAGCTGAATGCCAGCGACGCGTTCGGGTTGGTCAGACAACTTCCCCTTCCTGTCATGCTCCTTTCAGCTGTAGGCCAGCCAGTGGGAGAGAGGAGCATGTTGATTGGCTCATGGAAGGGCAAACCACTAGCACCCTGTGGGAGCCGCTGTACGAGTGGTGGTGGCTGTGGGGCTGCAGCCAAGGCGGCCGCATTGACATCCCAGGCAGGGACTGAGCCTGATGGGACCCTACAGGGACACTAGTTCTGACCATTATTTGTAGATTCACTTCTCTTTGGCTAGGCAGGACCCATACGCTCTGCTCTAACTCGGTAGAGCCCTAGAGAACCCATGAGTCCTGGCTCCCCTTCTCTAACCAGTAGAGGGCACTACCACCCCCAGGGCCAGGATCGGGCTGCTGGGTCCCTCAAGCCAGAGTAGCGTGAGGGGACCCCTGGCAAAGGAAAGCGCAGCCGGGCCCCAGCGAATTCCTGTTCTCTCCACCCTAGACCATCAAGACCAACCTGAGCCGGGAGAATGACTTCATGAAGGAGAGCGTCCAGCACCTGACCAACCAGATGAAGCGCTACGAGAACTACTCGGACATCATGCTCAGCATCAAGAAGGAGCTCTCCAGCCTCGGGTACCAGCTGCTGCAGAAGGACGCAGCTGCTGTGCCGGAGAGCAAATCCCAGGTAACTTCCCTGCCTCCTGGCATGATGGCCGTCTCAGCCTGGCTTCCTGCCTCTGCAGGCTGACCGTGTCTGACCCTGGAGCGGGGCTTGGCTTTGTGGTGTTGCCGTGGCAGCAGCTCCAGAGACAAGCCACCCAGTCTCATTGACTCATGGCGGCAGGGTGGAGGTGGGCTTCGGTCGGACGTCCCCCTCTCAGGCACCATGAGCGCTGCCAACGTGTAAGTGAGGTCTGGTCGGTAGCAGTGCCACGTCCAGGGAAGGAGGGCCCCGGTGAAAAGTTCCTATCATTAATTATGATCAATTAAACGGGACATTCTCCTCAGGGGCCGGGGCTGTGTTTGAGGCTCTGTAGGCATGTGCTTCTCCCCCATGTATGGGGGACGGTGGACCTCATACCCCCAGAACATGAGGCCTTGTGCAGTCGTATAGTCCGTACTGTTTGGGATCTGGATATGATCTGTACAGGCCTCACCGGGCTCCCTGGGGGGCAGGACCTGCCATGACCCATCCAGGGCACTCAGTACACAGCTCCATAGCGTGGCATGACCAGCTTAACCTACTCCCTGACACCTCCGCCCCAACCCATCGCCCCCCAGGATCCCATCCCTCAGCCCCGTTGCGGGAGGCGCATTTCCTGAGCCTGGCTCCCCCTCTCGTAGGACACAGCCGGGGGGAAAGGCAAGGAAGGCAGCAAGTATCCCACCGCCCGGAAGAGCGTGGGAGACAAGGCAGCTCTGAAAGCCCCCAAGTCCCCCAAACCAGAGAAGCCCAAGAAGGAGAATGCAAAGGCACGACCGGCGCAGCCCACCGCCAAGCCCAAACTGTCTGGGCACCAGCAAACGGTGATCCGTGGCTTCACCTACTACAAGGCCGGCCGGCAGGAGGAGGCCGAGGGGCTGGTGACCAATCGCGGTGAGTGCCCAGTCAGGCTGGCGGGAGAGAAGAGAGTTCTGGGAAGAGGGAGCTGGACAGGGAAGGGCCCATTCCAAAACCACTGCAGAAAATGAGTTGGGATGGATGCGACTGAGGGACAGTGGTAGAGATGGGTGGGGGAGCCCAGGGCTGGGATACCAGGGGGCTGCGGGTGGCGACTGAGGGGCAGCGGTAGAGATGGGTGAGGGACCCCAGGGCTGGGATAGCAGGAGGGTGTGGGTGGGGGGCAGTGGCAGGGTTGTGGGGAGGAGGGGAGCCATGGTGTTTGCGGGGGGAAGGGTTGCTCAGTGACGCTGGTTCTTCCACCTCAGAGAGCCCTGAGAAGGGAGCGTCCAACCTGGAGCAGCTGGAGGAGAAGAGTCCTGAACCCCATGCAGCTGAGGAGGCCCAGGCCAGGATGGGAGAGACCCCCATGCTGACTCCCAGCACCACCAAGGCCCCCAGCACAACAACTACCACCGCCAGCACTACCCTGGCACCCAGCACCACGCGACCGCACACCACCAGCCCCCGCGGGCCGCCAGTCACCATCTTTTCCATGGGCTACCACAGCAATGTCACCGAGAGGCCTGAGGTCCCCAACCATGGTAGGTGGAAGGGAAGGCCCAGGTAGGAGGACCCTATGAGAGCTCTGCCAAGGAGTGGCATGAGACCTCCAAGGTTGACCAAGAGGCCCTTTTCCCACGCGAGATGAGCTGGGGATCCCAGTCCCACCTCCAGCACAAACCAGCCCTAGGCAAGAAACCCAGGGCTTTTGGACCACGCCAACCCCACATGCCCAAGCAGGCCAGGATGGGGAGGGGGCTCCCTGGTGCTATCCATTCCTGAGGGCAGAGCAGATTGACAGCGAGAGGGAAAGTGTCTCTGGAGTGGGGAGGTTGGTTTGTGGAACTCAGTCTTTGATTTGGGACTGAGAAGGGTCCCATCCCTCTTTCCCCCCACCCAGGCCCCTTGCTCTGCTGACCCTGCTTTTGTCTCCACAGTGCGGGAGGCCGAGTGCGAGGGCACCATTGAGTCTGTGGAGCTGCCAGAGAAGCAGCACAGCTACGGGCGCAATGAAGGAGCCTGGATGAAGGACCCAACGGCCAAGGACGATCGCATCTACGTCACCAACTATTACTACGGCAACAGCCTGGTGGAGTTCCGCAACCTTGACAACTTCAAGCAAGGTGAGGGGGGGTGGGGGCTTGTCCTTACCAGCAGGCCAGGCCCCCTGCCCACTGCTGTCAAACAGGGCTAGCGGGCACGCATTCCCACTGGCCAGGCCAGCTGAGAAGATGCAGTTGACGGGGCTCACGGACCCAGGTGGGCATAGGGCAATTGTGTCCACAGACGATGGAGAATTCGCAACATCCCTCGGTGGCTCGTTTCATTGCCCGGTTGCCGTTATACTCCGGAGTTTTTGCCTGATGCTCAGTCTAAATCTCCGTTGTTGCAGCTTGGCCCCATGGTCTCCTGTCCTGCCCTCCAGAGCAAGAGAGAACAATCGTTCTCCATCTTCTTTACGGCAGCCTTGCAAATAGCTGTAGACTGTTGTTCTAATCTCCCCTTAGATTTCTGTTCTCCAAATCCTTCATACGATTTGCATTCCAAACCCTTTATCATCTTGGTTGCTCTTCTCTGCCTCATCTCCAACATTTTTGTCCTACTTAAAATGGGGCGTTTCCATTGATGAAGCCTAAGATGGCATTAGCTGCCTTTTGACAGCGTTCCACTGTTGACTCACGTTTGTGTGATGCTGGCTGCACTGGTGGAACGCATGTGTCGAGCCGCAGGTAACCTCCAATGCTGGGTTTCATTGCAGGCCGTTGGACCAACCTGTACAAGCTGCCCTACAACTGGATCGGGACTGGTCACGTGGTTTTCCACGGTGCCTTCTACTACAACCGGGCCTTCACCAAGAACATCATCAAGTATGACCTGCGTCAGCGCTTTGTGGCGGCCTGGATGCTGCTGCCCGATGTGGTCTATGAGGACACCACCCCCTGGAAGTGGCGAGGCCACTCGGACATCGATTTTGCTGTGGACGAGAGTGGCCTGTGGGTCATCTACCCCTCCGTGGACTACGACTACTCCCAGCAGGAGGTGATTGTGCTAAGCAAGCTGGACACCGGTGACCTCTCTGTCCGCAGGGAGACCACCTGGAAGACAGGCCTGAGGCGCAACTCCTACGGGAACTGCTTCATCATCTGCGGCATCCTGTACGCGGTGGACGTCTATGACCAGAAGGAGGGGCAGATCTCCTACGCCTTCGACACCCACACGGACACCGAGGCAGACCCCAAGCTGCCCTTCCGCAATGAGTTTGCCTTCACCACCCAGATTGACTACAACCCCAAGGAGAAGGTGCTCTACGCTTGGGACAATGGGCATCAGCTCATCTACAGACTGCGCTTTGTTGCCTGAGTGTGGCCCCTGCTCTCCACCAAGCACTTTTGGGTGTGGGCACTGGGACCACACACCTGCTCCCCCCCTCACACACACACTCTTGCTGCCACAGATGGGTAATGGCTCTTGGGACTGAGCAGAGACACAACCAAGGCACACAAGGCTCAGGATCGAGAAGCCCCTTTTCTCTGTTCTACCATCCAGCGTGGCTACTCCCACCAGCTCTGAGTACATCAAGGACTGGGGTGGCTGGAAAAAACCAGAGAGGAAAAGCCCTGCTCCCAGCCCCTCACTGGCCATCCCAGGCCAAGCTTCCCCCTCCCCTTTCCCGAGCCCAGCGCTGGCTGGCGTAGAGTAGCTGTAGGTTTTACACGGCAGGGCATGCAAAGCAGAAGGGGAAGGGTCCCAGTGGAGCAGCAGGGTTTCCCCAGGCACACAGCGGTGGGGTGATTGGAGACCTGGCCGTACCCATTTCTGATTGCTGGCCTGAGCCCTTCTGCATTCAGCGTATTCTCCCGCAGGGCTCCCAGCTCCTCTTTCTACGCCCGCATCACCCGTGGCAGGCTGGACTCATTACCCTGGAGCCCCCGCGGCAGCAGGCAGGGCACGGGAAGTTGCCCACCAATCCCCAAGTCGTGCCCGGCAGCCCCTCTGGGAGTAGTGGCCCGTGGGTTCCCCGCAGTGGCTGGCTCTGCTGTGTTCCGCAGGCAGGGCGCGACTCCAAGGGGGAGACGAGGGTTACTTGGTGCCCATGGCTGGAGGGGGTGGGTGGGGGGCAGGCCTGCTCCCACCGCCTCCATGTTGGGACTGACCCTGTTCTGGTCATTCTGGCTGCTCGCTGGCCTCCGTGCGTGATACTAGCTCAGCACACAGGGAGTAAGAGCCAGGGGCCTGGGCCTGGCGCTGCCTCTGCAGCCACGTTCCCAGCATTGTTTGGGTCCAGGGTTTGGCACTCACTCCCCCCGCAAGCCAAGGACCAGGCTAGAGCTCTACACCGCTCGATGGAAACATGGATCCCACCCCCAGAGCCAGAGGCCCCAGCTTGCGCCCATTTTGCAGCTCTCCCCCTAAGGAGCCAGCCAGGCCCAATCCAGATGCATTGCACGCTCAGCCACTCATTGGCTGGCCAGTGAGCCATGAGGCCGCGCCGTTTCCCTGTGATGGAATTCTTGATGCTCTGGGCAGGGCTCTGTGTATTCTGCAATTATTATTTTATTTTTCAGCCAGCAAACTCACGTTCTGTGAGCAGGAAATCCAGATTCTGCAACCAGAATAAATTATGCAAATTAACCCAGTCCTACAAAATATGCAAATTTCCCCACATGTCATTGCATAAATCTTGAACAGCTCGAGTGTTGTTTTTACGACACGAAACCCCTGCAAAATACTGCACAGACCTATCAGCACGGGGGCCTCTTTCCCCCCACCCAGTGGGCTGCTCCTCTTCAACAGCTGTGGCAGACAGCCCCCTAGCACCCCATTGGCTAGTTCTCAGGACTGACGTTCTATTGGCTGGCTCATAGCCCTCCCCACTCAGGCTATAATTCTGTGCTGCTAGAAGCAGTTTCTGTGATCCAATAGGAAATTCCCTTCCAACAGTTGCGATGGCAGCAGCGCAGAATTTCACCGAAACCTGGTGCTGGGCAGCCTGGTTCCCCATTGGGGAGTGGCCCACAAGGTGGCACCAGCTCTGCCAAAGTGCATTAGCCCCCCAGAGCTGTGCTTTGCTCCTTCGAGCCATAGTTTAGCCTGATCACAACGGTGCAGCCCAGTACATCGCTCCACAACGGTGCAGCTAAGCACGGTCACACAAGTTCCCAACCTCGCTCTGGGCCAGCAGGGCCGGGCACTGCCATGCGACGGGGCTTACGTGATTCCAGTGCTGGCAGGCATTCCTGCGGGTGGGCCCCACTGCGTGCACTGAGCCCAGCATGTAGCTGGGGCAGCCGTGGGATGCTTTGTTGTGACTGAGGTTGAGCACTCTCTGCTGTTGATGGAGCAGGAACGCTCACCTGCAGGGTTTGTCTGTGGCATGTGCCCAGGGCTAATGCCCCAGGAAGCCCAAGAGCTAGGCATAGTTAGTGGGTGAGACCTTTGTGTAGGGAGAGTTAATATTTTCCCAGCCACTCCGAGAAAAAATTTCGTTGTTTAATCATTTCACAGCTCCCCAAATGCTTTTATTTTCCAAACTAATTTTTTTTCTCCTCAACAAATTTTGGTTTTAGAAAGCCCCAAACGTTTAGTTTTTATCCTTTTTAAGTGGAGGAGTCTCAAGTTACTAAAAATATAGCAAAAGAACCTCTGAAAAACGACAGTTTTTCATAAACCTTCCCAGTTTAATTTTCTGCAACATTTTTGGGGTTGATTAAAACAAGATAGAAAGCTGTCATTCAGAAACGCTCGTCCGGTTCCAGCTAGTGCCAAGCAGCAGGAAGGGGAATCCCTATCTGCCCCTGTCGTCAGATGCGGTCCATTCTCCTTGGCTACGTTTGGGGTGAAGTGAAACTGTGACTTCCACCTTTCTGCCTCTGGCCTGAATCGGGGAATGCCAGCTGGGAACTGGCAACGTTTGGCCCTCAAGAGATCCCCAGGGGTTTGCCCAAATCCCACTGACATTCCCTTAGTCCCTGCTGCTCTCCTCGGGGGCAGCTGCTGCTTCCATCCCCAAGCAATCTCCCTGAGCCCCCTGCCCTACGTTGCTAATGCCCACAGCATGCCCCAGAACCTTGCACAGGCCTCCGGGAACTGGGCCATCTCTTCCCTGCCAGTCCGTAGCCATCACAGTTAAACACGCACCGCTCGGCACGCAAGTGGTTCCTGGGCGTTCCAGCACATGCAGAAGCATTGCAACCTGCCAGCTGCAGCACAGGGACCCATGATGGTGGTGTGTCAGCCATGTCCAAGCCCCAGTGCTAGAGGGGACCTGGGAGCTGCCTGCTTGCCTGTAGCCATGGCACAAAATGGGGGGGGTTGGGGTTACAGTGCACAAAGGCCAGTCGCAGCCGTCTCCAGATGCCTCCTTTTCCGCTGAGGGGTGGGCCAGGGCCAATATTCCTGATTAGGGCCCCCGATGGGCTGACACTGGCCCTAGGAGGCTTCCTCTTTCTTTGCTGTCTTGCTGCAAGTTCCTGCCACAAAAGCCTTTCCCCAGCCAGCAGCAGCCAGCGGCTGGTGGGTGATGGAGGGGCTCTGACCATTGGCTTTGGAATGGGCTGGACCCCCTGGAGAGGGTAATCATCACCCATTTGCCTAGGCACACACTCCACATAGGGGGGTGCCCCACCTCCCAATTCAAACACACCACCTGCCTCTGTTACAGCTGGGGCCTTGGGGAGGCCTCCACTCTGCTGCAAGAAGGCTTCAGTGGCATCCAGCTGCCCAGCCCATTGCCACTGCAGTTCAGCATGGCAGCCCAGGGGCTGCACTACAGACTGGCTGTGCAGGGTGGCTGTCAACGTAGCAGCAGGTCAGAGCCAGGCTGGTTCTCAGTTCCCCCCCCCCCCCCCCCCCCCCCCCCCCCCCCNCGCTGCGGTCCCAGGCGTCCCCTTTGCTTTTAGCAGCTCAATACAGGATTACTGAAGTGTGCCACTCCCCCTGCCCTGCCAAGCCTCCACTGGCTCCATTAGAGAAGGCCGGCCGGGCAAGATGAGGTCAAGGGGGGCCCCCAGCGGGCCCCAATCCTGTGTTTGCTGCAGACGCAGGTGCCTCGCTGCCTGGCCTATGGCTGGAACCGGCAGCACTTGGCTTGACCCCTGTTGTGTTTAGAAGTGAACAATATTAAAGGAAACTGGTTGTAAACTGGGAGTCCCGTCTCTGTCATTTCAGAGGGGTCTCCACTGCAAACCCAGCTGGGCTGGGGGAGCAAAGGCACCATGGGGGGCTCAGCGCTACACTCCCCTTGGAGAGTCCAAGGGTCCAAGTGAGGTGAAGTCCAGAGCTCTGCTCCAGGCCCTAGCCCCATCCCAGCCTGCGTGGCTGCCCACTACAGAGCCCTGGGCCAGCTGGGTGCAAAATACGAGCCACATGACCTTGGATGTTTGTGTGGGTGTGTGTGTGTCTGTACTAGTGTGCACATGGGTGGGTGGGTGCCTGGTGTCTGGGTGCATAGTCTCTAGGGGTGCACATGGTGTGTGGTTATGGGTGGTGACCCAGAGGAACGGTTTCTCTATTTGTGTGGCTGTGCAGGGAGCCAGGAGCTCGGCTCAGGCCAGCTGGAAGCGAGCTAGCTTCTCCCCCTGTCCCTGGGTTCGTTGCAGACCAGTAACCCCGTGCAGCCAGCTTGTGACACCTGCACAGCATGGAGGGGGCAGTACCTGCCAAGGCTCGGGCTGGGATCGGGCCGTTGTCCAAGCTGCCCCGGCGGTGCAGAGACAGGCAGCGCTTCCAGCAATTAGATCTCACGCCTGTTGAAAGAGACGTTAATGAAAAGCACATGGTGGGAGCGGATCCGGGAAGGAAGTCACTTTGCTGCTATCTGATTTGCAGCATTCTAAGGGGCTTGGAGTGCCCTGCTGGCCAGACCGGAGGCTCTGACAGCTACTGGTTGCTGGCCTGACATCTGGCCTTCTGGCACCCGGGCTAGGGACTCAGTCAGTGGAGTGACTGCTGCCCAGAGAGATGGGGATGGACAGAGAGGACACATTCCCCCTTGAGTCTCGGGGGCAGGCCCAATGTCCCCTTTTCTCTTCCTTCCCTCTGTTTTCCATGATGGGTCTGTCCCTCGCCTTGGACACTCCACTGCTCTCCTGGCAGGCTTGAAAAACCCATCCTGTCAGCCCCAGCCAGACTCTGCCCTTCGAGGTGGCTGAACCCAGATCCAAGCTCTGTGGTTTGGGCTCTTCTCTAGCTGCAGAGCGTGAGCGTCACCAGCAAATTCTGCTTTAGGCCCAGAGTCAAAGGCTTGTTTTGAAGCTTGTGGCCTCATAAATGGAGAGGAAGCTCTCGTGTGCATGAGCTCATTGCTCCAACCCAACTTCCCCTCGTGAAAGAAACCTCAGCGTCTCCGGAGAGGGATAAAGGGTGGGCGAAGAGGAGAGCATGCTCGCGGGATTGGACTCTGTTCCTGCGCAGTGCTGCACACCCAGCCCCTTGTTGTTCCTCCAGCAGACGGTGCCTGAGAGCACGCGGTGTCCGGGGGAGTCTCCATTGTGTGCTGCACAATCAGGCCTTCTCACTGCAGACAACTGTTCCTCGCCCTGTCCGAATGCTGGGGAATGCAGCTCTTCCCACGTGCCCAGTTCCCGTAACGCAGGAGAGGCCCTAGTTCTGGGATCTGGTGCAGAGCCATGTCCCACCAGGGCCGGCGGCTAGTGTAGGTGTTTGAACAAAGGGGCCTTCCCAGCCTGTGACAGGAAACATAGCAAGCCAGCCCGGGGTGTGGCACAGTATGGCTGACTGGGGGCGGGGGAGTGTGGGGAAGAAGTTTCAGCTCCTCCCTCCATCAACACCCCTCACCTGGTCTTGCAGGGTTTCCTCTGGGGGACCTGGCAAGGCAGGGAGATCAAGCCCTAGGCCCAAGTGAAGCCAAGGAAACGTTTTTAGCTGGAATTTCCACGGGGTGCTGAGCAGTTTCCTTCAGCCTCGGCCTGATTCCTTCTGCAGTGGCTCGGCCTGACAGCTGGGGACGGGGAAGCTGACTCTGCCCCGGGCCTGAATGCCCCGTGGTGGAAAGGAAAATGTGTGAGGCAGGCCGTCCCGCTGGAACAAATGTGTTGCTGTTTCCAGTCTGAGTGCCATGGGGAGTGCTTGGAATGTGAGATCTGAACGAAGAGCAGAGACAGGCTTGACCTCCTCTCTGCTCTGTCTGTGTCTTAGCAAATGGCTGCATCCCAGGAAGCTGCGAGGAAGATTCTGTGAGGGGGAGAAGAGGGCAGGGAGAAGCAGCACTCACCCTGGGGTGTGGGATCAGCAATGGCCAGTTCAGGAAGGGCTGGGCACCAAGTGGTGATGTTAATGGCCAAGACATGACTAACCCCCTTCAGCATCTGTGGGGATGCCAACTCCAGCCCAAACTGGTCTCTGCCTCCCTATTGTCTCACGGCTCAAAGGGAACGTGACCGCCGTTCGTATCCCTATGGCCTTGGGAGCCATTGGACTGGGTGGACGCCCCTTCCGAGCCTGGTTGCTGCATCATAGAACTGTAGGCTTGGAAAGCACTTCAGGCTCATCTAGCCCAACCCACTGCTCTCGGGTGGCATCCAGCTTCATTATTCATTGATTTATACATGGTGCTTTACAACTGCTAAATATAGCCAGGTCCCTGCCGCAAGGGGCTTACAATCCAGGAGAGATGAGAGAGGGGAGGCAAGGAGTGGGGGGAACAGAAGGAAAGACAAGGACACATTCATGAAGGCATGAGGTTGCAGGTACATGGGATTAGTTTAGTGACTTAGGGGAAGGTGATGTTGGGTAAATCAGGGAGGGGACTAGGGGGATGAGGCGCTAGGGAAGGCCTGACAGAAGAGGCAGGCTTTCAGGAGGGATTTGAAGGGAGAGAAAGAGAGGAGTGAACATATTCGGGAAGGGAGTTCCAGGCATGTGGAGGCCACAAGGGAGAACAGGCTAATACGTTTCAAGGAGCAGGGGAGTCGTGAGCAAGCAAGGCATGGGCAGAGGCGGAGCATAGTTCCGGGACAGGAGCGTAGCGGGAAACAAATGCCAACAGACAGGGGGGAGCAAGGCCATGGATAGCCTTGTAGGTAAAGACAAGGAGCTTGTGCTAATGCGTTCAGGTAGAGGGAGCCAGTGGAGAGAGGAGAGGACCCAGGGCTGCACGTGATCAAAGCGGAGGGCAAGGGGGATGAGTTCAGCAGCAGAGTTTTGAACAGAAATGAGGGGGCAAGGTGAGAGCAGGGAAGGCCATTGAAAAGGAGGCTGCAATAGTCAAGGTGAGAGATAACCACCACTGTAGGGATGGGAATTTCAGTTTCGAATAAAACCGAAAGTACCCGAAAATGGCCATTTCGGATTAATCTGAAATTTCTGTTCTTTTCCTGTAACGGTTCTATCGGATCTTTTGCATTGACTTTTGTACTGGATTTTTAACATTGTGGTTCGTCCCCCATTGAAATAACGCAATATTCAAAATCCAGGTGCTGGTGATGTACAACAAAACATCTCTGAAAACAGTGGGCAAGTACAAGCTGTCCATAAAAAATCCAAAGACTAAGAAACGCTATCGCCTAGAATTCCTAGTGGTTGATAAGGAAGACTACCAGCCAGTCTCGGGCAGTAGAGCGGTGCAAGGCATGGAGCTGATCTCCGTTCAGCATCACCATATTCTCCATGTAAGACCAGAGAGGGAAACGCTGCCATGGTTGCTGTCTGACATCTTAGCAGAATATAAAGATGTGTTTCAAGGAGATGGAGATCTGGAAGGCAAGCTAAAATTGGAGATAGACCACCAGGTACAGCCTGTTAAATTGCCCAAACGCAGAATCCCTCTGACCTTGGTAGAACCACTGAAGAAGGAACTAGCAAGCCTGGAAACAAGAGGCATTATTGCCGCAGTGGAAGTTAGCATTGAGTGGAACAGCAGCCTGGTGGTAGTGAGAAAACCAACGGGCAAACTGAGGATCTGCATAGATCCAACTTAACCGGGCACTAAAGAGAAGCCAGTGCCACTACCCATTGCCCACTATTGAAGACCTATTACCTGACCTGTGCCGGGCAAAAGTGTTCACCGTGTGTGATGTAAAATATGGATTTTGGCATGTTGAACTAGATGAGCCCTCAAGCCATCTCACAACATTCTCAACACCCTTTGGCAGGTGCCGTTGGGTAAGGATGTCCATGGGAATCAGTCCCGCTCCAGAAGTGTTCCAGCGCAAACTGAATCAGGCCCTGGAGGGGCTTCCAGGCATCAAGATTGTGGCAGATGACATCCTGATCGTAGGTGAAGGGGATAGTGAGGAAGAAGCTACCCAAGATCACGATACTAGGATGAGGCAACTCCTAAATAGGTGCAGAGAAAAAAAAAATTAAACTGAATAAGGAAAAGCTAAAGTTGAGGAGAACTACAGTTCCCTACATGGGACACCTTCTGACCTCAGAAGGGCTCCAGCCAGACCCCGAAAAAGTGAGAGCAATCATGGAAATTCCCAGACCGGAAGATGTGAAGGGTGTTCAACGGTTTATAGGAATGGCCATCTATCTAGCCAGATTTTGAGCACACCTATCAGAAGCTTGTGAACCTCTATGACTGCTAACTCACAAGGATGCAATGTGGGACTGGTCAGAAGATCAGGAACAGGCATTTGAAGAGTGAAGAAGCTGGTCAGTGAGGCACCAGTCCTAAAGTACTATAACCCGGTAGAATAGCTACAACTCCAATGTGATGCCTCCGAAGGAGGCCTAGGTGCAGTACTAATGCAAACCCAACAGCCCATAGCCTTTGCTAGCAGAGCCCTACCGGACACCGAGCGAGAATATGCTCAGATCGAAAAGGAACTCCTTGCAGTGCTGTTTGGAACAGAGCGCTTCCACCAGTTCACCCTTGGACAAAAAGTGGAGGTGCAATCAGACCACAAACCATTAGAAAGTATAATGAGGAGACCACTCCTGAGTGCGCCCAAGAGACTGCAACACATGTTAATGAGACTCCAGCGCTATGATGTGAGCATACAATATTGTCCAGGAAAGTCACTGCTAATGGCAGATACGCTTCGCAGGGCATATCTCCCCGAGTATAGTCTGTGTGGCTCTGTGGAACAGGAGATAGACTCTATCAACCTGCTACAATACCTCCCTATCTCCAAGGGGAGTCTGCAGGCGATACAAGAAAGTACAGAACGAGATGAGAGTCTACGAGCAGTGATGCGAACTGTACTCCAGGGTTGGCCAGACCACAAGGATCAGTTATCCAAGGAAGTTACCCCATATTGGCCAGTGAAGGACGAACTATGCATGCAAGATGGGATCTTGTTCAAAGGAGACAGAACTGTAATCCCAGCAGAAATAAGACGGGACATCATGGAAAGAATACATGCTTCACACCTGGGGATCGAGGCATGCCTGAGACGAGCCCGGAAGTGCATCTGTTGGCCAGGTATGAACTCTCAGATGAGAGCATACATGGAGCAGTGTGAGGTGTGTAAGGAATATGGAGACAAACAACAAAAGGAAACTACAGCCCCATGATGCCCCAGCATGACCGTGGGAAAAGGTGGGTACTGACCTGTTCACACTCAGTGACAGGAACTACCTGATCACAGTAGACTATTACTCCAACTTCTGGGAAGTAGACTACCTGGAGGACATGCAAGCAAGAATGATAATCAGGAAACTGAAGGCACACTTTGCAGGGCACGAGATACCCAACATCTTGTGCTCAGACAACGGGTCACAATATACAGCAAACGTTTTAGCAAGAAATGGGAATTTGAGCACAAGACTTCGTCCCCCGGGTACCCACAAAGCAATGGGAAGGCAGAAGTCAAGATGGCCAAGAAACTGATGCTCAAGGCAAAGAAGACAGGCCAGGATCCTTACCTGGCTTTACTCGACCATCGCAATACCCCCTCCCAAGGACTCAATAGCAGCCCAGTCCAGCACAGTGACTGATGGGCGGAAGAATGAGAACACTACTCCCTATGAGAGAGAGCCTGCTGCAGCCCAGTGGGGTAGAGGCTACACAGAGACAAATTCAAGAACGCCAAATCAGACAGACAACATACTACAACAGAGGAGCCAAGGACCTCAGGCCCCTTCGAACAGGGGAGAAGGTATGGGTCCAACCACCCCACAGCCACACAAAGGAATGGCAAAAGGCTACAGTACAAGCGAAAGCAGGGCTAAGATCATATGAGGTAATTACAGATGCCGGGCAGAAATTAAGACGAAATCGTAGGCAACTACGGAGCAGCAGAAGGGAGCAAGCAGGCACAGAGCAAAGAGATCCTTACCAGGAGGATTTGGATCGTGCCTCAATACTCAGTTGGCCAGAGGACGTAGAGCCATCAGAAATGAGCAGGAAGACTATCGATAGAAACAGTTGTCGAGATTTAAGTCCACTAAAGGAGAGTCATGTCGGAGCAGAAAGAAGTCCTGCATCCGGAGCTGTAACTCAGACAAGAAGTGGACGGCTGGTCCAGCGGTCCGCATATTTAACCGACTATGAAACTTAAAGGGCCTAGGACACTACCGATAGCTGGCGGTAAAGGCCATGCTTCCACGGTGGGCTATGTGCTTGCAACCTCTGGCTCCGGCAAGTAAACCATGACGTCCAACAGCAACAAAACAACTTTGTTCCTTTTCTTTGTCTTTCCTTCCTTTCATTTCTTTGTTAAAGGGAAAGATGTGGGACTGGAGTTGCATGGGGGGGAACTGTTTAGAGGAAACACAGCTCAGTTTGTGAAGTAGAGTGTGCATGAGCTAGGCACAGCCTCATGGAGTAAGCTTAGTTAAATAAAGAGTTTGGTTGTGTTTGATAACATCCTGTCTCTTTTCGGTGCATGAAACAGCCTCTATGAGACAATCAGGCCCACTTCAGCTCAACAAGAGGGATTCTGGAAGGGCAAACACATCACAATTCCACTCCGGGCTCATTGAGGAAAGGGCGGTCAGAGATGAGCGGGCTAGAAATGTGACCCTTCCCTGGCCAAGTGAGTGTTTGTGATGCCGAGTGACATCTTCATCTGATCACCAGGATTGACAACTTCATGGTGCTCAGCCCCTGGCCCCTGCGTGGCCCTTGGCATTACTTTTCTTTGTTCCTGCCCGTTCCGATCCTCTCGGTAGGCTGCTGGTGGCGATTCCCTTCGCTGCCCGGCTGTGTACTTTGCCGCAAGGCCCGCCTGGGACTCCACCACAGCAGGGCGCGGGGAATGCAAACAGAGACAGCAGGGGCTCAGCCAGGCTTTACTTCATTTCCGATGTTTTCTTTCCAAGAGAGGATTTCAGAAGGTTCCTAACCCCATGGCTGGATGTGTCGCAGCGAGGCAGAGCCAGGCCAAAACGACAGCCCCTGCTGAACAGCAACAAAGGCCAGGAATTAGAGACAGGCTGGGAGTTTATTTTAGTGCAGGGGGGGCGGGGGGGAACTCTCAGAAATATGTCTTGTTTAGAGAGAGGATTTGCTAGGGATCTTTAGAGAAAACCCTGGCACCAACCCAGCCACGGGAAAAACACACCGGCCCTCATTCCGCTGCTGGGGACTGGGGTTACCGAGTGCTTGCTTGAGCAGGAGGGGTTGCTGCGAATGCATTGGGGTGATCTTCACCATTGCAGGACACCGTGCAAGGGACTTCTTGAGGGGAAGCCACACGTTCTCAGCTGGAGGCCGCAAAGCAAGGCCATGCCTTCCAGTGTGAGGGGCAGTGCGATGTGGGGCACATCTACCCAGCGTTGCCTCAGCTGTGACTGCCCTGTCCCCCAGGACAATGTAACCCAGGCCCAGGGTGGGCACCTGCTAGAGGTCCTGTTGCCACGCTCCTCTTTTCTGTGTCCCAGCTGCCTCTCACTGGATTTAGGAACAGACAGGCCTGTTTCCAAGATTAGCTGCAGTTGTGCCCAGAAGCCTCAGTCACAAGGCCGTGCGGTGACAGGCACAGGACAGACCCTGTCCCAAACAGCTTCAGTCTGAGCCTAAGAGACAATAGAAAGATGTAGCAGAGTGCGAGCGAGTCCTGGAAGATCCAGAGTTCCTGAGGCCCACGCTCTCTGGACTTGGCCAAAAGCACTCCCTGCAGAGCATCTCCCGGTTTTCTGTAGGAATTGTAAGACCTGGCTGTTCCATCAGGCGTTTGGTGAGGGAGAAGGGTGAGGGTGAATGGGGTGGGCGGGGGGTGTTTCTCCTCATTTTTACTATTTTTACTATTTTTACCATTGGTATATGATGTTTTTATATGTTTTATTGTATTTTATTGATTTTGATTTTGTTAGCCACCCTGGGCTGCCTGGCAGGAGGGGCAGGGTATAATTAAAATAAATCAATCAATAAATCAATCCCAGCTGCAAACACCAGCTCACATGCTGCAGTTTGGGGCTTTGCAGGATCCCAGCACAACCAGAGCCCCAGGTGTTGTGTTTTGGCTGTGGCCGCAAGGCACCGGCTGGAAGCGATTTTCCACCTCATCGCTTGCCCATGAGCCATGGCGCTCACTGCTTTCCAAGGCGGTTCTCCCCCAGTGCGGCAGGCCCCAGTTTTCTTGCGTGAGTTTGTTTATTCATTTGGAAGCAGCGCTGCCAGGTAACCCTTGCTGACATATTAAATTACGAATGTGTTCCCAGCGTCCGCAGCTCCCGGGGAGACGTCAGTCAGCCCAAACAACATGCAGAAGTATGCAGCCCCGCAGTCACTGACACGTTTGGGAAACGCGCCCTCTGCTTTGCAACAGCCAAAAACATCAAAGGGCCTCGGCGTTCCTGCAGTGCAAGAGCCCCTGCCCAGCTCCAAACAAAGGCGGGCTCCTCTCCAGCAATGGAGGATGGAGTGGGGTCTGAGAGGCTGTGTCTCCACCAGGCTCTGGGGTTCTCTGGCTGGCTTTGCTCCTGCTTCCCTGAGTGACACCGGATAAGACACTGCGCCTCTTCCACCCAAAGGCGTAGCTACAAGAGGAACAGGTGGCACAGCTGCCAAGGGCCCACGAGCCTTGGGAACCCATGCTCCATGGTGCAGGCACATCTCCTGAGCCTGGGAGAGGTGGAAAGCCTGCCCCCCCCCATTTCATCTCCTGCACCAAGGCCTATGTCAGCCTAACTGTGCTTCTGCTTCTAGGAGTCATGGCGGTTACTCGGGAATGTTAAAGCCCTAGAAGCCCATGGCAGGGAAGGGGAAACGTCTTGAATATGATCCCCACCTTATCCTTGGAACTGGGAGTGTTGGGCGTTACCCCAAATCACAGTCCTCCCCAAAGCCTTTGGTTGGCTAAAACTACCTCTGGGATTGGCTCTGCCTCGACGAAACCATCAGCTTGAGATCTCATGGCATGAGCTTCCCCCCGCCCCATGGGTGTTGGGGGG
>QEPC01012679.1:9393908-9422826 GCA_003113815.1 Sphenodon punctatus | reverse complement strand
GTTAGATCTTTTTCGGTGGTCGCCCCCGTGCTGTGGAATTCGCTCCCGGAGGAGGCTCGGTTGGTTCCCATCTCCTGCTGTTTCGGCGCATATGTAAGACCTGGCTGTTTCGTCAGGCTTTTGGTGAGGGGTGGGGTAGGGTTTTTCCCCACATATTGTATTTTTAAATTTTTAAAAAATGTTTTATATTGTTTTTATTGAAGGTTGTTCACCGCGCCGGGCGGGATATACATTTTAAATAAATAAATAAATAAATAAATAAATAAAATAATAGGGCGTGCCAAGAGGGATCCATCCCATCAAATTTTTAGAACGGGAGAGAGGGAGATAAATCGCCTCACACCCTAACTTTTTTCAAGCAAAACATTTTTAGCAGCTCTCTGTTCAGATAAAGCAGGGGTGGGAAACCTTACCCCCAGGCGTCAAATGCAGCCTGAACCTAATTTTTATTTGGCCCCTTCCAGTTCCTGGATTTGGGTCATGATGATGATTATGAAACCAACATACATAGCACATATGAAATATACATGTACTTTATGCACACATTTCCTAACCATGGCCCTTTTCACACAAGACGCCCCCACCCATACGAAAGCCGCAGGCGATGGGTGGGGGTGCGTTGCACACTCCTGAGCTACACCCACCTCCGCCCATCACCCACACATGGATCAATGGGCTCCAATGCCCGTTGCTCTGTGGGTGGAGATGGGTGTGCGAACGGGTGCACACCATGGTCGCACACCCATCCCGCTACCCACCGCGGTCCATCTAAAAACGGCCCATGTCTACAAGCACTGAAAGACTGAGCTCAAGGTAAGGGAGTAGAGACAGGCGACGGATCCACGGCACACAGCCATGATCTGGACCCTCCTCATCCTAAACGCACCCCTTAAACACCCCTACCCTCAACTTCTCTGCAGCCCTTGAAGCTTGTGCTAATTTTCAAAGTGGGAGGAAGAGGATGTGAGGAAAAGGAGTTTAAAGACTAATTGATTAAATTTGTAGAACAAAAGGTTTTTTGGAGTCTTTTACTGGGACTTTTAAGAAGGGGCTTGGGGGAAGACATGCCCTCAGCAGACCTTCCCTGTGCTGCGGTGGGGACGTTAGTTCCTGCTCACGTAAACCGGGGTGTAGGGGGATGCTACAGCCTCATCAGTAGCTGTTGTGGTGAGGGGATGTGTGCTGCAATTGTCCACAAACCAATGACTCTGGATGGAGTCAGGCGTCGATGGACCTACTCTGGAGAAAGTGGCTTGTGGATTTTAGCCAACGTCTGTTGTTAAAATCAGCACGGCTACTCCCAAACCAGTGCTGGCTCCCACTGGTCTGTACAACCAGATTGCTTCTCTTGGCGTTGGAAAGCACCTAGTGCTCTTGGGGCGTCTCAATGCTGAGCACAGAGAGCCAAACCCCAGACCTGGCCTCCTGGCAATGACAGTATGATACAGACTCCAGGAGGACACATTATTCCCCTCCACCCCCTGACACACAGCAGGCCTCACACCCAATGCTAGGGGTATAACCTTCCCCTCAAGTCACAGGCAAGTGCACCTGTGTCCGTTGGGCTGGGGCCATGGCGGAGCCTCCTTTCATTTCAGACACCTACTTATTCATGAGGTAGAGGAACAGCCCCAGAGAGTACCAGCATCGGGGATGGGGATGGGGATGGGGTGTGTGTCATGCTGTCTAATGGCTCAAACGGGGGAAGTGTTCAGCCATCCGGCCGAAACCCAGAAAAGCCAGAGGGGTTTGGTGAAACAGGAGAGGGGCCCCCAACCAGGCAGCAGGGTCAGCCACCTTCTCAATCTTCTCAATCTTCCCCCTGGGGGGGGGGGCCCAGTGTGCAAACCCCAACAATTCAGTCCCCGGGGCCTTTGCGAGCCAACCCACCCCTGAGGGCAGCAAGGCAAATGCAGGACTCTATCCCCCGTGCCGTTACCTATCTGTTTCCCATGCCTCACCCCAGCACTGACACAACAGAACAAATCATTACAGCGTTTTACTGAAATCCTTTTAAACCCTTCTAGCGTCAGTGGCTGCAAAACCCTTGGGGATTCCTGGACAAAGCCCCTTCAGCAGTGGAGCTGCTGTGCAGAAAGCGGCCTAGTGGCAAGGCCGGCCTGGGTGGCGGGGCACATCCCTGGACCGGACTACTGGGGTTTATAGCTGAGCCATGTTTCCTGCGGTTTGGGAACCGGAGGGGCCCTAATGGCAGGTGCTGAGTGCCCCCTGACTTCATCAGGAGTGAATCCCTACCCCCACCCCATGGGGATTGAAAGCAATGAGCCACTTGTCTGTAGGAAGCCTCAGGGGCAAGAGGGGTGATCTGCATAAAGGCTGTTACTGTCTGGGACCCATGGGCCGCGCTGTGCGGAGGAAGTGGCAGGAGACTGACCATTTCCTACTGAATGGCCTGTATTCATGGGCTGTGACCTCTGCTTTCCAGAAAATCCAGGCAACCAGCAATGTCCCCGCTCTGAGACTGGGACGAGAAGGGGTTCTGGTGGGGTGTGAACCTGGGCCCCCTGGTCTACTGGAGACGCCCTTTCAGTTGCTCCCAATTTCAGGATTCAAATCATTAGTGCAAAGTGCCCATCACAGTGGCTTACGTCTATGAAATATTGACCAGTTTGGATTTTCAGGCTTTGAACAGAATAGGAACTTAGGGTGAGGTGGTCTGAGTTAGAATTGTTTTCAACTGAGCTAGTGTCGCATCAAGTGTATCTTTTATTTTCTATTTGCAGCTCCGTACCATACTGCATTATTGACCTGAATTCAGACTTAATCTTTTAGGTAAACCATTCTCTTATTAAGTTAGGCTGTGAGACGGACACTGCTTATGTTTGTTTCGCTGGCTGATTAGTAGCCACCTTGGTGTAGAACTACAGGTTTTCTTGTCAGAAATTCCCTTCACAGCGAGGAGATAGGTTTTCCCGCCAAAACACCTCAGAGGCGGTAGAACTGACTGGGATGTGTGGGTAATAGTGACTGGGAAAATGGAGTCTTCTACTGGGGTGTAGTCCCTAAGAGATGCGGCTTCTGCCTTTCTGGCTGGCTAGAAACCGCCTCAGTGTCTAAATCAGGGGTTTCCTCTCAGAGACCCTTAAACAGCCGGTAAATACATTTCCCCGCCAAAATGCCTCAGAGGCCGTTAAACTGGCTAGGATGAGGGTAACAGTGATTGGTCACATGGAGTCGCTAACTGTGGAGACCCATGAGGTGATTGTTGGGTTTGGAATCCTTTTCTGTGAGGGAACAGCGGGAAATAAAATGTTTGTGAGATCTGAAACTGCAACGAAACCTCTTTGACTGGAGAACGAAGTCCATTCAGGGATTGATAGTGTCTGTTTTACATGGACGCTAAATACGGATTTAAAGGTCTTGTCTCAGGTTTAATTGTCAGTGTAAACACGTACTCAGACCGCTTTCAAATGAGGCACTTAGAAGCGCCTCCTGAGCCCCGCGTTCATAGGAAAGCCGCACGGGGGGTGTTTACACACTCCTCGTGCTGCTGGAAGTGATGTGCTACCCGTTGTCAGCAGTGGCTGGAAACGCAAAGCTTTGAAGAGGCGCGTTCTGAAAGCCTCGCTTTTCAGGCTTTCAGAACGCGCCTCTTCAAAGCCCCGCATCTCCAGCCGCTGCTGCCGCCAAGTCCGACAACGGGCAGCACGTCACTTCCGGCAGCGCGGGGAGCGTGTAAACACTCCCCGCGCGGCTTTCCTCTGAACGCAGGGCTCAGGAGGCGCTTCTAAGCGCCTCGTTTAAAAGCAGCCTCAGTATTTCACTCAGATTTATTCAACCCTCGACTTCAAGGATTAATTTGACACGGGATAAAATAAGCCCAGAATAATGTCCATGTAAACACTTACTACATATTAAGCATAGAGATTAGTAGATAGAGCAAACATCCTCTCTACCCAGGAATGTCTCTATGGTTGTCAGCACTTTCTGGGGCTCTGACCAGGAAATCAGTGTTTTGATTTCTCTTCCCCCAACCCTGGTGCATAGATTATCTGTGGGATCGTTCAAGGATATCTCTAACGGGGAACAAAAATCATAGTAGAAGGTGGCGATGGAGTTCAGCAGTGATGCACCATGGGATTTTTCAGTCATCCATGTTAGTCTAAACCCATATTGACCATGAACACTTTGATCCTGGATTAATGATTATTCCAAATTGTAAACGTCCATGTAAACAGGAACCCAGGATTAAGAATCCAGGATTTTAAATACGGGTTAGTGTCCATGTAAAATCAGCCACTGTAATGTTTATTCTGATTTTTCCCTGCTTGTAAGACCAGTCGGGGCTTATAGGGCAAGTTTAAATGGTTTTCCCGGAGGGGAAGGAATTCACTAAGAAATGGCCAATCAGGACTGTGATTGGCTAGTGCCGCCTACAGGCTGCTAACCCAATTGGACACAACCCCCCTGTACTGATTGGTCCTTTTCTCAGTCCTCATAAGGGAGGGGACCCAAGTGAGAACTGAGTAAAAGGCCATTTGACCCAAAGCCAGAGAGAGTATATAAAGAGGGCCTCAAAAAAGTATCTGTGGTTAAATAGCTGGTATTTCAGATATCTTGGTGGTTATTCAGTAACTATCTGGGAACTGTGGAGGTTAACTGCCAAACTGGAATACCGGATATTACCGTTTACCGTATTACCTCATAATCAAACCAATCAGAATCAATCATAATGTTCCCCTTCCTTTGTCCTCCTCCCCGCCCCCCCCCCCCCCCTGTGTCTCAGGTTGTAAGCCCTAGGGCAGGGACCATGTCTATTCAATTACTTTGTAAAGTGTCAGGTACATTGCTGGTGCCATATAAATGCTTAATAACAATAATAATAATAATAATAATAATAATAATTAATACCAGTCCAGATAGAGGGAAGGGATAAACAAAATATTAATCAGTAATTAAACAGTAGTGCAGTAAGCAGTAGTCAGTAAACAGCAATGTGGTGAACAGTAATTCTTTAATATGGTTAACCGGATAGCCAGTGGATACCAAACTGGATAACCGTTCGGTATCCAACTGGATACCGCAATATCTGGCTGGATACCAGTCTCATTTTAGCTTTAATGCAGAGAGAGGGAGAATGCAGGGCTGTTGAAAAGAGAGGGCAATGGAGATGGAGAGGACTTAGAGCTGTGGAAGACTGACCAATGGATGAGGAAGAGTTTAAGCCTCTACCCTGAGAAGCAGCAAGACAATGGATGTTTTTACACAGACAGCTGCCCTGCCTCACCCCCAAGCAAGCCGTCCAGATGTGCAGGCAGAGCAGAAGCAGGGCACTGGCCCAAGGTGGAACTGCTGTCTGTCTGTTCAGCGGATGGCTGATGCAGCTCTGTTCTCGGCCAGCCAGGGGTTGTGCTGGGCAACACCATAGAGTTGCAGGCGGCAGCCTAAAGCGTCGGGTAATCCACCGGCAACTCTATGGTGTGGGGGAAGGGGCGCTACACCAGTGGGCTGTGGCAGCCGCCAGGTCCGTTTAAAATGGATCTAGGCAGGGCTGCAAGCAGTACGATGCGGGAATACACCCCCAGAGCAGGTCTAAGGGCAAACCCTTCCACATCCATGTGAAAACACCCATAGAGAGGACAAAGCAAACATAAGCTGGGGGTAGCGCAGGAAAATATTTGTACAGCTCTATTTTTAAATGTTTGGCATCTCTTTCTCTTACTTCCCTATCTAGCTCCCCTTCCACCAGTTACCTGGTCTTATCCGGGCCTCTGTCTGGATCGGCAGGTGGAGGCGGTGGCTAAAGCCGCCCTTCGCCAGCTGTATCTGGTGCGGAGGCTGCGCCCGTACATCTCTGGGCCCGACCTGGCCACTCTTATTCACGCCTTCATCACCCCGAGGCTAGACTACTGCAACGCGCTCTACATGGGGCTTCCCTTGGTTCTGGTTTGGAGGCTGCAGCTGGTGCAGAATGTGGTGACCCATCTCCTTACGGGGACGAGGCGAGATGCCGTAGGCATGAGGGGGCGGCCAATAAATATAAAGAAATAATAGTAATTATCCACTCCCACCCATTCTGTGCCTCCTCGTATAGACCTGCCCTACATTGGCTTAGAGCGCATTCCCAAGTACGGGGAAATGCTGGTGTTTCTAAATGCAGGCAATTTAAAAATGCATTTGCATTTATTCACACAGCATTTAATTTGCGCATTCCAGCCATTTTAAATAATACGCTTTTCACGTTCCCACACGAGCTTAAGTCAGTATCAGGAGTGCCTCGCTTGCCCCGCTCCCGGAGCCGAGCTAGAGCCGGAAGCGGGGAGCTGTGTAATGGACAGGGTATTGACTAGGCTAGTCCGTATCATGTCAGATACACAGCGCTCCGCTTCCCGGTTCTCGGGTCCGGAGAGAGGAGAGGCGCCGAGCTAGAGCCGGAAGCGGGGAGCTGTGTAACGGACAGGGTATTGACTAGGCTAGTCCGTATCATGTCAGATACACAGCGCTCCGCTTCCCGGTTCTCGGGTCCGGAGAGAGGAGAGGCGCCGAGCTAGAGCCGGAAGCGGGGAGCTGTGTAACGGACAGGGTATTGACTAGGCTAGTCCGTATCATGTCAGATACACAGTGCTCCGCTTCCCGGTTCTCGGGTCCGGAGAGGGGAGAGGCGCCGAGCCGAAGCGGAGCGCTCATGATACTGAAGAGCGGCGGACATTCTGACAGGAGGATTTAAGCGGGTGTTTAGAAACGCGCTCTTGTAAAGGTAGGTTTTTGCCGCTTGCCAATGCCCTTAAAAACAAGCGCAAGCCCGGTCAAAGAAGCGCCTACAGCCTTTCACACTACAAGGAAATATGCAGGGAAAAGAAAAAAGCGCTGATTTGCTGTCTGTGGGAATGTGCTCTCCGTTTATATATTTCTGACTGGCTACGCCGCATGCCAGTGGAAGGGCCCTGGGTGGCCCGAAAGCTTGCTTATTCTCACCAACAGCAGCAGTTGGTCCAGTCAAAGAGATCATTTGAACCACTTTGTCTCCCTCTCTTCAGAGGAGGCCGAGAGATTCCCCTGGTTCCAGGAACGCCAGTTCTGGGTATCTCTAGGATGTCAAACTCGCACTGGCCCAGACACTACCCAGCCTCTCCCTGTCCTGCTCCCCTGCAGTTTGTCACTTCGCAAGCCGATAACTAAATGCCCAAATCCTACTGCTGCTCCTGCCCCGTGACCGTGGCAAACAGCACATCAAGGACGTAACTAGAGAGCCCGCCTGTGTCTGAGCCAGGGGGACAGCTGCAATCCCAGCCAGCACAGGAGCTCCCAGCAGCACTGCCTGCTCCATGGATCCTGGAGAGGGGCTCTGAGTCAAAGGGCCTTTTTAAACAAGCGGGATTTCTCCCGCAGTTTAAACCTGCGGCTCTTGGGCACCTCTGCGGGGGTGGGGGAGGGGGGTGGCAGTGGCACAGCTTTAGAAGCTCCTCCGAGAACCGGAAGTCGCCTGGGCACCATTAGAAACAGTGGCGTCGTGCAACTCCCGGGTCTTTTGAGACGTGGCATAGTAAGACCCTGATAAGGTCTTACTATACACAGTATCTCAAAACACCCGGGGATCGCGTGGCACCACTGTTTCTAATGGTGCCCGGGCGACTTCTAGTTCACGGAAGGAGCGTCTAAAGCTCCCCTGTGGAGGTGTCCAAGAGCCCCAGGTTTAAACTGCGGGATAAATCCCGCTTGTTTAAAAAGGCCCAAAGGGAGGGAAGGCCTAACCATTCCAGTGTAACTGGTCTGTGGAAGGAGTAGCCGCTGGCTGGGGGAGTTGCGGCGCAGGCGCGGGAGTGCAGGTCATGGGACTGAGCAAGGGCCTTGCAGTCCTTGGTGCTCCACCCCCAGCTGCCATCCCGGGGGGAGTTTCTGCAGCAACAGGTGTGGATGATCTCTGTGAGGATTCCTGGTTCTGCCCAGCAGACTGACTTTGGGATTTCTTGATACTGAGTTCGGGGAGTGACGAGTCCATTCTCCATGGCCTACCCAGCTGTCAGCTTGAAGCTGCCCATCAAGAGCCACAACATGCAGGCACCGTGAGGCCAGCTAGGTGCTTCCATCACTCTGCTGAGCCATAGTGTGACTCCCAGCACTCCCATCTCACGTGGGACCATCCTGCTTTTGCGGGGAAATGCCACAGTCCTGCCGAAGGCGGGCAATAGCCTACTTTTGGAGGCGGTGGCTGTCAGATCTCCTGGGTTGCCTGAGTGCTACTGCTGCCGTGGCCCGTAGGGGCTAGTCTCCTGCCCAGGTAGGGCAGCCAAAGGATGGTGCATGTCTGTAAGTGCGAGGAGATGAGACTTATTGGGCAAGGAGGAGGGCCTTATCTGTCTCTGGCTACTTGAAATTGTGTAAGGGAAGCTCCTCTGTGGCCTTGACATAACATCACAGTCAGTTTCCTGTGGCTGCTATCCCCAGAGACATTGGTCTCTCTCTGTCTCTCTGCCCCTTAGCCCTGGGGCCTCGCTGCAGACAGTGGGGTGTGTGGTATTCCCCCTCCTCCTTCCCCCGCACCACTAGCTGTCCCGGCAGAGTGGCACTTGGGTCCCTCTTGGAAACGATTTCCGGCTTCTGGTTCACAGAGGATTGTTGGCCCATGCGCCAGGCTTTGTTTGTTTGGCTTTTCTGACAGGATATTGTCACCTCCCGGGACCCTCCCACATCAGAGAGAAGCCAAGGGGACAGGACTTGAACCACAAACATGCTGGGAAGCCTTGCCTCACCGAAAGAACAACTCTAACAAAATCAATGTCAACAGGAAGCCGTGTCTGTGCCGATTGTACGCGCCGGCTTCTATCCGCAGCAGCCGTGGAGCCAGGAGCCCTCGGCTCAGCCTCATCTGCCTCTCCTAGCCGTCATCTGGTGGAGGCAGGAAAGGCTCTCAGCTAATTGACAGAGATTAAAAATATCAGCCAGCAGCAAAAGCTGGCCGTGCTACATGAGGGGTGAGAAGGAACGTTGGCTGTTCCCTGTGGCGCTTGCTCTCCAATCATTAGGAACCCACTGGGCCTCTGGGCGCTTGGGACAGGGAATCACTAAATGCCTGAGAGGAAGAGGTTTGGCATCTTTTCAGGGACTCCTTGTAACGACCCAGGTTTCAACCGGCACCTGGGCGCAGTGGCGGACACTGACCAGTTCCCGTTGGCCAAGGCCCAGGATTGGCCAGGCCATAAGACCTCCCCCAGCGCCGGTCAAGCCACCCCTCTCCTCAACCTTGCTCTACACCCACCCCCAGCTTCCTGGTTGCCAGCCAGGAGCCACAGGGAGCTGGGTGGATCATCACTGACTTCCTGGTTTCTGTTGTCCCTGCCTGCTGTCACCTTCTGTGTCTCCTCCTCGCGTCTCTACACACCCTGAGCCTGGGGTGTCCTTTGGGCCAGCAGGAAGCTGGCTCTTCTGACCTTCCTACCCAGAACCCGGTCCTTCTGATCCTGCCAGCAACTCTGGCCATCAGGATACTGGAGATCGGCATCTGCTACGATGGGGGCCCAGCATTTGCAGGATGCGCCCCCTAGCCTAGGCGACTGCCCAGGGAGCCCACTCTGCCCAGTGCCCGCTCTGCCTCATCTATGCCTGCCCACTTGGTCTGTGTGCCGATCCCCGTCACGACCCTTGGACTTTGGACCTCAATCCTGCACCGACTCTCCAGACCTGACCCTGCACAGACTCTCTCACCAGGTTTCCTGGGACCTCATCCTGCACCTGCTCTCTGTGCCCCAGCCCATGGTCCCGGACTCCCCCCTGTGAGGATCTGGTGCTAGAGGGGCTCTGGGCAAGACACTGCAGGCTTCTGAGTATTCTCCCTGAGAAGAACAATCACTAAGCTCTGAGCACTGGCCAGCTCCTGGTAGCTCAGGGGAGTGTGTGGCCTTGTCCGGAGGCTGCGGCCTGCACTAGCCCCTCTAGCCTGGCTAGCTGGCCCTAGATCTGCCCAAAAGCAGGTATTTTGCTTCCCTCACTCAATAATCCCAGACCATTTTTAATGATTCAGCAACAGGAAAGTCACTTCCCTTTTGCCTCAAATGCTCAGATGGAAATCACCGAGCATGTAGGGGGAGCAGCTCCAAGCTGCAATCATTACCCGTGGCAAATGCTTGGGCTCCAAGCCAGCCAGGAGCTGTGAGGAATGCCAGCCCCCTGGGGTCTCAAAGTCTCCCACTCCAGCAAACTCCTCCAAGGCAGGATTAATGCCACATCTGCTTCCCCCGGCCCCGAGTGCACGGTGCCATGTTACCGTCAGGCGGCGGGGGCATTAGAGATGAAAGCAGAACCAATGAAGCATCCATTTTGTTTCCAGTGGAGTTTTATTTTCCTTCAGCGGGTGAGAGTTATGCCCATAATTACTCCACTCGTTTTGTCTCAAGCCTCTTGTCCTGCCAGTCATCGGATCTGGGTAGCAGAATGAGGAACAAAAACAGTCACCAGGCTGAAACCTTGCATGTTACAGGCCTGAAAGGAAAGTGTTTGCTTGTGGCTGTATGTGCAGGCCCTGCAGGGGCCATAAAAAACAACAACAACCCTAAGCCGTCTCCACCACAGAGACCAGATGTCTGGTGTTGCTGCAAGAGCGGAGTTGGGACAGAGATCCCAGCTCCTTCCAAGTGCAAACCCATCTCTGATCATCAATGAGGAAGTAACAACTGCCACACTGGGCTAGGTCCTCGATCCACCCAACCCTGTATCCTCTTCCCAACAGCGGTATACTGCCCAAGAGTCCCTATTTAGAAGGGATTGTCCCTCTTTGGGTGCTGAATCCCATGGTGCTTCCTGGCAGGGGGACAAAGTCCCTCTTTCAGGAGAGAGGAAAAGTCCTGTATTCAAGCCTCAAGCACCTCTTTCCTCCCAGGAAGAGCCCATTGAGAGGCCAGTGGGGAGATTATGGGAATGACACGAAACTACGGGGAATGAGAAGCAAACCCGCCACCCCTTTTGTCCCTCTTTATGCCACGGGAATGTTGGGAGGTATGCTGTCCCTTTAAGTGTGTGAGGGGGAGGAGCTGATTTGCGAAGGGGTTGTCACCAACATCTCGTGATCAACTGTATCAAACGCCGCCAGCAGATCCAGTAAGATCAAAACTGACAATCTGCCCTGATCCAATTCACGGCGTAGGTCATCGACCAAGGCCACAAGTGCAGTCTCCGTGCCAAACCCAGGGTGAAAACCAGACTCCAAGGGATCAAGAAAACTGACCCGGTCCAGATGCCCTTGTAACTATAAAGCCCTAAACGGCCTAGGCCCTATCTGCGGGACCACCTCATTCCCTGGGTGCTGGACTGACCCCTGCGGTCATCGGGGGGCGCCCTGCTCAAGGTCCCCTGAGTCTTTTGAGGGGGCACGCAGGGGAGGGCGTTCTCAGTGGCCGCATCACGGCTGTGGAACTCCCTTCCGGTGGCGGCCCATTTGGCCCCAGATCTCCCCTCTTTTCTGAGAAGTTGTAAGACCTGGCTGTTCCGCCGGGCGTTTGGCGGGGGAGATGGGTGGGGGAGTGGCTATTGGGTAGGGGTTATTTTTCTTTTTGTCCTCCTTTTAGTTGTATTTAAATTGTTTTAATGTTTGTTTGCAAATTGTAAGCTGCCCCGAGCTGCCTGTGGCAGGAGGAGCGGGGTAGCAAAACTCTAAAAATAAATAAATAAAATAAATAACTGCCGGGCCACCACCCGTTCAATAAGCTTCCCTAAAAAGGGAAGGTTAGTGACTGGCCGGTAGCTGGCCAGGGAGTCAACGTCCAAAGATGTTTTCTTGAGCAGAGGCTGCGCCACCACCTCTTTGAGGCAGCTCTGCACCCAGCCCTCCCTAAGGGAGGCACTGACCACCCCCGCCAGCAATGGCCCTAACGTCTCCCAGCTGGTCTTCACCAGCCAGGACAGGCACGGATCTAATTTACAACAGGTGGCCCCAACTGTCCCAAGGACCTCCGCCACATCAGCGGGCTGTACCCTCGGAAACTGATCCCACAACAACAGACATGGCGGGGCTTCCCGTACCTCTGATTCACCCACTGTCGCAAGTGCAGCATCTAAACAGGTACCACTTTGTTATCCGGGATAATAATCTGAGCAATTTTATCCGCAAAAAAAGTCAGCAAACATGTCACAGCGGGCACTGGAAAATTCCAGTTCGAGGCAGAGTTAGGCCGGACTGACCAGCCTCTGCACCACCCGGAAAAGCTCTGCTGGACGTGACTTTGCAGACGCAATGAGGGCAGCAAAGAACTCTTTCTTTGCTGCCCGCACTGCAACAGCATAAGCTCTTAAACTAGTTAATGCTGCAATCGGTCAGCTTCAGTATGAGTTTGGCACCACCGTTGCTCCAACCGCCATCATCCAGCGTAGGTCCTCTGTAAACCATGGCGATCCCCGCTGTTGGATTTCTGGAAGCGGACGCTTGGGAGCCATTCGGTCGATAGCCTCAGTCAACAAGCTCTTCCAGAAGGCAATAAGTGAACGATCATCAAGATCAGAAGGCATTTCCCCTAGAGCATTCCAGAACCATTCTGGTTCCATAAGTCTCCGGGGGCGGGCACAACGAACTGGTCCAGCACCTTTCCGGGGGCAGACATACGCCAGGAGACTGGTCCGGAGAAGGTAATGATCCATCCATGACAGGGGTAACACTACTACAGTCCCCGTTTTCAGACGGACAAACTATTCCGGGATAATTAGAATAATCTCTGGTGATTATTATCCCGGGATAACAAAGTGGTACCTGTTTAGATGGACATTTCTATCCTGGGATAACTTAATTCTGGGATAGTCCATGTGACTAGTACATTGTGATTAGAGTCTCCTGGATAAATTACAAATCCTGCGGTGCTTTTCTGCCGAGTTCAGCACAATGTTTTCTGGGACTCAAACGTCACGTCCTTTCTCTGCAACATCACATCCTCTGTGCAGCTGAGCTTTCTGAGCACAAACCTTGCCGTTGGACTCGGTGGCGCTAATCACCGGGATCGTTGACTATCCCAGGCTATGTCATTCAGACAGACATTATCCCAGAATAGTTTAACAACTGGTTGTTATAAACCCCAGTGATTGGGGTTTTATAACACCCTGATATTTTTCTTAGCCCAGGATAATAATCACTGTTGACAGTGACAAACTATCCCGGTGATAATGCTCTTATCCCAGGATAAGTGTCCGTCTGAAAACGCTAACATCCTCCGCTTGAAATTCTGGCTGGCACCCACAGGACAATCCCCCATGCCCCACTTGGCCAGTCTGAGCCCTCCGATCCCCTTCCAGAATAAATATCACAGGGAGCGGGAGGGAATGGCAGCAAGTGCTCTGGGCGAGGAGGAGCAAGAGGAAAAGAAAAGTAAATAAACAGAAAATGAGCGTTGCTGAAATCAAATCATTTCCCATCTCCCAGACAGACGGCTATTAACTAGAGAGAGAGACAGCACTTCCACTGCACCCTCCCTGGGGATGCTGCCAACCCCTGGGAACCAGGCCCAGCCTCTCAGTGGGGGCGAGGGAGGGGGATCCTCTCTGCTGATCAGTGCCCCGTGGGTGGGGGTGGGGGGTGGAGAGGGAGAAGGGCCAAATTCCTCACGTGTCTTTCAGCAGCAAATATTTCACAGAAGGCTGCTGCTTTGTTTTTCAGTCTCCGGCCTTGCACTTTGGCAAGTGGTCCTCTGAACAAGGGTAAGGAATTAAGGATAGGGATATAACACAGCATCGTGGGAAAAACGGCTAGTGCTGTTTCCTTTGTGACTTGATCCCGCCACTGACCATTAGCTGCTCTCCCCAGCAGGGATCTGCTTGTAGCCAGAGGTGACCCCAGAGACTGAAATGGAAGCTATTTTGCTGGGTGGTGATTGGGGCTGCTTGGTCCTGGGACCCAGGGGTTTTCCCCAGCACTGCCTGTCTGACCAGCATGCTGCAGAAGCTGACGTGGGTCGGGAATAGGGATCCCCAGATCTGCTGTGTCCAAACTCCCATCCCAAACCGCCCATAAAAAGTCAGCTTGGATTCTTCCCACATCTGTTTCCATCCCCTGTATCTTAGGGCAATTAAGCCCTCCAGTGACCGAAACAGTCTGTTACGCGGCTCCCCCTGTGGCTCTATTCTCATAAACAGTGTTAGTCGGAAAGCCCTGCCGTGACAGCTGTAAAGAGAGAGTCCTCATGGGGCAAGGAGTGCCCCGCTCCCTGCGCAGGGATTGTGAGTCAGAGCGGCTGGAATGGGCAGCGGCGGGAATGGATCCATTCACAGGCTTCCTGACTGCACAGCCCCCACATTCAGTCACTCTCACGGAGTCGGGGGTGCTGGTGGCAATGACTCACGCCCCAAAGCCTTGGGAGATGGTGTGCAACCCCTGCTGACCAACTGCGCTTGGAAGACGGGCGTCACCCAGCCCTCCAGCAAAAGCTGCTGGGCCCATAATGCATCAGAAGTGGGGCTGAGCGACCCCCAACACCTGGGAAGAATTGGGCCCACAGGTGTGTCCTGGGAATCCTCAGACCCATGGGGTGAGGCGGCCCCTCTGTGAATGTGCCAGTGTGGTGGGCCCAGGACTATTCATGCTACGGTCCCATCCATGGGGCTCCTTCTGGAAAGGAACATTGTCCCTCCTCCGTGGGGTGGGTGCAAGGGGGCCTGGGAATCCCCTTCACACATGTTGCCTCCATCTCTCCTCCCTGAGCAGGGGAGGTGGGGAATTTATCTGCTGTCTCTCTGCAACAACCGCCCTCGAGAGCTGCAGTGCAAGTGGGCGGCTGGTTTTCAAGTCCGGGGCATCATCCCTGACCGCTGGTTCCCCCTTTGTCCCCTCATCAGGGCAGCAGCGGCCGTTCTCCTGAGTGACAAAACGCTAGCAGCAAGCCGGCACAAAGGGGCTTTTGTTCCCCACTCAGGTTATTGTGTGGGGCTCTATGGGCCTCTAGGACCCCCCACCACTAAAGGGCTTTTTCCCAACCTTAAAGTCATCCCAATCCCCTTTGTGTGCCGGGGGATTACACCCATCCAATCGGCGCCATGGAAACGCCGGGAAGAGGCCACTCGGCTGGGCCCCACCCTCGGGCCTGCCTCAAAACCTGCTTCCACCTCTGAGCTGGGCTGCTCCGTCGTCAACGCAGGGATCGCTGGGCCCTGCCTGCCTCTGTCCCGTGAGGGCACGAGGGTAGTTCAGCAAGCCAGGCGTCCCCGGAGAGCTACGGTTTCCCCCACAGACTGTGTCCCTGGCTGCCCCACCCTAGCGCCTGCCTCTGCCCTGTCGCTGTCCCTGGTTGCCCCCTCTCTGACCATGTCCCTGGTCAGTTCCCATCAGCTCCCTTCTTTGCTTTATCCCTTTCTGTCCGGGACCTGGCTTTCTACCCCCACATCACCCACAAGGCTGCCTGCTCCTTGGGCTGCGATGATGCTAGGGTGGCCACCTAGACAGATTTTCCCAGGCCACTTATGAAAAATACATGTTGCAGGGCCTGCATTGGTGCCATAGGTACCAATGCAGGCCCTGCAACATGCGTTTTTAATAAGTGGCTTAGAAAAAGATACCTAGGTGGCCACCCTCGGTGATGCCCTCTGTGGGTCAGAAAGGGCCACTGCTTTCTGACCCCACAGTTCTGTGTATGGGGCAGAGGTGCACCTCATGGGTGCAGCCAGGGAGGGCGCTGCCCTCTGCTTAACCCCAGCCACAAGGGCCGGGCCATTCCAGCCCCCTCGGCTGAGGTGCCCAGGTCAGCATCAGCTCATCCGCACCTGCAGCCCCAGCAGGGATGCGCAGCTGAACTGCAGACCCAAAATACAGCTGCCTGGCGCCAAGCCCACTCCTCCCCAGGCACTCGAGCACTGACTGATCGGAACGGCCTTCCCTTCCCGTGGGTCCTGAGGGAAACCCTGTGAGCAGAGTGGGGGGCAGGCTGCAAGCTACAGGAGCCGGGGGGGGTGGGGTAACAGGCATCTCCAGGGAGCTGCGGCTCACTCCAAACAACGGCCTGCTACAGGGGGTGGGGAACCTCAGGCCCGGGGGCCGAACGCAGCCTGCCGCTAGTTTTGAATTGGCCCCTTCCAGTGCCTAGATCTGGCCCCTGGATCCAGTTCCCATCCACTAAAACCCTCAGGGCAAGGGAGCACAGAGTGGGGCATGAAGACATGATTGCAGGCCTTGCCTTGGTGCCTTAGGCTTTCTGTTGCAAGGCCCTGCAACATGTATTTTTCATAAGTGTTCCTTAAAACTGTGCATAGGTGGCCACCCTTAAATTAATCCCCGGCCTCCAGTCTCAACAGAACTCTCTCCCACTGACCAAGCCCATTGCTCCGGCAGTCTGTCCGTCCACCCATCCCCGTGGGCCCTTGCGAGGCCTGCCCAGCTCTGTGGCCAGAACCCCCCTCGCACACGGCCAGCTGGAAGTTAATTGCTTCCTTCTCTTTTGCTCATTACTGAGGGAGTGTGTTTGACTGTGTGTTGATTCTAATTAGCACAAACGAGTCCTTGGCTGACAACAAACACACACACACACACATGGCAGGGGCAGGGGTCGTGTGGCCCAGAGCCACCTCTTAGTACTGCTCTGTCTGGGACCGCGCTGCCCATCCGCCTCCTGCCCAGGCAGGGCAGGCGAGACCCCCCAACTCTGCCTCCTGGGCTAGCGCCGGCCCCCGTCCATCCAGCCTTGCTCTAGGAGATGCCCCTACGGGACAGGAATCGATAGAGTGAAGCCTCTCTGCAACCGGGCATTCCCTTCCCTTAGGGTAAAATACTCCCTGCGGCAGCCCCAGGTTACAATGACTCCATTGTCCCTGCTGGCACAAGAGCCATGCCCCCCATTCCCCATGAGGCACGGACCTTGCTAACAGTTTCCAAACTGGGATCAAAGTGAAAGGAGAAACAGCAGCCACGTGCGGATTAGGGAGGCCTGGTCTTGGCTCTCTGTGCCGGGGCAAGATGGAGAGGGTGGGACAGTGGCAGAGATGACGGGTGGGCGGTGGGCATCAAGGAGGGGCCGTGGGGAGCTGAGGGACCCCCCCCCCTTCCTTTCTCCCTCCTCCTATTTGAGGACTCTGCACACGCAGAACTGCCAAGCCCATTCGGATTAAATCCATAACCGCACAAAAAAGGCTGCTGCGGATTAATCCCAACCCAACTGGAACAGCGCGACAACAAGCCTGTTTTGGTTTGGTACCAAAATAACATTTTCTTGAAAAGGCCACCAGATTGTTCTGTGCATGTTCTGTGCCTTTTTCCAAAAGGGCGGCAGCAGCATCACGGCCCTTTTGGGAAAGGGCCGCTAGTCTGCACACGCGCAGTGGCCATCTTGTCTATGCGCAGTCATTTACATTTTATTTTTTTAAAATAATGTTACATTTTTTGTATCGATTTAAATACGAATCTGTAATACGAATCCATATTTAAATCCAATAACTTTGGGAAATGAAATGAAAATAAATCCAAATGAAAGCAAACTGACTGGCTGGGTAGGGAAGCAGTAGGGGAGTGTGAGGACTGGACCCCCTGGCTTAGTCAGCCCCACATGCCCTTAGTGTGCAAGCCTGGAGAGGGAGAGCCCCACTGAGAGTCAGGGCTGCCTGGTGGCTGGGAGACCCTCGCGAGCTCTGCGGTGGGGCCCATTCCCTGCCTGCTTAACCAGCCGTCAGGGCTGGGCTTCGGAGCCTGAAAGGAGATGCTTTTAAGAAACACGCCAAACACTACCCCCTGCCCCCCCCTCCGAGCCACAGCTCCCTTTGTAAGGGGGGGGGGTCCTCCCAGTCCATGACAGTGGGGGGGGCATGACCAGACTGATAGCCATGGGGTTTCCCATCATGCTCCGGGGTCTCCGGCAGTGAGTGGCTCTGCCCTGCTGTTGGGTATCTATCTACTTCGCACAGTGCAGCCTGCTGCCAGGTCCTGACTGGGCAGCCACCAAGACACACAAATGGGCTCAGCCCTTGGGAGCCGTCTCTGGGGCCTAGTTCTGAAGAGGGGGCCTGTTTCTTGTCCGAGGCACCCCTAGCTTCAAAGGCTGCCCGGGAGATTAGCAGCATCCCGTGTGATTAGCACGGCCCTGCCTTTCCCTCACAGAGGCCAGGGCAGCCAAGACAAACGCTCCTCACATCCTCTTGTTGGGGCGGGTGCCGCCGGTACAGAGCCTGTCTGTATCTCTAGGGAAGGCAGAGCTAGTGGTTGGCATGTCTGTCTAAGAGAGGGAGCAGAGCGAGGAGCAGCCCAGGGACACTACCCATCCCAGAACACTGGAACAGTCACCTCCTTGCTTTGAGCAACTCTGCCCGTGCAGGGTTGTTTGTCAGCAAAGCTTGGAGTCTTCACTTGCACGTGTCTTGGGAGAGGCAGACAGGGCAGCGACAGGGAGTTGGCATTTCCTACCCTTCTTGTTGGAGTTAGGCAGCGTGCCAATCTCACAGAAGGGCAAGGAAATTCTCATGCTGGCACAGCCGGACAGGCAATCTGAGTGCATTCCCCCATGGCCCTGCTGCAAGGGGGTGGGGGTTAGGAGAGCCCCATTAAACCCCACCTGCCAAATTTCAAAAAGATTGGACGAAAGGTCCTGATGTTATAAGCCATTAACTTGAAAATGCATTTCCGGCTGTAACATTTGTATGTTCCATCCTGTTTAAAAGACACGTGGCAGGAATGCATCACACACCTTCACTGTCATCTCTACCAAACTACAGGACAATTTGATAAAGTTCCCCAATTTTATAAGCAATTGATGTTGTCCCCTTGAAGATTATTATTCAGATAAATAGCAGCACATGCAGTGCCAGTCAGAGGCAGGCACCTGGCATGGCAGGGGGAGGGAGGATGTAGGAGGGAGGATGTGGAGCAACCCAACAGACTGACAGACACATTCATTGACCAATTACTGCATGCTTCCAGCTTTACAGGACCAATCGGTGGTGGCTTTGAGGCGGACATAGGCGGCGGCCCTGAGGCGGGCATAGAAGGGACATAACTGGAACTTTGGGGATTGCACCCCAGCAATCAGGAGACATGGGCTGCTTTTAGACGAGTGCCACTTGCTTGCGCCGTGAAATCATGCGGCTTGTAAAAGTGTCGCGGGCAGCTTTTATATGCGCCTAGACGTGCAGTATTTCCGGTCGCACATTATTTAACAGCGCAAATTAAATATCTCAATATCTCAAATTAAATACCTGAATTTCATGTACACTAGTTGGATTATAAAGATGTTAAGTCAGACATACATTTATAAGTTAATTGCTTATACCACCAGGACCCTTTATCCAATCCTTCTGAAAGTTGGCATAGGTAGTAAACTTGGGTAGGAGTATAATCTTACCACGTTTCATCCACATGAAATGGGAGACAAAGAAGTTACAGCCAGGAGTGTATATGCAGATTTTTGCAAAATAACATAATTCAACTGCTTATAAAATCAGATTCCTTTATCCAATATTTCTGAAATTTGCTACACATAATGCCTTCCATTGGAGGTATAATCCTGTCAAGGTTAATCCAAATATAATCAAAAACAAGAAGAGTACAGCCGAAAATATGTTTTCCATTGAAACCAATGGAAATTGAAAACGAAAGCAAAAACAACATTTTGATATTTACGAAAACGAAAGATTTCAATAACGAAACCTAATAACGACATGGGTCCCTGGTGCACACCTCTCGCAGCTGCCCCAATCCTGGTGTGCAAATGCCCATGTGGAATGTGTGCATAGATAAACGGGTGGTTAGCAAGTCTTCGTGGTTGCTAAGTGCTTCAATGCCTCTGCCCTCCAGCTTCTGTACAAGCTCTCTCTCCCCACATGCTCTATGGGAAGGCGGTAGTGCCGTGCGAAACCTGAGCCCAAAGGGGACAGGCATTGCTTGGGACTCAAAGAGCCACTGGCGTCCCCACCCAAGGTGCGTGCACTGCAGCATGGCTGGAAAGGAGAACCTGCTCTGAGAGGCAGGTGCAAGGAAGCATTGGCAAGAGGGGTGGAAGCAGAGGCTGGGCTAGGTCTGCCCCACAGAGGGGGGTGCTGCCTCAGAGGCAGCAGCGGGACTGGTTCTGTGAGTTATGGAGAGGCATGTGTGCTGGCGAGGGGTGCGATTCTCTGGAGCCGACGGCATCTGGCCTGCAAGGAGACAAGGCCAAGGGGAGCCGTCTCCTTTCGGGCTCTGGGAGCAAAGGGGCCCAGCAGGCCTGGATTCCCACTAATGAGTCTGTTCGCCTGCCTGCCTGCCTGCCCGGGAGGGGGGTACAACCCCCCAGGGCTCAGCTTGCCCCGTGCTCCTCTCCCTGCAGGGCCTGGGCTCAGAGTGATGCCCTGGCGCACAGGGGGGCTGTGCAGGGAATACTCTGGGGCCAGGCTGGGACTCCGCTCAGAGCTGCTCCTCTATCCCTGCACCACTCTCAGCACTTTGGCGTGGGGAGGTGGGAATCAGCAACAGGGCAAGCAAGAGAGGGAGGACTGAGGGACAATTGTATCAGATCCCTGAGCTCATGCATCTCCCCCCCCCCCCCCCAATGCCACCTCTTGCAGTTGGACCCTGAAAATGGAGTCTCGGGGTCAAAGTGCAAGAAGTGGAAACCCTACAGGAGTTTGTTTTCTGCAGTAAAACCTGGCATCTAGAGAGCGACTGGAGGCAGACGGCCACGCCCCCTTTGCAAGCCTCATGACGTCATAGTATTGAAAAGGGGCGTGGCAAAGGGGGCTGCCCCACCTCTGTCCATACTCCCTGGGGCTCAGAAAGGGCAGGCCCAAAGGGGCTGCCATTGTACCCCCTTCCTCCATTCCCAGCACCCATGGTGTGATGAAGCAAATAAAACCAACATACATGACACACGTTACATTTATGTATATGGTACGAGTGCTTCAAATTTATATTTCATAGCCGTGTCTGGTGTCTTTCAACTCAGAAATAAGAGATGCATATAACTATGATGAAATATTGGATGAAAACCTTATGGAATGAGAGTAAATACATTGTGAGCTATGTAACAAGAATAAATAAAAAATCAGAATGGGAGCCCAAGACAGCCTGTCTGGCACAGTTAACACAACAATTAATACAAGTTAACACAACAATGTAGGTGTTAAGAAATGCAGTACATGACACAGGCTTGGGGGGGCAGGGAACTCTGGAAGAACTGAGAAAGGTATTTAAGAATCATCAACAGGCAAACGTTAGTAGCTCTATCACTTTGCCCTTTTAGGACATTGTTCCTGGCAGTCTGTTACATGATCCCCCCAAAGGAAAACGAGTTACCATTAATCGTTTCCTTCCTGTGAGCAAAAAAAGTACCCGGGGTAGAAAATCACCCCATAAACCATTTGGATTTTCCCAACTTGGTACCTTTAGACCCTGGCCCATGTTAAGTATTGGGGGACAAAGCTAACCCAGTTCAGTTTCATTAGTTTAGCCCTGTTAACGTTCATTTCCCCGCCCCAGCTAAGCATCGAGCAACCCTCCGCAGTAAGTCTCTAGCTCAGCCCACACTCCCTGCTCTCAGCAGGCCTCAGCAGGGTGAAGGTACGTGCCAGTCCTGTTCTCCTGGCCTGTTTTCAGGGCATGTGGTGGTGTGCAGCGTGTACTGTCTGTGGCACAGACTGACTTCTGTTGTCACATATTCATCAAGAACGTTTTTTTTTTTTTCTCTGACTGGGGACATACAAGTGCGTAGGGTAAGATTTAGCTTAGAAACTCACCAAGTAAGGCAGACTTGTGTTAGCTTATATTTTGTTTTATTACACTCTTGTATCCAATCTTGCACTAATCTTAATTTTGATTTCCAAATTGAAATTCTTTTAACTAAGCCTTGCGTGCTTGCGTGGTACTAACATGACACAGTGGGGTGATTTAGAGTTAGAGACTCAGGCGAACCTTCAAATCCTATTTCTGTGCTTGGGAATAATCAAGGGTACGGGTGGCCAGAGGATTGACCCTTCAGAGGCTGGAGGGAGCAGTTCCAGCAGGCACTGTAAGAGGGGAAACTGAGTCGCAGCCAGCCCAGAGAGGTCCCAATCCCATCACCCATGGCTCTCTCCAGAAATTGGCTTGGCTGTTCAACAGGTGATAGTGAGGCAGGGGGGATGAGAGATACGGGCCCCCCAGCTACCACAGCGTAGCCCCACATTTTGCTCGATTGGAACAGAAAACGGAATTGGCCTCTGTCCTGCCCCACCACTTATTATAGCTGTGCCCCTGGCGCTTACCTGGACGGGCCACCCCCACCCCACTGCACTGAGCCACCCAGTCTCCAGGTAAGAATCTTGCTGCTAGCCCCGTGATTCCCGCACCTGCCCCACCCACGTGGGCAGTCTCTGCTGCTGGGGCTGCAGCACTAATCTCCAAGAGCAGTAGCAAGCCGTTACCCTCTGCACGCATGAGACCAGCTAGGACACGGAGGCAGGTGAAGCCTGGGACCGGCCTGCAGCTCCATGGCTGCGGCTTTTCCTGGGGGCTGACGGAGCAGATGGCGTGAGTGGGCTGCTCCACTGTCTCTCCGGCTCTGCAGCAGCAGGGCCAGGCCTCAGCTGACATTTATAGCCCCATAAACCCAGCAAGGAGCAGGGCTGGCTGCCCCAGAGCACAGGGGCTCGGCGGCACTCCGGTATCAATAGGAGATGGCGTTGCAGCCAGCTGCCTGCCCCTGGAGTGGCGCCGAACTGGGATCCATGTGCAGAGCAGCAGGGACAGGGCCCATCTGGAACTTCTTATGGGGCAGCAGGAGGAGTTAGCTCATCCCCTGTCTCTCCGTGCTCAACCTTTCCTCAGCTCCAAATCCCTGCTGAAAAACAGCCCCTCCAAATAGGCCAGTCTCTGGAGCAGGCCCAGGACTGGGCTGACAGAAACAGCACGAACAATCATGGGCACAGTGACGGGCAGCGGTGATGGGCACGGGGCAGCGTGCGGCAAACCCAACCAGGCTCTGCCGCCAGCCTCTCTTTGCTACTACCCACAGCCCTGCAAAGAGCATCACTTACCTGCCTCCTGCTAAAAGCTCTGCTGCATTGGGACCGGGTTTTATACAGCTCTGCAGGAGTCAGCGGGGGCTTGGGTGACCCCTGACATTCTGCCTTCACAACCAGCATCCCTCTCATTAACACAGGCCACCCCACCCGGGGCCTTTTCATTCAGGCTGTGCAGCACGGGCACAGCTATAATCAAGGCAGGCACTACCATAGAGACAGCGCAGGCGGCCACCTAGGTGGGTGGCAAAAACTGCAGCTGCCCCCACCATCGGTAAATTCCTTGTGCCATTCCTAGCTAGAATAGGTAGAGCAGGGGCAGTTGCATATAGGGCCATATGTCTGGGGGCCCCACAAACATGTACGGTGGGAGCGGAGTGCCATGTACATAGTGCAGACACACACTGGAGCAGAGTGCCCCAGCAGGGCCCATTCCCCCCTAGCTCCCCCCTGTACATAGTGCAGACACACACTGGAGTGGAGTGCCCCAGCAGGGCCCATTCCCCCCTAGCTCCCCCCTGTACATAGTGCAGACACACACTGGAGTGGAGCGCCCCAGCAGGGCCCATTCCCCCCTAGCTCCCCCCTGTACATAGTGCAGACACACACTGGAGTGGAGTGCCCCAGCAGGGCCCATTCCCCCCTAGCTCCCCCCTGTACATAGTGCAGACACACACTGGAGTGGAGTGCCCCAGCAGGGCCCATTCCCCCCTAGCTCCCCCCTGTACATAGTGCAGACACACACTGGAGTGGAGTGCCCCAGCAGGGCCCATTCCCCCCTAGCTCCCCCCTGTACATAGTGCAGACACACACTGGAGTGGAGTGCCCCAGCAGGGCCCATTCCCCCCTAGCTCCCCCCTGTACATAGTGCAGACACACACTGGAGTGGAGTGCCCCAGCAGGGCCCATTCCCCCCTAGCTCCCCCCCTGTACATAGTGCAGACACACACTGGAGTGGAGTGCCCCAGCAGGGCCCATTCCCCCCTAGCTCCCCCCCTGTACATAGTGCAGACACACACTGGAGTGGAGTGCCCCAGCAGGGCCCATTCCGACTGAGCTACGCTCCTGCTCCACAGATTCTCTGACTTTGCTTGCCCCCAGGAATCTTTCCCCTTCTATTAGAAAAGATTTTTCCCCTTCATTACTCCTCCTCCGTGCACCACTGGCGCAACACACTGCACACACACACCCCGCTACCGCCTGCTCGCCCAGTGTTGCCCACTCAGCCCCGCCCACCTCCTGCCACTGCCAGGCCTTCCCTAACTCCTCATCTCCCGAGATCGCTCCTTTATGCCTCTCCTCCTGTCTCATCCTTCAGGATCCTCCTCCTCCTGCTCCTCTATGCATTGTAACAGCCTGCAACTTCTCAGCTTCATCAATATCTCCCTGTCCCTTCCTCTGTGCCCCTCGCCTCGCCTTCATGCCCTTGTCCGTTCTAGAACGTAAGCCCTTGCAGCACAGAGCTGTCTCTACAATCATGACTGTTCAGCACCAGGTCTATTGATGGCATTATATAAATAAGAACATAGAGTCCGTGTCTTACTGGGCCAGACCAATGGTCCATCCTGCCCAGTATCCTGTCTCTGACAGTGGCCAATCTTGCTTACTTGGGAGAAGTCCCCAACCGGTCCCAACGGGGCGACCCACTCCATTCTCTGCCCATCACTCTCCGCTCCCAACAGTCAGAGGTTGTTATGTCCCCTAAACCTACTTGGCTAAGAGCCGTTAATAGACCTATCCTCGAAGAACTTATCCAATCCCCCTTTTTAAAACTAGCTGCCCTACCAGCCGTGAACGCATCCTCTGGCAACAAATCCCACAACTTCATTGTCTGCTGAGCGAACAAAAATACTTTCTTATTTGTTTGAAATGTGCTGCCGGTTAATTTCATGGAGTGTCCCCTAGTCCGAGTGCTATTTGGGATGGTGAATAACGGCTCCCTCTTGACTCATTCCACGCCCCTCATGATGTTATAAACCTCTATCCTACCCCTTCTCTGTCGTCTCTTCTCCAGGCTGAAGAGCCCCAACCTAGATCCACCCTCTCTTCGGACGGGAGCCCTTCCACATCCTTTCAGGAAATCCACGTCCCTGTGGCTGCTTCTTGGTCCCAGGAGAACGTATCACCGGTGGGTTTGGGTCTGGGCCTGGAGGGGCAGCTTGGCAGGGACCTCGCCCAGTCGCAGCACTGGCCCTGCCTGGCTGGTGTCAGCACCCAGAGATGAGCCCTGCTCTCCCCTCTGGGGTGCCCGTGCTGCTGTCTCTGTCTGTGAGTCACACACAGGCCCCCATTGTCCCCACACCAACGCTATACTTAGAGCCAAGCTAATGGCCCCGTGGAAGCGACGGCAGCTGAGTCATCGCTTGGGAACTAAATACACCCTGGCTCCAGGAAAATACAGCTTGGCAGTAGCATGTCCTCTGCCCAGCGGCACCCAGCAGGGTCACTGGGGTGGGGGGCTTGGCTGGTTTCCTCTGGGAGGCCGGGGGGGCACTGTAAACATTTGCTTAGCCTGTGTGTCGCCATCCCCTGGGGGTCCGACAGTCACCCCCGTGAGCTATGGCTGGGCCTCCATCCTCAACAGCTTCCTCCAGACACCGGGCCAAGAGCCGCCAGGCCGAGAGTCGGATGAGGATCGCCTGCTACGGAGGGTTGCCTCTGCAAAGCTAGAGCTAGCCCAGGGTCTGCCCATGGCTCCAAGGGCATTGCTATAGCAGGGAGAGAGAGAGGACTTTCCCTCCATGAATTCACTTCCGTTCACACCGGGATTTAGCCAGCCCTGCTGACGGGAGTTCCCTCGCTGCCGTGGGCAGGTGGACGGCTCCTGGAACCCTCCCCGCCGGGGCGCAGGCAGGCACCAGTAACACCGACAAGTGCGGAGCTTCCCGCTCCCTCCCCAGGAGGATCCACTTAATGGAAGCCAAAGCCAGGCATGGCGAGAGATAAGAGGCAGCACTGTTCCCTAGGAACGCTGCACGCATTCCCATCCTGGCCACGTGCCGCCCTCCAACACCGCTCTGGAGCTCATTACTGTAAATCAGCACCAGGTGGGACAGCCCCGGGCTTCCCAGAGACGCGGGATGCGCAGGAAACATGGAGGGGAGAGGGCTCCGAGATGGGGACACTCACACTCCCGCCAGCGCCTGCCACAGGCAGGCCTTCTTGGGGCCTCCCACCCTTTCCGGAGGTGCCGCCAGGGACTGTGATTTCTCAGGAGGCAGCTCTGAATCCCCTGCCCCTTGGCCATGTTCTCACAAACAGAGGTAAACTGAGGTAACTCCTTTGATCTAATTCAATCAAAGTAACTACTCCCCATTGGGGGAGATGAGTGTGTAATCAGAAGTAACTACTTTGATTTAAGTAAACCGAAGTAAATATCCTCCTTCGGGAGCGCTTGGACGAACAGTGTAAACCAAAGTAGGAGTGTGTCAATTTCCCGCTGACGTGAGACACAACAATCTCTGAAGTGGGGTCACTCCCCTCACACTGATACATGTTCACATGAACAGCTACTTCAAAATAAAAACTCAGGAGTACATAAGTCCTGAATAAGCTTGGTTTAGCACTCCGTTGTTAATGTGAATGCTTCAGGAGTAAAAAAAACGGAGGTAAGGCCGCAGCTACATGTTTGTTGGATCATCGGAGCCCTTGAGTCCAGCACAAAGAGGGAACTCAGCACCCCAGACTCCTGCGTGGTTCTGAGGTCTAGCCAAGGCAAAACCGGCCTTCCCTGTGCAGCATGCAACTCCTCTGAGGCTCCCTGTGCGCAAGGGGAGAAGGGCTGCCTTGGCGACTGACTCCCAGCCATTGTGCCCTAGGGCCCCTGCCCAGCGGGAGGTAGCTCTTTCTTGGCAGCTGGACTGGGTCAGACTGACTCCGCCATTAGCATTTGCTCCCCAAGCGAGTGACAGTTTGGCTGGGCTCTGGAGCCCAGTATGGAAGGGCTGGGAAGGACGCCCAGTGAAACACCCTGCTCCTGTGTTTTCCTGCCCTGCTGGGAGACTGTCCTCCTCTCCACACTCCCCACCCCTCCGACGGGCCAAGCAGGGAAGTGCTCTGCAGGTTGGGAGGGCAAGCATCACAGGCATCAATCCGCTTCCCCCAGCGGCCTTCTGAACCGTACTGCCATTCCAGGCCTCTCTCCTGCTGAGCCACGTGCAGCTCCTGCGTACGGCATTGGAGCAGGGCCCAAGAATGAATGAAGGGGTGGAAATTGTTGCCAGGAGCTTCCTCCCCTTTCTGGAGGGCAGCAGTGACCCATCCTCCATCCCCGCTGGGATCAAGAGAGAGGCTGTTTGCCCTGGAGCCTCTCATCCTTCATTCCCACTGGGATCAAGTGAGAGGCTGTTCCCTGATCAAAGAAAAAAAATCTTATTCAGGATGCTCGCACCTGTGTTCAACAGACAGGGCTGGCCCCAGGATTTGCGGGGCCATGTGTGAAGTCTTGGTGTGGGACCTAATTTGCATAATTTAAATAATTTGCAATCGGTTCAGAGTTACAGATAGTTGCTATTGACTCGTACATCTGTTGTGTACTTCTCTGAAGCGACTGAAGGTGGCCACTGTCGGAGACAGGATGCTGGGCTGGATGGATCATTTGTCTGACCTAGTATGGAAGTTCTTAAGTTCTTTAGGGAAAAGTTAAAAAAATTAACGTTTTTTTAAAAAGGCTAAATACACTTTGAATGGCTGTCTGCATATAGATGCCACACTGCCAATCAGTCTTTTAGCAGAGATTGTTTGTAGCTTCATCTGGTACAAAGACTGTGCTCTGCTTTGCAACAGTAGGAGAACAAAGGCCATTCTGGTTCTCTAGTTTACATAGACGAAACACTCTTTGATCAGTCCCTTAATCCAATTTTTGCTTCTTTGTCCAACTGCCCCATCTCTGGGATAGCCGTTTCTCCCATCTTTTCCTTCACGTGGAGTGAAGTTTGTCCCATCTTCTCTGGCCACAAGTGTTGTGTATTTGTCAGCCTTTTGTAAATCTTGTTATACCAGTTCAGAAACTTGATTGTTCTTTTGCAGACAGATAGTGAAATCCTCCATCTAGTAAAGTCAATGGCTCCACTCCCAGTGACTATAATGGTGGCGGATTCCTCCCTAAGTAATTGATATTAATATTTTCTATATTCATGTAAGCTTATATACATAAAATATTGCTTTTCTTGATAATCTTCACATTATAGCTCTAAAACAGATTATTCTTCTATCATTGTGCTCAGTGTTTCACAGGGATTTACACACCAAACGTTTGCATATTAGGATTACAGTAATGATGCTCTTTACATCACACATGGAAGTGTTTCCGATAACCCCAAGCATGTAATGCTATCCAAATCATAACCACTTGCCGCTCCCCTGCTTGGTCCCAAGTGGAGCAAACTGCCCATTTACTTCTATTGGGGGTGGGGAGGGGGGGGAGTTTGGCCTTGCTCTCTCTGTGCCTCAGCTCCGCCATTGAACCGAGGTGTGGGTGCCAGTCCTGCACTCTCCCACCAGGAGCCGTGAGGAGAAGGGGCAGGGTGGCCCTTGGATGCCATGCTAATTGGTAACAGGGCAGTGGGCCCTGGTGGGGTTGGCCTAGGAGGCCGTGGCTGGATGAGCCTGGCAATGGCGGGGGGTGGGCGGGGGGACAGTCATCTGCCCCCAGGGACCCGGCTGAGCCCCATCCCAGCCATTACATGCTGCCTAGTTAGAGCCCCCAGCAGCTGCTCTGGATCCGGGCCAGGTCTGCCTCTGGCCCTGGCTCTCCCCAAGTCTCTGCTGGGGAGAAGGCCGGGGTTCGCTTGAGGAAACGTCCTGCAAGGGAGGGTGGGGTGGGGTGGGGGTGCTGTGCTGCCGGGCCAGGCAGTTTGGCAGTGGGGTGGGGTGTGGAGGCTAAAGTCATTTCCACCAGGCTGGAGCTGCTCCTCCAGCCAACTCTGCCTCCGTTTCCACCTCCGCAAGCTAGGGAAGCGCTGGAGTCAGCAGAGTTGCTTCTGGCCTGGCCGGGGCTCCGGCTGCAGCCTCCAGAGGTGCCGGGGGGGGGGGGGGGGGGGGGGGG